>OW240912.1:221146537-221295291 GCA_933207985.1 Pelobates cultripes | reverse complement strand
AGGGGTAAGAAGAGGGGGAGGGGGAGTAAGAAGGGGATAAGAGGGGGAAGGGGAAAAGAAGTTCTTTATTTGAAATTTAAAGGACCACTCTAGGCACCCAGACCACTTCAGCTTAATGAAGTGGTCTGGGTGCCAGGTCCCTCTAGGATTAACCCTTTTTTTTATAAACATTGCAGTTTCAGAGAAACTGCTATGTTTATACTGAGGGTTAATCCAGCCTCCAGAGCCTCTAGTGGCTGTCTCATTGACAGCCGCTAGAGGCGCTTGCGTGATTCTCACTGTGAAAATCACAGTGAGAGCACGTAAGCGTCCATAGGAAAGCATTGTAAATGCTTTCCTATGCGACCGGCTGAATGCGCATGCGGCTCCTGCCGATGACGTCGCGAGCAAGGAGGAGAGGAGGAGTACAGCTACCCGCCCGGCGCTGGAGAAAGGTAAGTGTTTAACCCCTTCCTCTCTCCAGAGCCCGGCGGGAGGGGGTCCCTGAGGGTGGGAGTATGTTTTCCTGGCACTATAGTGGTCCTTTAAGTTTTTTTTCCCTGAAATTTCCCTCTTACAATGAGGTGCGTGTTATACGCCGGTGCGTGTTATACGCCGATAAATACGGTAATTGTTAAATATATTATGTCAAACTATGGATGCTGGACAAATCCCAATTCTTGCTTAATTCCTAATGTCTTTCTACCACTGAGAGAAACTATCACAATATATTTTTTCTGGTTTCTAGCCACAGTACAGTTGACGTTATGAAAACTAAGCATAGAGGCACTGTAATCTTTTTGCAGCTCCACCTGCCACAGCGGCAAGTGAGAGAGCAGAGACAGATACTGTTATTTTCTACCACGTTTTGTTCCCCTTAAGCAAGTACAATAGAAAAATGTAACTGTGTATAGAGAATTGAAATTCTAAATGGATGAGCTAATCAATAAACAGTTGTTCAATATTTAAGACACAACCAGTGAGACATCTGAAGGGATTATTAGTCAATTATTAGTTTGAGTAAAAGAAAAGGCAGTGACACAATTTGTCTACTAGAAAACAGGGGAATATGCATTTCTCAGTAGAGGTACAGAACAAAATATATAGTTTTAAGTTTTACAAGGCTACTTAAAATCATAAGTTTCAGACCACCCGGCTGCTCGCTGTTTACTAGACATGCCCCTACTCGCGGTATAGCGAGTAGGGGCAGCATTTACTAATACTAAGTAATCTTTACTTAGTATTAGTAAATTTTGTCTGAAAGACCAATTTAGGTCTTTCAGCCTTTTGGTAGACAGCTCCCTGATACCGTGGGAATTAGGGAGTTATCTACTAAGCGGCTGCAAGATGCAGCTGCGGCACGAATAGGATCGGAGTTTCGAAATTCCGATACGAACAAAGTCCTGAATTGTGTCCTAACACGAATGGAGAAACTGTTCTCATTCTTTTGGGATGAAATTTGGCAGTTTCGCCAGCGTCCTGTCTAAGTGACAGGACGTTCGGGAATACTGACAAGAAGCATTGTGGGAACAGGGAGGAAAGCTTAGAATTGTGGGAAAATGTATCCGCTGTTCAGAGATGGTCAGGCGTAGGAAACCTCCATAAGACAAATAGTCCCTACTTTGTCTTATGTTTTAAAGAAAACTACAGCAGACAGGAGGAAATGAAGAACAGATCCTGATAGAAGGAGAGAAGAGGAATCGATTAAAGAAAGGTAAGTTCGGCATGACACTGCCGCTTTACATTGATTAGTACTTCACAGCACATTAGTATGAGATCCCTGGTTTCCAAGTAAAAAAACTTAAAATCACAAGCTTACTTAAATTAACATATTTTAGCAAAAAAATATAGAGATTCACTTGCACCAATTTCTCTACTGTTCTCAAAACTCTGAATAAGTCTGAACTATAATTTCCTACAGTCTTATTGCCTTTCCAAATAAATGTAATTTGATACAAATGAAGTCACAAACAATGAGATAAGTACATATCAAATGAAGTCATCTGTTATCCAGAGTGAATGCTCATCTTATTCCTTCACACCATGGACAGTCATGTGAGAGTTAAAGAAACAGTGGGGGCAGTGGCGTACATACCAGTGTCGCAGTGGTCGCGGTTGCGACCGGGCCCGGCCCACCAGGGGGCCCGGCCGTCCCTGCGACCCGGTATGTAGCCACTGGGCCAGCCTCTTCTCCTGGGGGGCCCAGGAGCCAGCCCACCCAGGGCCCCCCGAGGCTGGCCCTGCTGACCCCAGCTGGTGGGTGGGTGGCCGGTCGGGCAGGCGGGCGCGCGAGGGAGCACTCAGTGTTTCCTCTTCAGCTCCCTCGCGCACCGCACTGATACCAGAGCCGGAAGATGACGTCATCTTCCGGCGCCGGCATCCCTACGCGGCGCACGAGGGAGCTGAAGAGGAAGCACTGAGTGCTCCCTCGCGCGCCCGCCTGCCCGACCGGCCACCCACCAGCTGGGGTCAGCAGCACCACTGGACCCCAGGGAATCCCCCCAGCACTCCAAAAGGTAAGGAGGCTGGGGGATTACATTAAAAAAAAAAAACATGTATGAGTGTTAGTGTGTGTGAGTGTTAGAGTGTGTGTGTTAAAGTGTGTGTGAGTGTGAGTGTTAGTGTGTGTGTGTGAGTGTGTGTTAGAGTGTGTGTATGTGTGTGAGTGTTAGAGTGTGTGTGTGTGTGTGTGTGTTAGAGTCTGTGTTTGTGTGTGTTAGAGTGTGTGTTAGAGTGAGTGTGGGTGTTAGAGTGAGTGTTAGAGTGAGTGTTAGAGTGAGTGTTAGAGTGTGTGTGTCTGCTAGTGAGTGTTAGTGTGAGTGTTACTGTGTGTCTTACTGAGTGTGTATGTGTGTGTTAGTGAGTCTGTTTGATGTCTGTTAGTGAGTGTGTGTTTGTCAATGAGAGTGTATGTTTTGTAAGTGAGTGTGTATGTATGTCTGTCGCTGAGTGTGTCTCTGTCAGTAAATGTGTGTGTCTGTTAGCTAGTGTGTATGCGTCTGTAAGTGAGAGTGTGTGTGTCTTCAGCACTTACCTTTCTCCAGCGCCGGACTCCCTTGGCGCTGGGGATCCCTCAGCTCCGAATGCGACCGCGCACGCATTCAAACCGCCCATGGGAAAGCATTACTCAATGCTTTCCTATGGACGTTCAGTGTGCTCCTGTAGCGGTTGTCAGTGAGACAGCCACTGAAACTGCTATGTTTTCAGCTGCAGGGTTAAAACTAGAGGGACCTGACACCCAGACAACTTCATTGAGCTGATGTGGTCTGGGTGTCTGTAGTGGTCCTTTAAGTGTGTGTGCATCTGCATGCACTGGCGTACATACCGCGGTCGCAGGGGTCGGAGCCCTGTAACCGCTGCGAACAGGTGCCCACCGCCATGTGTTGCGGCCCGGCCCGCGCACACGGGGGGGCCCACGGATCAATTTTCGCACCGGGGCCCCATGGGTCATGTGTACGCCACTGAGTGGGGGAGATGCATGTCTAATTTTCGGTGAACGTTCAATGCAATTTCTTAATGGGACACTTTAGTCACCAGAAAAACTACAGGTTAATGTATTGGTTCTGGTGTCTGTTGCCTGTACTTGCAGGCATGTTAATGTAAACACTGTGTTTACATTACTGTCTAGTGACCCTTCCAGTGCCAGTCACTCAGACAGCCATTAGAGGTGCTTCCTGGCTCAGTGCTCTGCATGGAGGCATTGAACGTTCTTCATTGAGATGCATTGAGTACTCTATAAGAAGATGCTGATCGACGCAGCACGGCATTTTGCCAGGCATGCTTGCTAGCTTATCAATGCTTTCCTATGGGCAAGCATTGGATTGGCTGGGATCATCAATTCTGATTACCCCAGCCAAGGGTTTGGAGAGTGGATGGGGCCAGCACCGGTAGACCTGAGCGGCACTGGCAAAAAAAAACTACATTTTATATATATATATATATATATATATATACATACATACATTTTAGGCCACCTGAAATGTTTTTTTAACACCATAAGGTCTGGAATACACTTTTTTATTCTTGACCCTATAGTGTTCCTTTAAATATACTGCTTCTTTTTCACTTGTTACTTCTTTCTTCATTTTTGAAGATGCAACAGATTTTTCAAACTTTACTCCACCTTTCCGACATAAAAAAGGTTTTGTCTTACCTCTCTTTTTAAATTTGTGGTTATCTGAGGTATCATTTTCTGCAAAAAAACAAGCATTATTTACTATGAAGATATCTGTCACTTTTTAAAATCATTTTTAAAATACTTTAATGTATATGATCAAAATAATGATGAAATGTAAATGTAACTTTTCAGAACACTTTGATAAATACCTTTTATTAACCATCTTACAGGCACATAGTAAGAATAATTGGGAAAATTAATCCTTAGTGCTTTACCCACTAGTTAATTACCCTATAAATTGGGCATGTATAAAATAATTCTCACCGTGTGGGGTATATTTGACTGTGAAGCTTCCCTATAGTCTGTTTTGCACGACCATTTTTATTGACAAAAGCACAAGGGATGTGCTGTAACATTTAGTGATGTCCCGAACGGTTTGCCACGAACGGTTCGCCGCGGACTCATCATTGAGTAAACTTTGACCCTGTACCTCACAGTCAGCAGACACATTCCAGCCAATCAGCTGCAGACCCTCCCTCCCAGACCCTCACACCTCCTGGGCAGCTCATTAATAATGCAGCTTCAAAATGGATGCTGTCCAGGAGGTGGGAGGATCTGGGAGGGTGGGTCTACTGCTGATTGGCTGGAATGTGTCTGCTGACTGTGAGGTACAGGGTCAAAGTATACTCAATGATGAGTCCGCGGCGAACCGTTCGCGAACCGTTCGGCGAACTGTTCGGGACATCACTAGTAACATTGTTTATCTTCTGTACTCCTGAATAAAAGACTGACTCTTTGTAGAAGCTAGCAGGTGTGCCTGGACGTTTCTGTTCACACCTATTTTATTAAAATTATGAATACCTCACCTTAAGCCTGTTTGGTTTATGAGGGACATCATCAGAAAACTAAAATGTTATTTTATAAAATGAAATAGTAGTATAACATGTTAGATATATACAGAGGGGAACTGCTAGAGAAATCAAATAACAAGAAGCATATATAATATTCTTATGATTGCCTCACTGGAGACCAGAATGTTGACATTTTTAATATCTATATCTAATACACACAAAGGATTGTTTAACATTGAAGTTATTAAAACTGGATCTGAGTGAGATGGAATTTGTCATGAGGTTCAGAGTTTCCAGTGTATGTCATTGTCTTTATTCATAATTCTGAATCTCTCTGGTGAATAATAATTCCCAGAGTGGTGTTAGTGCCGAAGCACTATATATGTGTTTTGATCAGTGAAAAGTGAAATAGTATAAGACAGGAGTATTGCTTAAAAAGGAACAAACTCTTAGTGTCATCCTAAACCCCGTATTGTCCTTGAGTTTTTTTGAGTGAAAATTGAATGTTCTTGGCATCAAAAGCTGGAAGACATTGTTTTGTTGGTAACTAAGAAAGGTAACTAGGGATTTCCTATAAGGATTTAGTATGCATAATGGGATTTTCTTAACTAGGCAACAGGGACTCCTCTTGTTTGTTCATTATAACTTAGTTTCCAATTAGTCCTCGTAATAAACGACTTAGGTTGACTTTCATTGCCAGCTGTGTCTCACTGTTAACATGATTTATTCTTCATTACTGTGTTGTATTTACCGTGCACTTAAGAAATGGACTCTTGTGGTTGCTTCAGTCATTATTATTTATTGCTAATGATTCTGTTTTGCCTGGCGAGTGTCATTATTCCAAAAAAACAATTACTAACAGTTGGGCATCCAGAATGCAGGGTGGCTACTAAAAAAAAGTCATTAACAATATGCATTTTCATCATTGTTACCTCTGCTCCGTTTCAGTATCATGGAGCCCAGTGACTTTTAGAATGTTAGTTGGGACACATCCTGCTCAACGTCACCTCATAAAACCACCATTTAAGCCCCATATGTTAACCGTTAATCTTACTCAAACAAATTGTTTATATGACATTGATGCAGTGTATTTATATAGTGTCAGCAATTTAAACGGTTATCAAAATACATGTTTAGTTACTTGCTTTAACTAGCTTTGTTTTTTAATGTAAATTCTGTGGATGTTGGCATGCGTGAGGTGTTTTATATTTGCATTGTGGGTATTTTGTATCATTATATTGTGTACACACCCAAATTTCTAAGCAGTGACAGACAGAAAAAAAACATCAGTGTTATTTAACAAAAGCTTTATGTGAAGCAGGTGAAATTGCAACATAGATCACATTTTAGCAAATGTAATAGATTGCAGTTATGCAACTTCAGTACATAATCTCATAACTGGACTAAGGCCTTCCAAAGATGTTCTTGTGAGTTGGAGAGGTGGAACTTGAAAGATAAGTGAGACAGTGACCTGGAACTTGGGAGTAAGAAGGACATCGTTAGCCAGCTGTTCTTGTTCCATCATTGCCATCTGCTGGAAAGCTCTTGCTTTTCTGTCAGTCACCAGTAAAATACGGCAATAAGAACAGAAAATGGGAGGAAGATCACAATTTTTTTAGACATGTCAGAATTAGGAAATGAAAACAAAGAGCAGAAAGCAAGTAAAGGAAGTAGGTGAATTACTGTTTGTAATTAATGAAGCACGATGTAAATTGTAAATGCTGGCTTACTTTGTGTCATGACAAAATCTAACACTACCCGAGCCAATTGCCAACATTTATGAAAACAGCTTATTTAAATTATGTTAAGTACAGAGATCCAGAAAGAAGATTGTGCAATTAAAACTTTTCATTACACCAGTTTAGCTTTCATAAAAAAAAATAAAAAATGCATTTAAAGGAAAACTGAAATATTTATTTATGTTAAATAAAAGATGACATGTATTATAGCCTTTGTTTTATTTATTTTCCAAATTATTAATTGCAAAGGATGCATACGAGGCAAATCCCCCTTTGGTGCATCATCTGATTTATCTTCACTCCATGGGGGCAGCCAAATTTAAATCTTCATGTGTCAGAAACTCGGATTATCAGACCAAAAACCATGAAGGTAAACATCAACTAGTGCGTGTTCGTGAATCCTGACACCAAATACAAGCATTTGGTGCATCAGATAGCTTACAATTTTGCTTTATCTTAGCAAATAAGTGGTGCTTCCAACCAATGAGGGTTAAAAAGGTTTATTCCGTAGAGCGAAGATACACCATGAGATGCACTAAAAAGAGTCATGAACTCATATATAATATGGTTTGCCAATAGGTCATGAAGTTAGTTCTCTTAACAAACACATCGTACTTATGTGTATCTGCTGCTGATGCCAACACAACCTGAATTACTAAGAACGTTAGAAAAATAATGGAAGAAAAAAAATAATGCATAGATTGTTCTACAGCAATTATTTTATTTCATGCTGAAAATGGGCTTTTTCACTTTCAATGTTGCATTATCCATGAGTTCTCTTTTGTCTAAGAAACAAAAACCTGAGATATTTCATACTGATAACAGAGTGATTTGCATTTTGACTGTTTGTTTGAGTATTAGCTCTGATTTAATATGCTGTATCATCTCTTATCTCCATGAGTTTATTATAGCAGCTCTGTGCTGTCTAATGAGACTCAGGCCAAGACAGGAAACCTTGCTGGAAATTCAGTTCTTTCTTTGATCACTGATGGTATTGATTTCAATCCATCACAGACATGGTGATCTTTCACCTTAGTTACGTTTTGTGCTTTTTTTTGAAAGTCCTTATGGCAACGTTAATACGGGGATAAAATATCATATGCTACATTCAGTATAAAGTAAACCATATAAAGATCACTGTAAGTGCTACAACAAATAGATAACTAATTTACCACTGACATTTCTTATAATAAAAGGAACAATATGTATGTTTCAAAAGGATATTTTAGAGTAACACCAGTGTTATTTGAATGTTTATTTTTTTAGTGCTAGGCCGAGAGCATATTTTTTAAACCATGAACATGCATCAGTGTCTAAATATATTCTTTTAAAATAATTTTTATAACATTTTGGTAAAATCAACTAGGGAAAGGGTTACAGAAGAAAAAAGTAATAAAGGGGAAAACATTTCTACACACACACATACATACATACACATATATATACACATATACATGACATCTTAAACATACGTGAAGCATGGTCATTAAACTGTAGACATTGTTTATATTATTCTCTGTGCTGGTAATAAGATGGACTAGATATTTCATCCTAACCTTAACATATGAGGAAAGGGATTTAGGGGTGATTTATTTCTGATGACTTAAAGGTAGGCAGACAATGTAATAGAGCAGCAGGAAATGCTAGCAGAATGCTTGGTTGTATAGGGAGAGGTATTCGCAGTAAAAAGAGGGAAGTGCTCATGCCATTGTACAGAACACTGGTGAGACCTCACTTGGTGTACTGTAGGCAGTACTGGAAACCATATTTCTAGAAGGATATTGATACTTTAGAGAGAGTTCAGAGAAGGGCTACTAAACTGGTTCATGGATTGCAGGATAAAACTTACCAGGAAAGGTTGAAGGATCTTAACATGTATAGCTTGGAGGAAAGACGAGACAGGGGGGATATGATAGAAACATTTAAATACATAAAGGGAATAAACACAGTAATGGAGGAGACTATATTTAAAAGAAGAAAAACTACCACAACAAGAGGACAGTGTCTTAAATTAGAGGGGCAAAGGTTTAAAAATAATTTCAGGAAGTATTACTTTACTGAGAGGGTAATGGATGTATGGACTAGCCTTCCAGTTGTAGAGGTTAACTCAGTGAGGGAGTTTAAGCATGTGTGTAATAGGCATAAGGCTATCTTAGATAAAAGAGACTAATTAAATTATTTTAAAAATTGGGCAGACTAGATGGCGCAGATGATTCTTATCTGTCGTCACATTCTATGTTTCTATGTTATAACATAGACCGCCAGATTGAGTTACTACATAATACCCAATTACTAACTGGCATAACTCAGCGGTGATGCAAAAAAATAAAAACGTTCAACTGGCGAAACCATACAAACCTCAATGCATTTTTAAAAACACCCATGTTTTTGTTGTAAATGCTATGAGTAGTAAGACTGGGGATATTCTCTAGGTGAGTAGTTCAGTAAATGTAACCTTTCAGCAACACAGCGCTGATAGTGAAATAAAATATGGAAATATATGTAAGGAAAATATGGACTATTAGTTTCCTAATTATATAACAGGGTCATAGGAAGCCCAAATAGTCTGGCTTCAATATGAACAGAGCTAAAGTATATCCTAAATGTTTAAATATAAATAAATATATTACCAAGCAGGTCATATGCTAATAATAAATTATGTGCTGGGATTCTACTGTGAGTGCTGAGAGATTGGTATATCAAGTCTCTGCCACTTGAATCTCTTAATCTGCTGAGCTCTCTAGCCCTTCCTGCTGGAGAATATTGGTATTTGCAACAATTTGCACTGCTACCACAAAAAAACGTGGGATCCTGCTATGTGGATCCCCTCTGTTGACATGGATAATTGCATCATTGTATACAACTGGCAATTAAACTACAACTCCCAGAAACCTTTGCACCTCTTATAAAGCACTGCTGTGCAGATATTTATGAATTTATGCTCAGCTATGGTAAAAAGAGGGGGTATCGTGTGGCTTTGTTACTTCCTGGTTTGAGGCAGAATTTACTGCACCACATGCAAAGCCTGTGGATTTTCTGCAAATGTAGGAACTTACATTGAAGCAAATTACATTTCTGCATTAGCTGAAAATCCCCAGAAACTTCCAATATACGTTTATTTTAATTCTCTCTAATATTTTATTTTTTAACTCAAACTAGAATGTCTTTTTAACACATAAATGAATACACTCCTGTGGCATCTAAATGAAGGTATGAACTCCGGCAATATAAACGGACCTGTGGATTAAAACACATGCTGAGCTTTCCTGATAGTACAGCATCAACACTGCATGGTGTCAAGGATAAAGCATGCTATAATCAATAGAGGATTTCTTTGAAGTATATGATGCAGACTCCCTTGCTCTGACACTGTTTCACCTTTAGTTTGAAATGTAAATTTCAAAGATGATTCATGATAAAGCATTAGACTCACATCATAGAAGCTCCGTGGGGTCTGGACGCAAGCTTCATGATTAACAGACATTCAACCATTTAACTAATTAATAAAAGGCAGTAGCGGGTCATTAATTATTTGTTGTAAATAAGTTATTCACTCTTAAAGTTATCAATACCAGAATTATTCACAAATAACCACTGTAAAAGCTTTCCTTCCAGCTAGTTGGTTCTTTGTTTCTTAATCTTTATTTTATATTAAAGGAAAACCACTGTCCAAATGCAATAGCAATAAAAATCACTGTTTAGTTGGTAGATATACCCCAAAACATGCATGAATTTAAATATAATTTTGTGTGAGTGTGTGTATATAAATATAGAGAGAGTTCAAGTAGAGATTGTAGCCGTATTAGTCCAGTGATGTAGATGTAAAAAAACAGGTCAAATTTGGATCTTGTAATACCTTTTTTATTGGACTAACCAAATTTTTTAATGACATACTTTCGGGAAAGTACCTCCCTTTCTCAAGTCTAAAGCATTTCTGAGCAAGACGACACATAGAATTCAAAGTTGAGTTGTGATACATGGGTTAAAGCGACATGAGTGCAGATAAGACACAGGTTTGATATAAAATAGACACCATTCTCACAGAGGGTCGTAAATATCTTGTGTGAAGATCACAGAGTGAGGGAGGAGAGAGAGAAAAAAAACAAGCAGATGGTGCTAGAAGGGGAGAGTAAAAACAAAATAATTACTTATATTAAGAATGCTTGAAATCCCATCCAATTAACAGGATTTGCATGAAGGCCTATATCCAGCATACACAGACAAACACACACATGTACATATACACAACTGTATATGTACAAGTATACACAAGTACATACACAATATATACAAGTACATACAACAATATATATATATATAAATACAACAAAATGCACAAATATATGTACATGCACACTGTGGCAGAAATGCCTCTGCCACGTGTAGAGGGGCCTGCTTGCCAGCCTCCTGCCAAAAGACTATGGACCCTTTAAAAACTTATGTTATTTATGTACTTTTGTACTCCAGAAAGAGAGACCGACCATTGACCCTAATTCCCTGGAACTGTTTTGGGCATAGGACCATGTGTATGGTTGGTCAAAATTATGACTTCCATGGAAATCCCGCACCCTGAACCAATCTGGATGATATTTGGATATGTTGGTCCCCCAGATCGGGTATATCAGAAGATATGACTTTTGTAAGGTTTCCATGTGTTTTGGGGGTCCATTAACGGTTATTGTAAAATATATGTTTTCTGTGCCTGTAGATAATTGAGTTTAGTACAGTCCCTGATTAAATTATCTCTCAGGCACAGGGGAGGGATTATCCTGTTTTGTGTGGGAGTGTCCTGGACCTGAGAACCAATGTAATTACAGTGTGTACTTTGTTACAGTCCCTTCTCAGGTCCAGTGGGGAATGCCCTTGGAATATGTTATGGAAAACCCCTTGCATGGGGACTTGCATATAAGGCCTGTTGTGGCTACCATTAAACAGTTCAACTTCACCCTCAACATAGAGCCTCGTCTCGTGATTGTAGGGAACAGCTATACCAGCTATATCACTAGCTCTTGTAAGAGCTATCCTGCTATACTCTCTGGAGTAGGAGAGGTCTACCCACTGGAAGCTGGATCCCTGACTTGGATCCAGGGTGGGTGTAGGACAACGAGACTCCAGCCAAGCTGCTGTGGCTAAGGGTCTACAGTGCTGATGGTGTCTGGTGGAGTGCTTGGAAGTACTCTGAGGTACTAGGAAGCAGTGATTGGCTCAGGCATCCAGTCGGGGTGCCAGGCGGTCCGTCACACACATCTATACATACATCCACACACAAGCACCAATACATGTACCTACACATGTACCAATGTACCTACACATACATAGACCTATATATATGTACACATACACTTATTCACATATATAAGCATGTATGCATATATGCACATACTTTATACATACACACACACACACATATATATATGTATACGCATACACATACACACATGAACTCATATACACAAATATAAATGCACAGTCACATATATAAGCACACATGCATACGAGTATGGAAAAGTACTTTGTATATTGATAGAATAAACATTTCATTGGGATGCATTTTAAAATGTTGACACATATAACAGATCAGTAAGATAATGCTGGGGGAGTGTTCATGTAAAGTTTTGGTAGTGGGACAGGAAACCCAAATCAATATTAGTCCTCTATTCTTGCTGTTAAACATTTTGATTATTCTGGCTTCAAGAGTTTTTCTTTCTTGGGTATTTTTAAAACCCCTTTTCAGTACTTTGATTTTTAGGTCCTTGATTGAGTGGCCAGGCTGGGTAAAATGATGTCCCGCAGGAGTGTAGTAGGATTCTTCTTTGTGGTGTTTAATGGAGTGTGCATATTCATTCTGCCATTTAATTGCAGGGTTGTTTCCCCAACATAGCATCCTAGGTAGCATTTGGTGGATTGAATCATGTTTATGACACTGCTGGATGTGAGGAGTATGAACCTTTAATGCTGTAGGTTTTATTGTTGTGTATGGTTGTGTTGTCTGTGCATATGTGCTGGCACTGTTTGCAGGGAGGTTTTTTTGCATTGACCCGTCCCATTTTCTTTATTCTTCCCATCAGTGGGCAGCTTCCTGTTGATTACTTTTTGTTGGAGGTTTGGTGGTTGTCTGAAGGCCAAAATGGGTGTTTCGTAGAAAATATTTTTCAGAGTCTCATCTTCTGTTAACATTGGGTTGTATTTGACCACAAGTGGTACTCATGTACATATTTTTTTCTCTCTGTACTGTAGCAGGCGCGTGCATGGAGTTTTTACTGCAGAGTTGATTTGTTTGGTAATAGTCTTTGGTTTGTAGCCTTTCTGTCTCATAGATGGGGAGAGTACATTTAGATGGGAATTAGTCATTAGGGTCAGAGCATATGCAATGGTACCTAGTTGCTTGGCTGTTGATGTTTAGTATGGGAGGGGTGGAAGCTGGAGCTGTAAAGGCAACTGCATATGTCTGTGGGTTTTCTGTAAACTGAGGTGTGGATTGTGCCATTGTTACATGTCACAGTGGTGTCCAGAAAATTCACAAATCTAGTAGAATATTACATTTTTAGTTTAATTGATGGATGGAATGAGTTAAAACAGTCATGGAATTGTATCAGTTTATGTTCGGTTTCATAGTTACAGTTACATAGCTGAAAAGAGACTTGCGTCCATCAAATACAGCCTTCCTAACATATGTTTTTGCTGTTGATCCAAAAGAAGGCAAAAAACCCCAGTCTGAAGCGCTTCCAATTTTTCAACAAACTAGGAAAAAATTCCTTCTTGACCCCAAAATTGCAGTCAGATGTCTCCTTGGATCAAGCAGCTATTACCCCACTAATTAGAAATTATATCCCTGTCTGTTATGTTTTTGCAAGTATTTATCCAATTGTAGTTTAAACATCTGTATAGACTCTGACAAAACCACCTATTCAGGCAAAGAATTCCATATCCTTATTGCTCTTACTGTAAAAAAAACCTTTTCTTTGCCTTAGATGAAATCTCCTTTCTTCACGCCTAAATGTGTGACCTCATGTCCTATGTATAGCCCTGTTTATGAATAGATGTCCAGATAATGGTTTATACTGGCCCCGAATATATTTGTATAATGTTATCATATCCCCTCTCAGGCGCCGTTTTTCCAAACTAAAGAGATTTAAATTTTTTAACCTTTCTTCATAACTAAAATGCTCCATTCCTTTTATCAATTTTGTAGCTCGTCTCTGCACTTTTACTAGTGCCATGATATCTTTCTTTAGAACAGGTGCCCAAAATTGCACAGCATATTCAAGGTGTGGTCTTACCAGCAATTTATAAAGAGGCAAAATTATATTTTCATCTTGAGACTTTATAACCCTATTTATACATTACAAAACCTTACTGGCCTTAGCAACGGCAGATTGACATTGCATATTGCTGCCTAATTTGTTGTCTATAACAATTCCCAAATCCTTCTCGTGTGTGATTATCCCTAGTTCACTACCATTTAGGGTGTAAATTGCTTGTGCATTCTTAACCCCGAAGGGCATAACTTTGCATTTCTCCACGTTAAATTTAATCTGCCATTTTAGTGCCTAGTTCCCCCAATCTATCCAAATCCCTCTGCAGCAAGGCAATATCCTGCTCACATTTTATTACTTTACAAAGTTTTGTGTCATCTGCAAACACTGATACATGGCTTTTGATGCCCATTTCAAGATCATTTATAAATATGTTAAACAGAAGCGGTACCAAAACAGAACCCTGAGGGACACCACTTACCACTTTTGTCCAGCTTGAGAATTTACCATTAATGACAACTCATTGTACTCTATCCTTAAGCCAATGTTCTACCCAAGAACAAGAATATTAATCTAGACCAATATCTTTTAGTTTGAAGACTAACCTATTGTGAGGAACCGTATCAAATGCCTTGGCAAAATCCAAGTAGATCACATCCACTGCAACACACTGATCTATACTTCTACTTACTTCTTCGTAGAATGCAATTAGGTTAGCTTGACATGACCTATGTTTCATAAAACCATGCTGATTATTGCTAATAACACAGTTCTTCCCAATGAATTCCTGAATATCATCCCTTAATAGCCGTTCAAATAATTTCCCAGTCACAGAAGTTAAGCTCACAGGTCTATAATTTCCAGGCAAGGATTTTGAACCCTTTTTAAATATAGGAACAACATCTGCCTTCCTCCAATCCTCCGGTACAATACCTGAAACAAAAGAATCTTGAAAAATTAAATATAGAGGTTCACTTATTTCCCCAGTTAGCTCCTTAAGTACTCGTGGGTGGATACCGTCAGGCCCCAGAGCTTTATTTACATTAATTTTCTTTAATAGTTGTAGCACCTTGTCTCGAGTTATCCAGTCACAAGTTATCTGCAAGTTTGTTGCAGCAATCATTTGCTTATCTCTTGCCATAGGACCCTCATTAATATATACTGAAGAAAAATAGTTATTTAAAATTTCTGCCTTTTCCTGGTCTTCATTGACTAACAGACCCATCTCTGTTTTCAGTGTACCTATACTTTAATTTTTAGTTTTTTTAGAATTGATGTGCTTGAAAAAAATGTTGGGGTTGGTTTTGCATTTTTTGGCTATCAATTTCTCATTTTCTAGTTTAGCCACTTTAATTGCCTTTTTGCAAGTATTATTGGCTTCCTTATATCTTATGTAGGATGCCTCTGATTTGTCTGATTTAAATGCTTTAAACCCCCTAAGGATTGGCTTCCTTATATCTTATATAGGATGCCTCTGATTTGTCCGATTTAAATGCTTTAAATGCCCTCTTCTTATTTTTAATCTCTTGTTTTACTTCTCTACTAAGCCACAATGGTTTTAAATTTTTTTTATGTTTATTACCCAATGGTACATACTGTGAAATGTACCTTTCTAATATTTGTTTGAATAGTTTCCATTTTTCCTCAGTATTTTTATCACTAAGGAGTTTATGCCAGTCGATATGTTGCAGAGCTGCCATAATCTTATTAAAGTTGGCTTTTTTTAAATTATACGTTTTAATATACCCCACATGCTTTTGCTTTTTTGAGTTTATTTCAAAAGTTACCATATTGTGATCACTATTTCCCAAATGCTCCCCTACTTGAATGTTGGTTAAAAGATCATCATTGTTTGTTATGACAAGATCAAGAAGCATCCTTTCTAGTTCGTGTTTGTACCAGTTGTGACTAGTGATGTCCCGAACGGTTCGCCGAACGGTTCGCCAAACGGTTCGCCAAACGGTTCGCCACGGACGGCGAACATATGACCCTGTACCTCACAGTCAGCAGACACATTCCAGCCAATCAGCAGCAGACCCTCCCTCTCAGACCCTCCCACCTCCTGGACAGCATCCATTTTGAAGCTGCATTCTTAGTGAGCTGTCCAGGAGGTGGAAGGGTCTGGGAGGGAGGGTCTGCTGCTGATTGGCTGGAATGTGTCTGCTGACTGTGAGGTACAGGGTCATATGTTCGCCGTCCGCGGTGAACCGTTCGGCGAACCGTTCGAGACATCACTAGTTGTGACATAAAGGTGTAATTTAACATATTCAAAAAACGGATTCGCCTTGTTGAAGTACTAGTCCCTCTATCCCAATTTATGTCCGGGTAATTAAAATCTCCAATAATTAACGTGTTACCATAATTTGCACGTTTCCCAATTTGCTCAAACAGCATTTGGTGGTTTATAACATATCCCAACCAATAATTTATTTCCCTTTGTTTGCCCCAAGCAGATATCTACCCATAAAGCTTCCACATTTTTCTCGTCACACTCCACATGCCTAAGATTTGACTTTATCTCATGGCTGACATACAGACATACCCCACCACCCTTCTTGTTTTTCCTATCCTTCCTAAATAAGGTGTACCCATTTAAGTTAACTGCCCAGTCATGTGTCTCATCCCATCATGTTTCTGTTATGCCTATTATATCATATATGTTTAGTGTATGCTATTGCCTCTAGTTCCCCCATTTTGTTATATAGGCTCCTTGCATTAGTAAGCATACATTCCCCATGAACTAAATAATTCTGGAGGAGATTCCTCTATTTATTCATTTATTAATTTTTTTAATAAATCAATAATTTTTTAAGAAATGTGTAATAAAGTTTAACTTTTAAATAAAAGTTTAGGTGATAATGACTTTTGCTGCTTATGTGTTTATTACTGTGCTAGAGTTATATGAACTTTTACTCATTTAACTTTATGCTGTGAAAGATTAAGTTTGCTTTCTAAATGCCGTCTTGTGGGCATGTAAATAAGGACTTACAAGAGGACCTATCAAAAAGCTTCCCACCACCACAAAAGATTCAACAGACCTTGAACCTGATAGTCGAACGAGCCAAAACCACCACTCTCCCGTTCAAAGGCCACCCACTCACCCCATGCCTTACCATACCAAGCCCAAGTGGCTGCCGATCCAAGCCCTCACTCGTGCAGGCCAAGGTACCACAGTTCTGTCGGGCAGGATGAACCTTCAGTGTCCGGTACGGCCGCCCGTAACACCTGCCACTGGGAACGAGAAAGGGTATCTGCTGTTATGTTCTTAACACCCAGGATGTGCACATCTCTACAAGTAACATTTAAGGACAAGCAGCGCAAAACAAACGCTGCAAAAGTCGCACTATCGGAGGGGAGGAAGCTGTTAAGTTGTTAATGGCAAAGACCACCCCCCAGGTTATCGCAGTGGAACACGACTCGCCGATCCCGTAGAAAAGCACCCCATAGATGAACCGCCACCACAAAAGGGAACAGCTCCAGGAACGCCAGGTTCCTAGTCAAACCCACCGAATGCCAAGACTCCGGCCAGGACTCCACACACCAGGATGGCCCCAAACCCCACTGACCCCGCCGCATCAGTGATCAGACGGAGGTCGGAATTCATAACCTCTGGCTTCTGCCAGTAGGACCTGCTATTATACCCGCTGAGAAAAGCACTCCAAACCACCAAATCCTCTCACAGTAGTCGGGTAAGGCGCACGAAGTGGCGCTGCCTAACGACCCCCGATGTTGTTGCCGAAAAACGCCTATTAAAGACCCTACCCATGGGCATGATCTGGCATGCACAGTTCAATTTCCCCAGCAGCGACTGCAGCTGCCGCAACGTGATTTTCCTGAGGCCCCGTGCAGTCTCGACCAGTTTGGTTTTATTGAGCTACATTAGAGCTCAGCTGTAATACGCATGGACGGTATAATCCCCATGTAAGGATATATAGTGATGTGGTCAACACCGGTGCTCCAAATGCAATGTAATATACGTGGTATTTGTGGAGGTAAATACAAAAAAGAGAAAAACTCCAATGGTGAAGTAAGTACTTGTAGATGGCTTCCTGGTGAGTCTAATTTCCGGTTTCCTGTTCCCAGGCTGATACACACGCATCACACCGGAAGTGACGCTGCGGTGATGAATCATTGATGGTTTGGGGAGGCTAATTTCAAGTCAGTCTGGAACGCACATATTGCCACAATGGCGTACGTTGTATTCTAAACGCCAATGGTATAGGTCTCTATTGTGTCCATGAAGGACTGGTGTTATTTTCAATTGTAAGCCACACCTCCTGCAGAATAATTCATTGGTGGTATAGTATCATGGAAAAAGGAAATAACGTGATGCTTTAGGCTTGTATTCTTACAATATGCCTGTAAAGCTGTAATGGCTCAGCGGCCGTATTTAAAGAAGTCAAAAGTTAGATAGGTGTTACAAATGTATATTTCTATCTTTATGTAATTAAATGATGACATTACTTATTTGGTTGTAAATTATTAATGCTGGAGGAGTCTATAATGTTGTGGCAGTAGCGTGACATCATGGTTAAAGTGACAAAAAACAAAACAAATATAACCTCTAGGCAAATATATGTGTAACCAGCATCAAAACAATGAGAAAAAAAAAAAAAAAGATTGAGTGTCCATTTTAAAAGGGGGCAAAAGGCTGGTACAAATGCTCATTACAACAAAACATACCATTAAATGCAATTGTAAATATAACTATGATAAATAAAGAATAAAGTGCAATTATAGCGTTCATTGCAATAAAGACACATATTTAGATATCAGTAATCTGAGTATTTCGTAATTCTATTTAAGACATAAGTCTAAATAATGCTTGAACTTTTATTATTTTTTTAATATATAGTTTTTTTTATTAAATTTTCAATTATACAAACATTTATTGAGACGCACAAAACTTTAAGCCAATTTATCCATTGACATAATTTTGGTTAATATTAAAAACAATCAGGATATCACCGAACAAAACTAACACACCCAAAAAAAATAAAACAAAATAAAAGAAAAAAAGAAAAACACAAATCTAAGTTTCCTACGGGAAGGAGGGGGCGGGAGAGAGGGTTGGCTCAGTCATGTTCCAAGATGAAAACATTTACCGCTTAACGTCATAGGAGGGTATCTCTAACTTATATTTTCTCTACCTGTTCCAACCACTTTTTATACACATCATATGATGTTCTACACATGCCCATCTCCATTTTAATTTGGTGAATAATTTGAATAATGACCTGATTCCAGCAAGGTGCTATAACCGTCTTCCAGCTTCTGGCAATCAACATCTTGGCAGCTGCCAAGATGTGTATCACAATAGTTGAGGCGGGACCAAAAATGTTTTTAATTTTTAATTGTAATAATACTGGTGTTAAAATCAATAGTTTTTGAAAGTAAAGTTTGAATTTTTATGTGTAACATTTTCCAAAATAGTTGAATATGTTGACATTCCAACCATATATGCAGGAAATCTCCTTTGTGCACTAGACATCTCCAAAATGTATCTGAGGCGTTGGGGTAAATTCTAGACAGCGTACTTGGGACCAGGTACCATTTATTTAAAAGTTCATAAAGTATCTCTGACAGATTTAAGCAATTAATATTTTTGTTGACCATTTTCATTGATTCTGTCCATTCATCACAACTAATATCAATTTTTAGTTCCATTTTTTTTTATCACTGGTAAAATAGGTAAGTTAGTGTCTCCCTTAAAGGACCACTCTAGGCACCCAGACCACTTCAGCTTAATGAAGTGGTCTGGGTGCCAGGTCCTTCTAGGGTTAACCCATTTTTTATAAACATAGCAGTTTCAGAGAAACTGCTATGTTTATTAATGGGTTAAGCCTTCCCCCAAAGCCTCTAGTGGCTGTCTCATTGACAGCCACTAGAGGCGCTTGCGTGCTTCTCACTGTGATTTTCACAGTGAGAGCACGCAAGCGTCCATAGGAAAGCATTGTAAATGCTTTTCTATGCGACGGGCTGAATGCGCGCGCAGCTCTTGCCGCGCGTGCGCATTCAGCCCAGGAGGAGGAACGGAGGAGGAGAGGAGGCAGAGAGCTCCCCGCCCAGCGCTGGAAAAAGGTAAGTTTAAACCCCTTTCCCCCTTCCAGAGCCGGGCGGGAGGGGGTCCCTGAGGGTGGGGGCACCATCAAGGCACTATAGTGCCAGGAAAACAAGTATGTTTTCCTGGCACTATAGTGGTCCTTTAATCAAATCCATACAGCCTGCAACTAGTTTATTCATTTTCATACTCTTAATATTGTTTTCTAATTTAATATGTTTGACTGGTCTGTCCATAATTACATGTTCTTGGAGATAACCTTTTATTTCTAATATAGTTAAAGATTTATTTATTATGTAAACCAAAATCTGCATTTAACAAAGTAAAGTCCTTAATCCTGTCCTTATCAAGAAGATTTTAAATTTTCGTAAGGCCAGCCTTTGTCCAGTTGGAAAGATTTAGATCAACGATATTGTATATCGGATGAGTTAAAGGAAGACCTGAAATAATTCTATCTTGGAGATGACAGGCCCCTCTAAAATTTTCCCATGTGTTCATGTCACGGCTTGAAATAATGCGTTCCAAATAGAAAAATACATGCACAGCCTACAGGAAGCAAAGCTGATCGAAATGGAGCGTAGGGATGCGTTCCAATCACCGGAAACAATTCGGACGCATGGCAGCACGTTGGACGCATGGAAATCGTGCGTACGCAGACCCGGAAATATCAGCTCGGAACTGATAACACCTGGGGAATGGCAGGCTTTTCAAGATTTAAAACAAGACAGCAAGAAACATTGGAATAGAGGAACTGAGGAAGCCCTCAGGAGGGGTGAAACGCGTTTTGCACTTTGAAAGCACTTACTAACATCTTGTAATGACTTTTTATTTTTATTACATATTGTCTTATCATTTTTAACATTGTTTGGCTAAATAAAGCATTTTGGAAAACTCCTGGAGTGGTGAATACCATCAAAGAGTGGCAAATTCCATACCATACAGAGGAGGGAGTGGGACCCTGAATAATCCCACAACGCCTAGAGTTTAAGCCAACAGCTCTACACTTGTGAGTGTGAAATGCCTATTTCTATTTTATTTCATCTACATATGCAGGCAATATTGCACTAGTGTTTGCTTTTCCTGTTTTCCTTATAGGATCTCATTCTTTGATTCCTTGGAATATACAAACTATATGTAAGATACTCCACCTTGTTTTTATTTACATTAAGTTTTCTTACAGCTGTTCCTACTTCATTTATATTAATTTATTCATTAAGTGCAACCAATTGCTCTTCCGAGAAAATTACATTTGTTAAGAAAACCTGCTATATCTGTCTCTCCAGTAAGTTATATAGGGCCGAGTAAAAAGTTTGAAAGGCCTCACCATTTTTTTCTGGGATGAGAAGGCTGTCATTGCCCTGAGTAATCTTAGTAACTATTTGTTTAGCTCTGTTGTTTTTTAATCTATTAGACATTAATTTATTCCCTTAATAATATGTTCTTTGAGGTCGATCAAGAGTATAATTTGCTTTTTGAATTAAGATGTTATTAATTTTATCCCTAACTTCCTTTACCCTATAACTCCCTTTCTTTGACGGGCTACTCCTGTTTTCATTCTCTATACGATCCAAATCTATATACAATTCTGATAAATTCAAGTTGTTTCGTCTTTTTTCTTGGCTACCCAATTTAATTAGGTGTCCTCTAATAGTACACTTATAAGCACACCAGATCATCCTATATTCATTTTTTTATACAAAAAATATATTTATATCCTATTACAGTTATTGGCCCTGCATCTTTTTCATGAAAGTATCACACTCACTATAAGAAAAATTATTGAATAGTTTTCTTTAAAATAAAGCTCTGTAACTTCCTTTATCAGATTTAGATTTTGTTTATTTTGTATAATGCATTAATTTAATCTCCAATTAGATCTTGTTTTAAGAAATTTATCATTAATGACCATAATGATTGCATTGTGATCTGACCATAGGATAGTAGTTATCATAATTTTTAAAGTCATCTTTGTTATATCTCCCTCCACTAGAATGTAGTCTATTCTAGAATATACATTATGAGAGCTTTAAAAACAGGAGTAGTCCCTTTCTTGGGGGTGCCAGACTCTCCATAAATCCAAGAGGTTATTATTCCTCAAAATTTCGTTAAAACGTCTAGCAAGGTTTATTGTTTGGCTTTGTCTATCATATTTATTTGATTTGTTCCTGTCCATGGTGGGACCCAGTAAACAATAGAAATCTCCTAAAAATATAATTCTTCTCTGCTTTATTCTCTCAGCCCGGGAGACAATCTTCTGTATAAATCTAGTTGGAGAATGGTTAGGGGCATACAAATTAACTATTGTATAAGTTTTGGTTGTAAATTTCACATATAAGCATGTAAAACCTAAGTTCAGTATCGGAGTGCTGATGTATCAGCTTAAAGGCTAACCTACTAGAAATTAAAGTAGCAACACCCCCTTTTTTTATTTGACAAAGATGATTTGAACACATGGGGAAAATCTTTAGATCTAATCCACTCCGTATCTGTTGCTAGCCAATAATTCTCTTTTTCAACTTCCTGATGTTCAAAGAGGCAAACTTAATCATATTAACCCATTATGGCCACACCCCTTCACCAGCACTCCCTCTGCAGAGACTACCCTAATAACACATAACAAAATATTGCACACAAACATTAAACATACATATTCCCACCCACTTAGACCCAAAGGAAAAAAAATCTCCTCCGATAGGTAAAGCGCCAAATAGATAGGCTTTAACCTGTCTACAAAATAAACCACTATCTGCCGTGATGATGCAGGACGTTCAGAATCCAATAATAAAAAATGAGCAATCCCAAGCTACAGGTACGAGAAAAAATACTAAAATGTAAAAAAAAATTACAAAATAAAGCAAAAGCACTATGTAAAAAAACATACTAACTTCCATATTTATATTCATCTAATTATTATGGAAGAACCTACTTCTCTATTCTTTTTTTTTTTTTTTTTTTTAAAGTTTGTTAGTGCTCACATACCTATTTTATAAATCAGATATCCATTAATGAAATACCACAATCTAGATCTTTGTACTTGCATCCTCCTTTGGAGCCCATTCCTCATAGATAAATACATTTATGTAATGTGGTTCCATCTATAGCTAGATTTTATAATTTGGTTGGATAGTATTATATATTTGAACTTCAAACCATAAATGTGTAGTTTAGTAAAAAAAAATATAGTTAATATATAACATTTCTTCTTAGTGCAATTAGTTTCCTTTAGTGAAAACTCCTCAAAGGGAGAGCAGGAGAGGGAGAAAGAGTGCATTATTAATTTTAAAATGCTAACAATATCCAGTGCAGTTAACTTTGTTTAATATCCTCACTGTAGATGTGTAAAAAGTGAAATACAGCCCTCATTAAATAGCACATAAGCGCATTCATCATTTTAACATTAAAAATGTTAGATTAAAAGTTTTTATTGTGCATATGTGTGACATCCTATATTAATTTTCTTAAAGAAAAAAAAAATATATATATATATATATATCCTAATACAGTTATTGGCCCTGCATCTATTTCATGAAAGTATCACACTCACTATGGGAAAAGCAAATACATTGTAGTTTTGAAATGTATATCCCTTCAGGAAAATATCAACCTCAAAGATACATAATGAAGCTGATATCACTTCTCCTACCTAAAAAAAAATAAAATATATTTTGCTAAATTCTCCAGGGTTATTCCAAATACCAATAAAAATTATAAACAGTTCCAACTGGTGAGTCACAAGTGAGAGAAACATTAAAAACAAATATATTTCCCACATGACTCCTTCCCATGTCCTTCCTGCCCTAGTACATGCATATGACAGAGAGGGAAGGAGATGGGAAAGATAGGGTGTCGGGAAAGAAAAATAAATAAATAGAAGAATGCAAAAGAAAGGTAAATGTGTCATATTTAACCTTCGTGCAGTTAACTTCTTCAACAATGATATATAACAGGGAAGAAACTCCCTCACAATAGATGAGGTTTTAAATTGCTAACAATATCAAGTGCAGTTTGGTGCAAACTCCTCAATATAAATATTTAGAAAGTGAAACATATCTAACATAATAGAGCAAGTAGGAGTGTTCAACATTTTAGAATAAAAGGTGTTTGAGTGGAAGAGTTTATAGTGCATGAATGTGACATGCTGTATCAGTTTTCCTAAGAAAGAAAAGGGAAGAAAAAAAATAAAAAAATAAAATAAAAAGTAATCCCAATACAATTTGTAGCACAGCATCTATTTCCTTAGGGTGTCTCAATCCCTATAGCAAAAAAACGAGTATATTGTAAATTTAAAACTGCATATCCCTTCCAAAAAATATACTTAAAAAATGTATAAAGCAATTAATATCTCTTCTCCTGCCTAGGAGATATAAACTTTATCCCAGAGACTAGTAGCAATTGTTATAAACAGAATCAACTGATAGATCACGTGACAGAAAAGAAGAAAAAAAAATTAACTTATAATTCCAAATTATTAGATTGCAACCATTGTTGGAGAGAGTTTTTTTTTTTAAATCAGTTTTATTATTATTATTATTATAATTATGATATTTATATAGCACCATCAAATTCCGCAGCGCTTTACAATGGGTGGACGAACAGACATGTAGTTGTAACCAGACAAGTTGGACACACACGAACAGAGGGGTTAAGGGCTCTGATCAATGAGCTTTCATGCTAGAGGGAGTGGGGTAAAATGACACAAAAGGTAAGGATAGTATTAGACTAGTGGCAGTTGCAGAAGAGGAATCAGTCAGGAACTATTAAGAAGTTGGTTTTTAATGATTTTTTGAAGGAGTGGAGACTGGGTGAGCATCTAACAGAGGAGGGAAGCGAGTTCCACAGGAACGATGCAGCCCTCGAGAAATCTTGAAGGCGAGCATCAGAGGTGGGAGTACGGACAAAAGATAGACGTAAGTCTTCAGCAGATCGTAAGGGCCTAGACGGGACATACTTGTGTATAAGGGATAGGTGGGAGCAGCATCCAAAGAGAAGATTCACTAATCCGGCTCTCTAACTCTTTCAGTTCTCCTATCTCTCAGCTGGCTTTGATCCAGTCAATAATTAATAATTTACAACCATATAAGTAATGTCATCATTTAATTACATAAAGATAGAAATATACATTTGTAACACCTATCTAACTTTTGCCTTCTTTAAATACAGCCGCTGAGCCATTACAGCTTTACAGGCATATTGTAAGAATACAAGCCTAAAGCATCACGTCATTTCCTTTTTCCATGATACTATACCACCAATTAATTATTGTGCAGGAGGTAGTGTTTACAATTAAAAATAACGCCAGCCCTTCATGGACACAATAGAGACCTATACCATTGGCGTTTGGAATGCAATCTACACCATTGTGGCATTTCGTGCATTCCAAATTGACGCAAAATTAGCCTATCCAGACCATCAATGATTGATCACCGCCGCGTCACTTACAGTGTGACTTGTGCGCTTCAGCCTGGAAACAGGAAACTGGAAATTAGACTCACCAGGAAGCCATCTACAATTAGGACTCCCATATATAAACGGAACTCAGTAAGGACTAAACCACATTTCTGAAGAAGCCTTTGTAAAGCGAAACGCGTCAAGTGGGACTTCTTAGATTACTTTATACTTTTTTATGGTTAAATAAAAGTTAACTTTTTTTATAGTTATTTATCTTTTATTTACCTCTTGCTTCCTGGTACCATCATATCCTTAGCTGGGGATTATACCACCTATGCTGTTTATACCAGAGCAAGTTCTGCTCTCAAAAATGTAAGTACATTACCTTATTTTCAAATACCACGTATATTGCATCGCATTTGGAGCACCTATGTCGACCACATCACTATATATCCTTAGATGGGGATTATACCGTCCATGCGTATTACAGCTGAGCTCTAATATAGCTCAATAAAATGTGAGTGGATTTTATACAGAGCCACAAAATCAATTACTATTCATATCAAACTGTACTGCACTATTATTTTGTTTTCTTGTTATTCTGAGGTCTACTGTGTTATACCATCTAAAGATTTATGTACATTTTAAAGTATTTGCATGTTATATATTCACAAATGGCTCTCAGACATTGTAGTAAAATAGAACTTTTCTTTACTTCAGTACACACACATAATAACATTACAAAAGAGAGACTAACACAACAGAACAAGTGCATAACTTCACTATGCTGCCATCTACTGGAAGGTGGACTGCATAAACCCCAATACATAACACTCCTCCCCACTAGACCTCAAAGTCTTTGAGATAACTGGGAGGTTTAATATTTTGTCTTGGGCGCCCCGAAATCATGTTTGGAACTGCTTCACCTGGACCTTCAGTTGTGCCCATCCCTTCTTCCTGTGCTCTGTCAGATGGAACACACAGAACTGGTTCTTCAACAACAACTCCTGGAGAACTGAGACCTGTATCATCCAGTGGTTCAACATCATCTGGTATCACAGAAAACCCAGTATTATTGGGACCGGCAGCAGGCCCAATCTTATCATTCCGTTCTCGAATCTGATCGACATTATAATATTCTACCATCAGGAATTTGTACTGAATGGAATCTCTCATACACCTCTTAGCAATACTTTAGAAAAACAGAAAATAAAATGTTTTAAACGCCTTTATTTTATAAATATTTGATTTAACTGTACATAGTATGTTATTGGTATTATTGGATATTATACTCAAATGCAGACTGAAATAATATTGAAAGTACCATCCACTCATCATGGTTTGCAAGACAGACAATATACCAAAGCAGTAGAAGTAAACAGCAGAGATCTAAAAGATGTAGGAGTATATTGAATTAATTTGTACAATATGCGGCCATCTTTATTAAGCCAAAGCAGAGGCTACAATACTGGGCACAAAATTAGAAATAAACAAATCATTACTACTGTATTGCATTTCGTCCTATTAATAATGTACTAATGAATTAGTGAGTTGTTAGTGAATTACAAAACTGAACAAAAATATTAATCAAGAAAAAGCTCACATTATATATAAATACATACATAATGTGTTCTCATATATTTCTTGCAAAGTAATTTCCCACGCTCTCCACGAGTCCGCCAGTGCTGGCCTCGCCCCCTTGGTGACATCATCAGAATTGCCGATTTTTAGCCAATCCAATGCTTTCCCACAGGGAAAGCATTGGATTGGCTAAAATTGGCAAGAGGGCAGGGCCAAACACCGTTTTGGCCAATCAGCACCTCCTCATAGAGATGCATTTCTATGAGGAAAATTCAGCGTCCTACTGTGCAGCACTGAGCCTGGAAACCCCTCCAGTGGCCATGTGAGGAGTGGCCACTTGGAGGTGTCCTTAAAGGACCACTCTAGGCACCCAGACCACTTCAGCTTAATGAAGTGGTCTGGGTGCCAGGTCCCTCTAGGATTAACCCTTTTTTTTATAAACATAGCAGTTTCAGAGAAACTGCTATGTTTATAAATGGGTTAATCCAGCCTCTAAATCCTCTAGTGGCTGTCTCATTGACAGCCGCTAGAGGCGCTTGCGTGCTTCTCACTGTGAAAATCACAGTGAGAAGACGCAAGCGTCCATAGGAAAGCATTATGAATGCTTTCCTATGAGACAGGCTGAATGCGCGCGCAGCTCTTGTCGTGCATGCGCATTCAGCCGAAGAGGAGGATCGGAGGTGGAGAAGAGGAGGAGAGCTCCCCGCCCGGCGCTGGAAAAAAAGTTTAACCCCTTTCCTCTCCATCCAGCCCAGCGGGAGGGGTATACAAACGAGTATGTTTTCCTGGCACTATAGTGGTCCTTTAAGGGCAATGTCAACACTGCCTTTTCTCTGAAAAGGCAGTGTTTGCATGAAAATGCCTGAAGGCAATGATTCTCACCAGTACAACTACATTAAGCTGTAGTTGTTCTGGTGACTATAGTGTCCCTTTAACCCCTTAAGGACACATGACATGTGTGACATGTCATGATTCCCTTTTATTCCAGAAGTTTGGTCCTTAAGGGGTTAAAAGTGGTCTCCACGTGAAGGTCTACAAAAATTGGAGCACTCAAAGCATCGTACTGTACTTGTCTGGATGCTGACGTAAAAAATTATATTTTTAACAGGGTATTGATGCAAGATAATATGCTGTACAAGGATTGTACAACAGTATATTGAACCTGGCTAACAGCTTTTGTATTTATTGATTAAGGCGGTGATGCACTAAACTAAGTGGTAGTTTAGTTTTGCTATAGATGATGTGGTTTTAATTTGTGTTACATCATACTATCATCATATGATTGTTGTTTTACTAAAGATGTTTCTTGCAAGCTAAATATTCTTTTCTCTGTGATTTATGCATAGAATTTCTGTATGTGATGAAGATAAATTCCGGCACAATGAATTCATTGGAGAAACAAGAATTCCGTTGAAAAAGCTGAAACCTAACCAAACCAAAAACTTTAGCATTTGTCTAGAAAAACAGCTACCTGTAAGTAACTTTTAGATTTTATGGTGTCATACTATTAATTTCAATTTCAGTGCTGTGTAGCCATATTATATCATGCATAAATGTATAATTAAAACAAAAAAGGAAACACTGCCAATTGGTAGAAAGTTGCACAAAGGGTGATTCGGTAAAACAAATCATTGTATTTATTTATTTACTTTAAATACATTGAATTAACAAAAACACAACCATAAGCTTCATGATGCATTGGTTCTTGTATCGTGATCAGTCTTGAAAGTAAGTTATGCATTTTCACATTCAATTAGTGTGATATTTGTATTTGTGTTGTAGGCTGGTAGGCTATTTGATATAAAGGTATGCTCCATGTGTTTACCTGTGAGTGCTGGAGGGCTGGTGTAAAAATTAGCATGTTTCTTCATGGGACCTGAGATAAATATTCCTTAACTAATACAGTGATGCTCATGTAAAAAATAATTATCATTATATGAAACTATTAATTAAAATAAATGTAACATACCCTAATTCTGTACTTTATTTTAGATTGTTTAAATAATCTTAGGTTGTCACCAACATTGTATTTTAAAGGCATTTAATTATAAATTTCACTGACGGTGTGCACCCTAAAGCACAAACATACACGCGGAATATATATATATATATGTATATATATATATATATATACATACATACATACATACACACACACACACATACACTGCTGTGTGTGTGTGTGTGGGGGGTGGCGCTGTGTGGGGCGGGGTGCTGTGTGTGTATGAGGATGCTGTGTGTGTGTTTGTGAGGGTGGTGTGTGTGTGTTTGTAAGGATGGTGTGTGTGTGTAAGGATGCTGCTAGTGTGTGTGTGTGTGTAAGGGTGCTGTGTGAGTGTGAGGGCGCTGTTAGTGTGTGTGTGTATGTGTGAGGGTGCTGTGTGTGTGAGGGTGCTCTTAATGTTTGCTGTGTGTGTGTATGTGTGAGGGTGCTGTGTGTGAGTGTGATGTGTGTGTGAGGGTGCTGTATGTGTGTGGGTGCTGTGTGTGTGTGTGTGTTGCGTGGGGGTGGGGTGACCATTTAGTTAATAGCCCCCCTCCCTTCTTAGCCCTGTGGGGCTAGAGTTCACTCTCGCGAGATCTGGGCGTTGCCGCGACAGCACTCCGACCTCGCGAGAGGAACCCAGCGGAGCAACCCGGGTCCTCTCCTGACTCCATCCCTGCCTGTGGGCCGGTGAGAAAGATCTTTGCTCTCCCTCACCGGCCCATGGAGGCACAGAGCACAGGCTGCAGGGATTAGGGTGTGCCCAGGCACACCGGGCACAACCCGTGCACATGCCTATGCGCGCAATAATAATCCAATGTTTGAAGAAACATAGCAACATAGAATGTGACGGCAGATAAGAACCATTCGGCCCGGCCCATCTAATCTGCCCAAGGGCTGACCCAACACATTATGCTGCCTGGGTTCAAGTATGTGATTGTACCTCCCCTGTCTGCCTACCAAACCACATCTCCTAAAGCCACATTCCCTACACATTTGACATTCTGAAGCAACCAAGTATTCTGTGGCTGGAAAGTAGCTAATGCACTGCCTGGCACTCTGGCAATATTATAATGCTTGGGGTAGGGGAGGCACAAGTGGGTCAGTGTAACCTCTTCTGAGTCTGTACTGCAAGTATGTAATAACACGGTTAATATTTTTTGAATTATTTTCCGTGGCGTCTAATGATGATTTTTTTTTTGTGGCATAGTAGACTCCACTCATAGAACTTGATCCAACCCCTCTTACTTTGCCTCTAACCTGATGGACTTTGCCCACTTAATGTGCTAATACCTATATTCTATCAATATATGTTAAAGTTGTTATTACTTACAGTGTCACCAAGTGGATGATTTTCTTAATTTTATTACTTTATAAAATATTACTTTTTATGCTTCATGATCCTTATATATTAGCAGTAACAGTCCAGTTCAAGTACATGCTATTTCTCAAGACACTTAGCCAGCTGTATAGCTGTCAGAGTCTCACATGAACTGTAGTCAGCAAGTACTGCAGTGCTAAAGGTAAGATATAGCTACTAAACACTTTAGATCAGTTTCCATAAATGGAGAGTATCAGACAAAGTCCTACCTGGCTGGGTAACAGCTGTTTCAGTTCCTTCCTGGATGCAACTGCAGTGGAAAGCTATCACCAGAGGAGAGATTGAGGGAGGCATGGACTGAAAGCCATAGCAATAGGAGGCTTATCAGAGACTACAGGGGAGAAGGTGCAGAGATGTATTGTATATGTATGTATAGAATGGAGCTAGGGCTGTCAGTCACTGTCTCTTCACTTTTCACGTTGTGCAGCACAAGCTCCAGGCTTAAACAATGCAGCACGTATGAAGTTAAAACGGAGGCTGCATCAGGGGAAGTGGAGTCCTGCCAACTCCAGCCCTAATACTAGCAGCCTATGACAGCCAAGTAGGCAGGTCTGTCTTCTAGTGCAGCATATTTGCTATTCAAACTGAGACATTGGAAACAACTGGTGGCTGTCAGACAGCCAATGAGGTCTATTAACAAAACCTCTAATATGATTTAGTCAGATTTTTGTTTTGGGCAAATGACAATAAATCTGGTCATGTTTTTTGTGTTTGTGTTGAACTGTCCATGGCAGCAATAGAGGGGCATGTAAGCTCATTAAGCTTGACTGTTACTGTACAGTGATTGTGTGTTTTTTAGCCCACCCAGTGTACAGCGCTGCAGAAGTTGTTGGCGCTTTATAAATAATAATAATAATAATAATAATAATAATAATAAGGTGGGAGGGAAACTGCAGTACTGATAATTATAATGGCATAAACCACACATCTTTGGTCAAACAGACACTTTTCAAAGGTGTACGTTTATTCAAAAAAAAAAAAAAGTTACAACCTCTAACAGAAAAAAAATAATTATATAATAATTTATTTTTATTGTAACAAAATGGAGGGAAGCTGCCTTTATATATGTGCCTCCACTGAATATTTTCCAAAGGGAGATATTTCAAAGGTGAAAAGATTTTTCTTCTGCCTTTACTTATTTCTACCTCTTGTACAGAACCTGTAGAGAGCATACTGACGAAAAAAAAAAAAAAAAGAACAAATGCACTGGTATTTGTTGGGAATTCAAAATAAATGTAAAAATAACCTAAAAGAAAACATAGCCAACTTTATTTAGTTTGACTATTGTGATCTAAAATTTTAGATTTACTTTAAATTCACCTCAATATGAATAACTCTAACAACCTGTATACATTTCTAAATGTAAGTTGTTGTTTTTTGCCAATAGGTTTTTCAGATAATCAGAAAAATAAAATAGTTATTTTTCAAATCTATTCTTTCAGTAACCTGCCATTAAAGCAGACAATGTATTGCGGGATGTTGAGACTACTAGTTGCCATAGATCATTTCTTTAGGGCCTGTGCTTTGGGTCAGTACACAATAGCAATTTGTCATTCGTCTTTTAAATTGAATCTGTCACCTTACAGTCTCTGGTCTTCTTACATTTCACTTCTGAAATTTAATCTTATTTGTGACATTCGTTTTCAAACTTTGGGTTTCAATCATTCTCATATTTAATTATTCAATATTGTGGACTTTATAGACACTTACAATGTTACACTATCCACACCTTGCAATTGCTTCTCTTAGTGAAGGAAAGTCCCAAGTTCTGCCTTAAATTCCTCTGTCCTTTTCATCTTAGAGTCCCCTATAGCTAGGAGGAATGACTGGTGTATATAGCAAAGCAATAGCACTTGTAGCTATAAGTGTTTCAAGGTCAATACATGTATTTAGACATGTATTTATGCATAGAAAAACAAATACAGAGGTACAAACATTCATTTTGATTGTAAAAAAATATATATTTGAAGCAAAATTATACAAAAGACTATAAAATAAGGTCATATGCATAGAAAAAAAAAGGCAAGCAAAAATATGTCCTCAAGATAAACTGTAAATATCTGACCCAATAGATGGTTTCAAATGTCAATTAAATAACATTAACATTAAAAGGCATTTGCAAGATTCTCTGAGTCAATTTAGTTTGTTTATTTAATTAGGATGTGCGCGCCTGATTCTTTTTAAATAAACAACACCATTGCCAAGAAAATTATTATACTGGAGGAATGTGTGTACCTGTGAATTTAGAAGACAACTTCTAGCCACTGCCATCAGGCAACACCATTGCCATAAAGTGGTGTACATGGTCTGCAACAATCTCAACAATCTGAATGCCAGGACCCAAGATTTCTTAGGAGAACATTGCTCAGAGCATAACATTGCCTTTGCTGGCCTGCCTTCTTCCTGTATTACATCCTGCTGCCATCTCTTCCCCAGGTAAATGACACACACACCTGCCCATTCACCTGATTGTAACATTACCATCATGACAGTAAAAGTTGTGCCAAGCAGCAATCATGCACATGGAAGCCTGGTAATTGCTATTTTGGTCAAAGGTCGGTTACGGCCAATCAGATCCACAGGAGGGTTTGTGCTGAGCAGCTATCATGCACATGGAAACCTGGTAATTGCTTTTGCGGTCAAATGCCGGTTACGGCCAATCAGATCCAGAGGAGGGGTATTTAAACCCAATTCTTTTTTTACTCATTGCCCTGCCGTGTTTACATCCTGATGGTAATCCGAGAGTGCGTTCCTGATCTTGATTTTCTGCTATTTGACTTCCCTGAATTCTGGTATCCTTTCCCTCATTGTGTCTGATTCTGTGTTCCTGACCTCGGCAAGTATTTTGACTATTCTTGGATACGTTAAGTCTGGCCATTCTAAGGTCCGGTTTTACGTTATCCTTAGTCCTACGTGTGACACAGTTCTGCATGCTGGATCAATTTGTAATCCTGACATTACGACATGGCCATAGATCCTGCAGAATTGTGTCAGCACATAGCAGTTTGTGAGAGAAAGCTAGAGGAGAATGATCACTATGGATCAATTTGCCTAGGCCTTTAGCACGCTTCTTACTAGGATGCAAATAAATTATGTCAGCGCTTAGTGAATATTTACCTTTGAAGTCATATAGGGATATACAAAAATAAAAAATATATCTGAAAAATAAAACAACATAAGTCTTATCCAATAATGTCCAAAGACAATAAAAGTCTTGGGGAGAAGGTGGTCCAGATCCTGTTATGGCAATATGGAACCAAATGGTGTACTGGATATAACTTTAAAGCAAGAAAACAGAATATAGTGTAACACTATTATGTTTATTGCCCCTGTTCAAAAATTCCCCCCGTCCCCCCCCCCAATAAGGAACTCTTACAAAATAAAAATGTGTTACTTATCACTAAGGACCACAATGTCAGTTTGAATAGCAGCAGTTTCTCACAGGGTAGCAAAGGGGATGCCCGGTTCTCCAGAGGCGACAGCGTCTGCCTCGTGCACAAAGGCAGGCTGTAATGATCTTCTAGCGGAGAAACGCTGGGGGTAAATCACACTGGCTGTTGGAACCCATTCAGAGCATAAGATATGGAGCTTGAAAGCAGGCACCTTCAACGCGTTTAGCCCTTCTTCTGAGGGCTTTTTCAAGAAAGGTGCCCCGGCCATTGCTTGGCGGTTTTATACTTTACCGGGCAAGCAGATTTAAAAGTTCTTAAAGACATATACTCACATTATAGAAAATTATAGCATAAAGCAGTAGTATGTATGTTACTAGCAATATATTGGACATTGGCATCATTATATCGATAATGGTAAAATTCATATACATGGTACCATATTAAAAGCTGTTCTACAGTCCATTGTTGATGCTTTTAAAACAATTTAAACAATCGTAAAGTGTGTTTCTTATATACTTTAACTGTTAAAACACTTAAGATAATTTATACTAATTCAGTACTTTAACCTGTTGTAACTATTCGTGATTATACTTCTTTACACTAAAAACACAACGATACACATCAGACCACACTTGTGAACGTCTGGTTGAAACAATTGTAACAACATTGCCACAGCGTCTAAAAACGCTCTTAACGAGCAGAACATAAGACGAGCTACCAAGTATATTTAATATTAGGTTCACTATTAGATTATACCAAATATCACATTTTGTTATTTCCTGCTATCCTCTATACTGTTTCTTTTAAATTATCATTTACATGTACAACCATTAGTGTAAACTGCTCACTCCAGCTGCCAAGTGAGATGAAAATGGTTAATTTGCTAAAGCATGATTCTGTGGAAATAATACACACTAAGCATTATAAACAATTAGGAGGGTTCCATTAATATACCAGGATAATTACAGCAGCACTGTGCCTCAAGCCTTTTTAAAGCAATTTACTTAAAAAAAATGGATGCAAAAGAAAAACTGCTTAAATTATATCGTATTGGACCGACACTTTGATAAATTACTCTAATCAAGTGTTTTAGCAATGTCACCGGTTACATCAACAGCAAATTGTTTTATTTAACTACTATGCATGTTTACTCTTATCTTCTGCTTGTATTTGATTATTCCAATGCAAATCGCTTTTCAAAGGACATTCATTTGAACCACATTTATTAAAGAATAATTCACAACTAGATGTTTTATATTTAGCCTAGAGTATGCGGGTGACACTTACAGTAATTATACTTTACTATGACTGCAGGTAGATCTATCCCGGTTAATTATCCACTAATATCGCTATATCTACCTAATGCTGAATAAATATACATTTGTTCGTCAAAATAATTGCTAGCTTCCTCTTAATCTTAATAAATAAATAAGCAAGCAAACGTTGGAGTGAATTATTCTTTCATATGAAGTGTATTCATTCACTAAACAAAGAGTTGAGGTGAATTAAAAAAACATATAAAATGAAAGAAAATTCTTCAGCATCTCTATATTCTCAGCTAGGCTTCAATGGCATGAATTACAGAGCTTGTTTAACCACAACATGCTGTTTAGTAAATGGACAACACAGGATCAATTTATTAATGCCAAATAGGTTGATTTAACTAAACGCTGATCGTATTAGTGTTGCCATTTTAAAGTGGCTCTGTTACCTCTAACTTACCTTTCTCCTATTGTTTCCTCTGCTCTTCCTCTTTCAGAATTTGTTCTCATTTTCTTAATTTCTGATCTATTTCCCTTAAAACATAAAACAAAGTTTGGACTATTTTGTCTTATGTATTTTTCCTAAGCTTGACGAATCTTTACAAAAGGACTGGACTGTTTTTGCGATGTTGTACATTTGCGACCAGGCATATTTTTACACTTTTGTGGTGTTTGTGTTTGGCTGTAATTTTCCGCTTTCTCATTTACTGTTCCCATACAAATTATATATTGTTTTTTTTCAGGACAAAATGGGCTTTCTTTACATACCATTATTTATATAATCTCATGTATTTTAATTTAAAAAAAATAAAAAAAATCTGATGAAAAATTGAAAAAAATACATGTTTTTTGACTTTTACTTGAAAAATCTTTTACTCATCTACAAAAGCGAATGAAAAAAACTGCTAAATAGATTCAAAATTTTGTCCTGAGTTTAAAAATACCTAGTGTTTATGTGCTTTTTTTTGCATGTTATAGGGCTATAGGTACAAGTAGGATATTGCGGTTTCAAAACATACATTTTTAAAATTTATCAATAGTGACATTGTAACACTATTATCTGTCATAAATCTCTGAATAACACCCCACATGTACATATTTTTTTTAAAGTAGACAACCCAGGGTATTCAATATGGGGTATGTCCAGTCTTTTTAAGTAGCCACTTAGTCGAAAACACTGGCCAAAGTAAGCATTCATATTTGTTTGTGTGTGAAAAAAGTAAAAAAACTAAATTGAACGCTAATTTTGGCCAGTGTTTGTGACCAAGTGGTTACTAAAAAAAGACTGGACATACCCCATTTGCAATACCTTGGGTTGTCTTCTTTTGCAAATGGTATGCCATCATGGGGTAATTCTCATTCCTGGGCTACCATACGCTCTCAAAGGCAACGTAACCAACCTGGCCATTTTCAATGTAAAAATATTTGACCCATATATTTGACCTTGTAACTTTCAAAAATGCTATAAAACCTGTACATGGGGGGTACTGTTTTACTCGGGAGACATCGCTGAACACAAATATTAGTGTTTAAAAACTGGAAAACGTATCACAACAATTATATCATCAGTAAAAGTGCTGTTTGTGTGTGAAAAATGCAAAAAAAGTAGCTTTCACTGACAATATCATCGCTGTGATATGTTTTACTGTTTTGAATCACTAATATTTGTGTTCAGCGAAGTCTCCCGAGTAAAACAGTACCCCCCATGTACAGGTTTTAGGGTGTCGTAGAACGTTACAGGGTAAAATACAGTGCTAGCAAATTAAATTCTCTGGAATTTCGGCCTGGGTTGGCAGGCAGGTCCCTCAAATTGCAATCAATAAAATTACTGAATTATGTAAAAAATATTACATAAATACGCACGTAGAATTTAAATATATATGCATATTTATATATTTGAAGTCTACGTGTATATTTATATAATTATTTATGTAATTTTGTATATGGACATATGTATATTTCTTATTATTTTTATTTATTTTTATATACATAGATATATATATAAGTGTATTTTGATATAAATATATATATATTAATTTTAAAATACAGTTAGAATAAAATTTCATATAGCTATATAATTTAAAAAAAATTTATTATTATTTAAAAAAATTTTTATTTAATTTAAATTACTTATTATTTATATTTTATAATAATATATATACAATATATATAGTTATTATATATATTATATATATACGTGTGTAATTTAATTATAAGTGTATTTTTATATTAATATAAGTACATATTAATATAAAAATACACTTAGTATGGCATTATATATATATGATATATAGACATATATTATAAAAAAAAATAAAAAAATACTTATATATGTGTATATATGATATATAGACATATATTATATAGATATAATATATGTCTATATATCATATATACACATATATAAGTATTTTTTTTTATGAACACTAACTTTATTTATTTATTTTTTTACTGATTTTACACTAGCAGGGAGACTGCCTGTCAGCACAGACAGTCCCCCTGCAGGCAGACACATGGACACCTATTATGACCATGTGATCGCTGTGTTGAGCGATCACATGGCCACAGGGGTCCTAATTCAGTGTGGGGAGACTGTCTGGGCTGCAGGCAGTCTCCCCACAACCGGAGCCACGCTGATCGCCGCCGGGGGAACGACGGCGATCAGGTAAGTAGCTCAGACCGTTAGGACGGTTCAGGACCGTCATCGGTCAGCAACGCAAAAATGCCGATGACGGTCCTGAACCGTCCTGGGTCGGGAAGGGGTTAAAGGGACGCTATTGTCACCAGAACAACTACAGCTTAATGTAGTTGTTCTGGTGAGTATTGTCAGTCCCTGCAGTATTTTCATGTAAACACTGCCTTTTCAGAGAAAAGCAGTGTTTACAAAGCTCCTAAGGGACACCTCTAGTAGCCGTCACTAAGACGACCACTTGAGGTGTGCTTCCTGGCTCTGAATGGAGGCACTAAACTTTCTCCATAGAGATGCATTGCCTAAGATCATCAGAATTTATGATTTTTCCCTTTTTTGGATTCCATTAATGTGCTGAGAGTGTAGCATTATCAATAAAAGCAGGATGTACCTTAGGCACCTACAGGACCCAGGTAAGTGTCTAAGTGTACCGTAGTAATTCACAAACGGAGGATACCACACTCACACTTAAGAATCCAGGTGCTTATCTATACCTATATAATTTTAATTTTGCCTTTTTTCCTTCAAATTAAATTAGAAAACCATCCACTCTTTTGCTGCACTCTTTACTTCAATGTCTAAATTAAAACAACCCTCATAATCATGTCTGAATTTTACTTTAATTAAAGTGCAGCCTTGCAGCTACCAGATTTAGATTAACAAAATAGTACAAACAGATTAAAGGAATATTAAAACATGTTTGCTTTGCAAACACAGATGTGGAGAAAATGAGTATATAAAAAAAAAGACAAACGTTGAGAAAATAAAACCATTTTATTTTCCGCTAGACAATTGTCTTAGAGGAGAGAATAAGTTCAATAACAGGATTGAGTTTCTATACTGAAAAAAATTAATACTATATGAGAGGGAATAACCCCTTTCATGATTATACATTATGTCTTTCTTAAGATTGTAACAAATCTGTACTCCAAAATAATGATGTATGTGTATTTAAAAATAATTAAAATAACAATGAAATGTGATGTAACTTTTTGGGGATGATGAGATAATTGTATCATTATATCTATAATTTTAATTAGTGCATGGGCAGGGCAAGTCCTACATTTATGTGTTTTGAAAGTGCAAGAAAAACTGGAAGTAGTGTTTTAATACAGAACCATAGCAGGAAAAAAGGGGGCTAAGAAAAGTAGATTTTGGAGAAAAAAAAATCCCTGATGAAAAGGTGATCTAATTGTACTGTTGAGAGTTTTCCTCTGTTGCACTGATGTTTATGAGAAGAGAGGTCAAGAGCTCTGCACCTTGCACATACATATAGTCACTGGAGACAACACTTACAATATATCTAGGGAGAATGAAAGAGGTTTTACTAAAACTTGGCTACACCCATATGTACCTTAAGACATACTCCAAAAATATATACATTAAAACAGATCTGTCACTTTTTGGTATCATTAAAGCAGGCCACCGCGGGGAGCATGAAGGCGGCACGCGAGGGAGCAGTAACCTCTCTGCTCCCTCGTGCACTGTTTAGTGCCATGACATCACTCTGGCCCCGGCATCACTACAGAGAGTGTGCAGGGGAGCAGAGAGACACTGCAGGGAGATTGAGAGGAGACACACTGGACGCCAGGGAAAGATCCTCTCAGCTCTCCCAGAGGTAGGGAGGCCGGGTGGATTTAAATAAAAATAAAAATAGCAATTTGTGAGAAAATGGTCTGTATGTGTATGTGTCTCAGTGTGTGTGTGCCTCAGTCAGTGTGTGTCTCAGTCAGAGAGTGTGTCCCTGTCACTGTGTGTCTGTCAGAATGTGTGGATGTCTGTCAATGTGTGTCTCAGTCAGAGATTGGGGGTGGCGCTTGGGTACAAGGAAGCTGCTGCACAGTGGCGGAACTAACATAGAGTGGGCTCTGGTGCAAAACCTGTTTTGGGCCCCAGAATACACATGCCCATCAGATGGCCCCAATTGCATGGGCCACTTCATGGGCCCCGGTGTAACAGCAGCACCAGCACTCCCTGTAGTTCCACTGCTGCGCCTTCCTTATTACAGGCAAGACACCTTTTCAAGGAAACAGGAAAACTATTTCAGGAGACGCAAGATAATTTTTCATGGTGTTTAGAAGGGACTGTGGTAAAGTGTGTATATATGAGTCTATTTATGGTGTGCTATGTGTAACTATGGGCTGTAGTGTGAGCAAGTGCTCATGTATAGGAGCTTTTGAGATTGTGTGTGTGCTGAAAGGGCCTGCAGAGTGTGTGCTTGTGCATCTAGGGGCTGCATTGTGAGTGTATGTGTATTGGGGTTGCATTGTGTGCTTATCTAGGAGCTGTAGTTATTATATTATTATATATATGAGATTCCGTGTGTAATGGCGTGAAGCATGTATGTATGTATGCATGCATGCATGTGTGTGTGGGGGTGAAGAGTTGATGTGTGTGAGGGGTGCACTGTGTGTTTGTATGCAAAGATGTACTCTGTGTTGATGCAAGTTTACTGCATATGGGGTTTCACTATCTGTGAGGGTGTACTGTGTTCAGAGGAGTGTAGGGAGTGGGATAAGGGAGAGTTTTACAAGTTTTACTTTAATAATTGTTAAAAAAACAAAAAACAACAGACTGACCTGTACAAACCCACAGACTGACCCATACACACACACACACAGACTGACCCATACACACACACACAGAGAGACTGCCCCCCACACACAGACTGACCCATACACACACACAGACTGACCCATACATACACAGACTGTTCCCCAACATACACAGACTGACCCCTCCCCCCACACACACACACACAGATTGACCCCTCCCCACACACACACACAGATACAATACAAAGAGGTAACAGAGCCACTTTAATGTCTAATTCTTCATATATATACAAAATTCAATAGATGGTCAATTCTCAAAGGTCTTTTCTTCAGCTATGGAAAAAAAGGACCTTTCAGTGCTGACCATCCTTGGATTTTTGTATATGGGAATGCTGCCGGTTACAGCATCAGACACAAGTATTTGGATTTCTATGAGTTCTGAGATAAACACAGGTATACATATACGTATACACATACACACACACACTTGTTACTTTTGAAATTAAAAGAAATTGGTAGTGGGTAGGGGGTTATAGAGTATTAAAATCCATTTTTTTTAAATTACAAATTGGAATCTCACACAGACCTGATTCTAGTGGGACATTGTTCAATGCTGAAAAAGTAGGCAAGTACTTTCTTATTACTGTTTTAAAAATAAGCATTCTGTAAATGTAATCACAGTAAGAACAGATGTTTAGAATTTTGCCTGTTTAATTATGCAAATGATGGAACTGGAATCCACAAAACATTGTGTCATGTATCTATCGTAGCGCAGCTTTGCATCCTTAAATGAAATGTAAATTGTGCAGATGTTTTGTTTATCTCTACTTACTCTTCATTATTATCATTAAAAAAAAATCTAATTAAGCGACAAATTTGTTTTCAAAACCTCCTGTTGTATTTTTCATCACACCTTCCTAATTAAATAGACTTGATTGTTTATGTATGTATAAAGTTACACTGACTAGATCAATTGAAGAGACACTCTAAGCACCAAAAACTCTACAGTAGTGGTTTTGGTGCATAAATGCTGTCCTTTGTCTGGCAATGTAAAACCTTCCCATTTTTTAAAAATAGCAGTGTTTACCTTTTGTCTGAAATATATCTCTAGTAGGCATGTGCATAGGGAAAATTTTCGGTTCTGTTCGGCATTCCGAAATTCGGGACTTCGGCAATTCGGCACTTCAACACTTTGGAATTTCGGGACTTCGGCACTTCTCTTGCAGCCGCTTAGTAGATAACTCCCTAATTCCCACGGTATTAGGGAGTTATCTACCAAAAGGCTGAAAGACCTAAATTGGTCTTTCAGCCAAATTTATTAATAGTAAGTAAAAATTACTTAGTATTAGTCAATTTTGCCCCTACTCGCTATACCGCGAGTAAGGGCATGTCTATTAAACAGTGTCTTTTAAACATCTCTATTAAACAGTGAGCAGCCTGTGGCTGCTCACTGTTAAAAAAGCAGCCGGTGGGGGCCCTAAAGTAAAATGATGGGGGGCCTATTGTCCTCCCCCCCGGCCCCCACCCCTGAGCGGTGGGTGGGGGCCCTAAATACTAATAAGGGGGGGACCTAATGTCCTCCCCCTGGCCCCCACCCCTGAGCAGTGGGTGGGGGCCCTAAATTGGAATAAGGGGGGACCTAATGTCCTCCTCCCTTGCCCCCACCCCTGAGCGGTGGGTTGGGGTCCTAAATACTAATAAGGGGGGGACCTAATGTCCTCCTCCCTGGCCCCCACCACTGAGCGGTGGGTGGGGGCCCTAAATACCAATAAGGGGGGGACCTACTGTCCTTCCCCCTGGCCCCCACCCCTGAGCGGCAGGTGGGGGCCCTAAATTGGAATAAGGGGGAGACCTAATGTCCTCCCCCCTATCCCCCACCCCTGAGCGGCAGGTGGGGGCCCTAAATTGGAATAAGGGGGACCTAATGTCCTCCCTCCTGGCCCCCACCCCTGAGCAGCGGGTGGGGGCCCTAATTACTAATAGGTTGGAGGACATAATGCCCTCCACCCTGGCCCCCACCTTTGAGCGGTGGGTGGGGGTCCTAAATTGGAATAAGGGGGGGGCCTAATGGAATAAGGGGGCTCCCAGGTCTGTGTGTCATCCAGTCTCTGGGAGGGAAAAGAGCTAGTCCCCTATCCTGCTCCAGAATGGAGAGGCTACAGAAGGACCCCAGTCTAGCCATAGCGACTGGATCTTAAGCGCTGAGGTTTTCCACAGTTCCAGCTAGGAAGCGGTCCTTGGCAGAGGTACCCAGCCAGGGTGCAGGGAGCTCTGCTACAATAATTTTTACACATCTAGTGCAGCTCAAGAAAAATAACTTAAAATAAATTCCTGTATCATCCTGATTGTTAAATGCCTGATATGTCTACAGCCTAAATTAATTTTTTGTAGTTAATATTAACCTCTTACCAACCACTCATCTAACGTGGTACTACTGTAACCCTAAACCCATGCTTACACTAATGCTAACCATATTTCTATCTTAATCTTACCCTTAACCTACACTATCTCTAACCCTAACAGCATTAACCCATACATTACTCTAACACTAACGCTTGCCCTATCATAACACTAACTCATACCCACAACCCTAACCTTATCTTAAGGAAACCCACTGCTAATATCAGTTCTGATAATATCAATGGGTTTCCTAGTTAAATCAATAGAGTGGTATGTGACCACCATCTACTGGCTGTTTACATAATTACATTCTCTGTAATTTTGAATGGAGCCTGCTTTAATAGTTGTGTACACTGTGACCAGTGCTGGGCAGCTGACAATCATTCAATGTTAAACTGCTTGAAAATGGTCAAACGTTGAATGGTTAGACAGTGACAGGTAACTCTGCACTATAAAAAAATTGAATGAGATGAAATTGTTATGGTGCCTATAAATGTACCTTTAAGACCTTAGAGTTTTTAAGGTCTTCACACTCAACGTTATCATGTACAGGATGATAATGTAATAAACAGCTAATGCTTCTTATAGGGAAGCATTGAATTCAATAATTTTCGGTGAAATGCTTTTGATTGGCAAAGAGAAAAGATTCTTGATGACAGGAATAGGCAACGTTTGCACTCAACATGTTGTGGACTACATCTCCCATAATGCTCTTAAAGCCACAATGCTGACAACGCATCAGGGAGATGTAGTGCTAAAGGTTGCCTACTCTATGAGAAGCATCTGATTAGACAAGAGATCATAATCTCACAGAAGGCAGATTGAGTTGCAACTAGAAAACTGTCCCAACTCAGGATTGCAAGTAAAATCAAATAAAAAAATAAATAAAAAAAACCCTTTTTTTAAACAAAGGATATATAATATTGAATAACGCAATATAATATAATATTGAAGAACCCAAAGCACACCAAGTTAATCTTGCACATAAAAAAGATTTTATTAGGTAGAGATTTGATTAAAATAGTACAATTAAAGTCCAAACAGTATATAAGGCATGCAAATAAAGAGTAACATACCTATTGTACATGTAAAATTCAAAGAAAAGTACTTAATGAAATAACCCACATAACCACAATAACATAGGCATACTGACCGAGAGCAGGAGATACAGCAACCCTGACGTTTCAGCGAATAGCCTTCCTCAAGGGGGATCTAAAACATTTTGGTCCCTGTTCCTATTTATATCCCATTGTTCTAAGGGTAAACATAATCTTTAACAGAATAGTTAGGGGGCCTGCGACTACGACCGATAGGTCTATTTTAAAGTGGGATGACTTCCGGATTTCGAAATGACGTAATCACATATGCGTGACATCTAACGTCATCAACGCATGACGTTATCACGCGTGTGACGTATCGGACGCATTTTCGGTGTTAGATTACTACTCCAATTGCGTCACTGTGTTACAAAATATTTGCAGACATTCCACCAACTTAATTACTTTTTAGATCCCTAAAAACTAATGATGGTCTATACCCTCTTTAAGGATCCTGTTCCAAAATGGACTTGACGCACTTTTATAAGGTGACAACATATATCACATCACTATACAAATGGGGGGTGAATTGGGGGGAGAAGACAGTACAATAGAGACAGACAAAAACAAAAATGCTTAGATAGATAGATTGATTGATAGATAGATAGAATCTGGAAACAAGGCCTTCACAGACTATACTATGATGACAACAAGGACATCTAGTCCTTAAAGGGATACTCCAAGCACCAATACAACGTTAATGAATTTGATAGGTTTTAGCCTCATTAATATGCTGTAATTTTTGCATGCTCAACTTGTTTTGCACAAAATAAATAAATGTTTTGCACCATAATCCTGCCACTTTGACCACACACCCTCAGGCTAGATGTACTTCCTTATTAAAGGTATGCACAGTTTTAGTCTCAACAGCACTGAGTGAGCAGCTTTTAATTCACATCCTGGCTGCAGACAGTCATAGAAACTATAAACAGGAAGTGATATGATTACAGGATGCCTCCCATTTAGATAAAGAAGATACAATAAAAATAGAAAGTGTGCACCAAGTAACAAACTATGTAAATAGATACTAGAAAAAGATTCAAAATATATAAAAAGATATTAAAAAAAAATTTTTTTTAATCGCTAAAGAGTCCAAATAGATAATAGTTCTTAGGAGGAGCCGGATGGGGACAACTTTTAGGAATCCGTATATGGAAACAGACATAGGATAATAATGCTATAGGTCCTATAAAAAACAGTATATAAAAGTATATGGTCTGATGTGGTCCTACTCCCGTGTAGTAGAGCTTAAAACCAGCTCTAGTATGAATGGCATACAACTGTACAATCCCCACTTATAGGATACGTGAAGAGATGTAAATATCACAGCAGTGTGTAGACCATAAAAGGGTTAAAAAAGAGACAACAAATAGTGCTCACTGTATGAAAGAATAGTAGGGTATAAATAACAAAATGTATACTCACATTTAATTGAGCAGGCGTGAGGGGTATAATCCCCATCTAGGATTTCTTTGCAGTAAATACTCATCTGGAATAGTAAAATCTGGATACCAGGCAGTAATAGTAATAAAAGTATAAAATAATAAAAAAGTAAAATGGCCTTTATTCAACACAATAATAAAATATCCACAACGCGGAACCTAAAGAAGGATATTTAAATAAGAGATATCTGGCTAGCCAACGGTGGCGTGGCCTGTGGGCATGGTTAAAGTGATAGACAGAAAGGGAGGGGAATGAACATACATAATTATATAGTGGACAGTATAGGGAGATACAATACATAATAATATCATTAACAAATGTCTGAATACATATATCACAATGGCAAAACAAGTAAATAAAATAAAAAATAATGGTATAATATTGGAAAATGCAGATTAAAATGTACATTTAATTATACAAAATTTTAAAGATCAAAGTCTGCATTTAAACCTTTTGGGGCAAGTTTTTTTTAAAAGAAACACCCAATACATTTATGTTTTACCTAATGTTTTTTTGATACCCCCACCTCTCCAAGGGAGTTTGCATTTCTGGATCCCAATACACTTAAGATATTTAGGATTTTTGCCATGTTTTAAAAAATGTTTAGATATGGGGCGATTAGGGTATCCTTTTGCAATTATGACAGTGCTCAGCCAGTCTAGTTTTTAAACATCTTAAAGTCATGCCTACATATTGTAAGCCGCATGGGCACTCAAGTAAATATATCACATTTTTAGTATTACAGCATATGAGGTCTTTTATAGGGTAAGATTTTTTAGTATTGTTGGATATAAAGTGGTGTATCTAGGTGTATCTGGGATATAATCTTTTAAAATATTGTCTTGCTATAAAATGTGCTAATGTTTTTAATTCTTTTGACAGTTTTACTTTTATTATTACAATTGAATAGGACAGGCATAAATGGAGAATCTTTCTTGTTTTTTGATTTGTATTCTAAGAGGTCTTTTCTGTCTTTATTGGTAACTATTTCCAATGTCTTATTATGATTTGTTGGTGAGTACTTTTTGTTCAATTAATTTATTTTTTAGTGTTTTAGTGTATTTTTTAGCCTGTTCTTCAAAGTCTTTAGTGCTTGTACAATTTCTGCGGAGGCGTAGGAATTTACTTTTTGGAATTCCATTTAACCAGGGTTTAAAATGACAACTAGATTGTTCAATCACCATATTTGTGCAGACCTTTTTGAAAAAAAGTTTTTGTATTAATAATGCCATCTTTTATAAAATATTCTAAATCTAAAAAATTTATATGATTGCTACTATGTTGCAAAGTTAAAATCAAGCCATGATTGTTAGTATTAAGATGATTTAAAAATTGTGTGAGGGAGGTCTCTGAACCTTTCCAGATAAAAAAAAAAGAGATTGTTTATGTATCTAAAATATGTGGCCAGGCATGTTCCCCCCAAATGGCCTCTGACTCCCATTCTGCCATGAAGAGATTAGCATAGCTGGGGGCAAACCTAGTCCACATAGCCATGCCTTATTTTTGAATATAAAAAGAATCTAAAAACCAAAAATAGTTGTTTAAAATTACTTTGATCCATTGTATAATACAACAATCTGTTCTCCTGGTATAGATTTGGCTTTCTTCAAGATATTAAAAACTGCTTTACAACCTTTTTGGTGGGGGGTGATAGTGTACAGTGATTGTATGTCACAGGTGACTAAAATATAATCAGGATACCAAATAAAATTATTTTGAAAAACTAAGAGTCATATATTCATTAAGATAGGATTTCATAACTTTAACTGATGGCTGTAAAAAAAAAAAAATATGTATTTTGATAATTTGGACAATACAGAGGCTTTCCCAGAGACGATAGGTCTACTTGGGGGGCTATCTTGATTTTTATGTATCTTCGGTAGAAAATGAATAACAGGATTTTTGGGTATAGTCAGGGCCGGCCTTAGGGGTGTGCGAGCGGTGCGCGCCATGGACCGGGGGCGCCATATCGCTGACACAGCCCGCACATAGCTGGTGCCAGGGGAGTTAAAAGAGGTACCTGGGTGGAGGATTTCATTATTCTCCTCCCGGGTCTATTAAAAAAAAAGAATTGAGGCAGCAGGGGCGGGGCTTAACAAGTGGCGGGGGCTTAACGGGGGGCTTATACATACCCGAAGCCCCTGGAAATACCTACCCGAAGCTGCACAGGAAGAGGAAAACAGGAAGGCACCCCTGCTTCCCCAACAACCAACTGTATCCACTACCCCTTCCAGCCATAATGGAAAGAGGTAAGTCTGTGTGTGTGTGACTGTGACTGCCTGTCTGTGTGTTTCTCTTTGCCTGTTCATGTGTCTGCCTGCCTGTGTGTGTGTGTGACTGTCTGCCTGACTGCCTGTGTGCGTGTGTGACTGTCTGTAAGTATGGCTGCCTGCTTGTGTGTGGCTGGCTGCATGCCTGTGTATGTGACTATCTGTGTGACTGCCTGTCTGTGTGTTTGTGTGACTGTCTGTCTGCCTGCCTGTGTGTGTGTGTGTGTGTGACTGCCTCCCTGTGTGTGTGTGACTGTGTGACTGTCTGCCTGTCTGTGTGTGGCTGTCTGCCTGTGTGTGTGACTTTCTGCCTGTGTGTGTGACTCCAATTGTGTGTGTCGCTGTAGCTGTGCCATTGTGTGTGCCTGTGCCTGTATGTGTGACTATCTGCCTTTAACTGAGTGTGTGTGTGCCTATTGTAATGGATCACCTGTATTCCGACCGAGTACCTTCCATTGACGGACACTTCTTAGCTTGCGCCGAGGACCACAAGCACCGCACCGGACACCACAACCACCGCAGACTCCACAACCGATGTAGCTTAACTGGAGTCTCGCCATCTTCCTTCCACCCTGGATCAGCCTCTGTCCTCCAGGACTGTGTGGGAAAGACCTCTCCTCCAGGAGAGCGTATCAGGAACAGCTCTTAAAAGAGCTCAGTGATTAAAGCTCAGGAGAGTATACAAGGGTTAGCAATCCCCAGTGTGATTATAGCAGTTCCCCTCCAATCACGAGACAAGACTAGATGTTGAGGGTCAAACAGGAACAGAATGCACTGAGGCTTTATTGCTTCTTTTATACACATTTTCCAACAAGTTTACCACCCACATGGACCTTGTTGGGCACTGAAAATACAAACGTTACAACCAATCATATACAGATACACAGTTAAACTCTCCCAGGGGCCACAGTCACAAGGCAAGAGGCTGGAAATTAGTCCTCTCCAGGCACAAGTGGTGAATGGCACTTCGTCACACCTATCATTGTGCGTGAGTGTCTGCATGCCTGTAACGGAGTGTGTATGACTGTCTGCTTGTAATGGAGTATGTGTGACTGTCTGCTTGTGACTGTGCATGTGACTTCTGCTTGTGACTTGTGTGCCTGTCTGCCTTTAACTGTGTGTTTAGCTCTGTGACTGTCTGCCTGTAACTGAGCATGTGTGACGGTCTGCCTGTAACTGTGTGTGTGTGTGTGTGACTGTCTGCCTGTAACTGAGCGTGTCTGACTGTCTGCTTGTAACTTTTTGTGTGACTGTCTGCTTGTACCTGTGTGTGTGACTGTATACAGGCAACTTGGCGGGGGGAGGGGGGACGCCGTGAAGACTTTTTGCGCCTAAGGCTGGCCCTGGGTATAGTATATTAAGATAGTCAAACTCTTTTTTGCTAAGAATATTAGTTTGAAGACCTTCTGATAAAAATTATTTAAGTTTGTTTTTAATAGAAGGGGTGGGGTCTGAGGCTAGTTTCTCATAAACTATGAGGTAATTTAGTTGTCTTAATGCTTCATTTATGTACATAGTTTTTAAGAGTATAACTAAGCCACCCCCTGTGTCTGCTGGTTTTATGATAATGGATTCATCTTTTTGTAGTTCTTTAAGAGCTATCTGTTCATAGAGGATAAAATATGGTGTTGGTGTCTATATTTTTTTATTTTATCGAGGTCTGTTAGCACATTTTTTTAAAACATAGAAAAAATCCCAAATACATTAAGTGTATAAGGATCCAGAAATGTAAACTCTCTTGGAGAGGTGTAGATATAAAAAAAACTTTAGGTCAAAAATGTATTGGGTGTTTCTTTAAAAAGCCTTGCCCCAGAAGGTTTAAATGCAGACTTTGATCTTTTAAATTTTGTATAACTAAATGTACATTTTAGTCAGCATTTTCCATTATTATACCATTACTTTTTATTTTATTTACTTGTTTCACCATTGTGATATATATATTTAAACATTTGTTAGTGATATTATGATGTATTGTATCTCCCTATACTGTCCACTATATAATTATGTATGTTCATTCCTCTCCCCTTCGTCTATCACTTTAACCACACCCACGCCACCGTCGGCTAGCCAGATATCTCTTCTTTAGGTTACTTTTACTACCTCCATATCTATATCATCACTTTATATTCTAATTATAAGACACCTACGGTCTAATACCATACCCCTCTGACCCATAGACTACATTTCCCATAATCACCTTAACAGCCAATAAACACGCCACTTTTCCCAAGCAGCTTGGTCTGCTCTAAAAAATTACTAAATTCCCCACAAAATACCGCATTTTACGCCCCTTTACTTTTGCTACCCGAGCAGCAAGGTCTCCTCTAGGTAGAACCTTACTCCTTATAATCCTACTCACGTAATTTTAACTACATATCCCATACTTCTCAGCAGGAAATCCCAATCTCCAATATGGCCGCTGATCATGTGATGTAATTTAACATCAATTTTAACACTGTTAAAAGCCTTGTTTTTATGCCAAAAATTAACCACAAGTCCAACTTAATCTACACTATCTATATGTATAACTCTCTTTATAATTTTAATATGTTAAATTTCTACCTGTGACGTCATTTGGGCACCAAAATTTGAAATTGAGTTACTATCAGTCCCCTATATATACCCTACCCTACCAGGCATGTCTTTGCATCTCCACTTGAGAAAGCCATATAGGCGAAACGCATTGGCAATTTTATTATTGTGTTGAATAAAGGTATTTTGGTTACTTTTAAATTATTTGATTGTACCATTTTACTTTTTTATTATTTTATTCTTATATTACTATTACTGTCTGGTATCCAGATTTTACTATTCCAGTTGAGTATTTACTCCAAAGAAATCGTAGGTGGGGATTATAACACTCACGTCTAATTCATTGAGCAGTCTGCCTGCTCAGTTAACTGCGAGTAAACATTTTGCTATTTATACTCCTATTATTCTTTTATACAGTGAGCACTATTTGATGTCTCTTTTTTAATCCTTTTATGGTCTACACACTGCCGTGATATTTTTATCTCTTCCTGATCCTATAAGTGGGGATTGTACCGCTGTGTGCCATTCATACTAGAGCTGGTTTTAAGCTCTACTACACGTGAGTAGCACCACATCAAACCCTATATTTTATATACTGATTTTTATAGGACTTATTGCACTATTATCCTTTTTCTGTTTTCACATACGGATTCGTAAAAGTTGTCCCCATCCGACTTTTTTTTTTTTTCAAAGCCCAAAGTCTAGAAGACCGAAACATAGGACTCGGGCCTACCTCCCACCGGCCTTCCTTGACCTGGAGTACTTCCTCAGCGGAGCTCACGTGCAGAGTAGACCTGACACAGGAAGGCTTCCTACCTCAACCACTGATGAGACTCCAGTGACAATGCTTCGGCGCACGCAAAAAAACACAACCTGGCTCCTCTACTGAACAACCCAACATTGGAACCCTATTAAAGCGGCAGACGCAACCTAAGATGGCTGCCACAGCGGCCCCAGCCACACCAACACCATCCCGCTCTGCAGCCCACTCTCCTACACTGAAAATGTCAGACCTTCTGAGTGTCCAGCTCCCATCACTGGTGGTCCCACATGACAATGACCTTGCAACTAGAAGGGACAAAACTGGGTGCAAGACCTTCAGAAAATTATTTCTACAGATCTGGGAATCCTTAAGGTAGATGTGCAAAATATCACTGACCTTGTCAGGGCAATAGAGGAGGATATTATCAACATTCACAGCAGTGTGTTTAATATGAAGGGCACTATGAAGTAAATGCACAACACCCAACATGCACTCTCACTGCAAATGTCCACCCAAGAAGACCTTGTATGGCACAACCATGTTAGAATTTCACTTTAGTGGCATTTGTCCTTGAGCCGCCTCACTAACCACCTACGCACTGCAGGGATACCTTACCCTTGGGGAATGCCAAGATCCCTCACAGTTACCCACTATGGCACGGTAGACAAGATTTCCTCTGAGGTAGAAGTGCCTGCACTAAAGATCAAATTGGGACTCTCAAATACATCCACTGATGCACCCCAGCAGACCACCTCTTGGAATCCAGCCAACTTAATACTGCAAACTGTGGGCCTTTTGTCCACAGTATTAACAGAACAGGTCAGATGACTGGATGTATGGACGAACATGCCTCTGACAGTTCAGAGGGTAGTTGTACAATCTCTATATGCCGACGGCTCACCCGTTATGTTTTGTACTTTTCTTCTTTTCTTTTTACTATTCATTGTATTTTGTTTGCATGTACAATGCCCTTAGCATCAGTATCTGTCCTGGTTGTTGTTGGTAGAACGCACCCAACTTATTAAGGGAGCATCATAGTCACATCACACAGCTATACAATTACACCACAGTTTGATATGCAGACCACTCCCACTGCCCCCTTGGTTAGGGATAACGAAATCTCACAAATGGCCTATGTATCTTTCAAGAATACTGTTAAAACTCTGGGGATCCCTTATCTGGCCAATTTGTGTTAACTCCCATGAAAAGATTCACACAACATACCCTGAACAGTCCCTTAGAAAAACACCTAAACCCACACATTGAGGTTTAAGGTTCTTACCCACACTGATTTCAGGTATACCGAGACGGACAAAAATTAGCTCCCTGACACAAACACACCTGGGCATACCTTAATCCTTGGCCATATGTTTCAAGTGATGCACCTAAGGCACCCATTCTGAGATAAGCAGCAATGATTTGCCCAGAAGGGCCATTAAGAATCTCGGACGTAACTCAGTTTGCATTTGTCATAGCCCCTTCATGCACTCACTTTCGCTTAACATAGAACTTCACAGGTCAATGGTGTATGTTTCAAGAAAGCTCTTGATTAGAGTTGAGCGGACACCTGGATGTTCGGGTTCGCCGAGTTCGGCCGAACTTCATCATAAAAATCGAGTTCTTGCTCGAACTTGACCCGAACTTCACCCAGAACTAGAACCGAACATTTGCACACTAAAATGCCTCTAAAAAAGTCCTGGAAAGGGCTAGAGGGCTGCAAATCGAAATAAAATGGGGGTAAGAGTAGGACAAGTGTGGATAGGGCAAATCACTTAAAATAACATAAAATAAGCAGCCACTTAGTAGATAACTCCCTAATTCCCACGGTATTAGGGAGCTATCTACCAAATGGCTGAAAGACCTAAATTGGTCTTTCAGCCACATTTATTAATACTAAGTAAAGATTACTTAGTATTAGTAAATTCAGCCCCTACTCGCTATACTGCGAGTAGGGGCATGTATAGTAAACAGTGAGCAGCCAGTGGCTGCTCACTGTAAAAAAAAAAAAGAACCTATTGGCCCCCACCCCTGAACGGCAGGTGGGGGCCCTAAAGTAAAATAAGGGGGGACCAAAATAACAATGAGGGGGGTGACCTACTGTCCTCCCCTCTGGCCCCCACCCCTCTAAATAAGATTGAGGGGGGGCCTACTGTCCCCCTCCCCTGGCCCCCACCCCTGTGCGGCAGGTGGGGGCCCTAAATAAGATTGAGGTGGGGGACCTACTGTCCTCCTCCCTGGCCCCCACCCCTGCACGGCGGGTGGGGGCCCTAAATTTAGAATAAAGGGGGGACCTATTTTCCTCCCCCCCCCGGCCCCCACCTCTGTGCGGTGGGTGGGGGCCCTAAATAAAAATTTAATGAGTCAAATTACGCAGCATGGGACAATTCCAAAGAACTTTCCCACGCTGTGTAAAATGACACAGAGCACTCTGATTGGTGGATTTCAAGCCAACCAATCAGAGTGCTGTGACTGGTAAATGTAGAGACTTACCTGTCAGTCTCTTCATTTGCCTGTCAGAGCATTCTGACTGGATGGCTTAAACCACCAATCAGAGTGCTCTGAGCCTAATTGCAGGGCGGGGCAAGGCTGTTGTACTCAGGAGGCCTTGCTGAACACAAATATTAGAGTTTCAAAACAGTAAAATGTATCACGATGATTAAATCATCTGTGAAAATTCTGTTTTTTTTTTTGCTAAATATGCAAAAAAAAATATGAACTAACTTTGGCCTGTGCTTGTGACTAAGTGGCTATTAAAAATACTGGACATACCCCATTTTAAATACCCTTTTGCAAATGATATGCCATAATGGGGGTAATGTCAATACTGGGCTGCCATATGGTCTCATGGGCAACATAACCAATCTGGCAAAGTTTAATGTGTAGATGGGCAAGCCTTATATTTAACCCTGTAACTTTCCAAAACCCCATAAAACTTAGATATGGGGATCCTGTTGTGCTCGTGAGACATCCCTGAACATAAATATGAATGTTTTAGAGAAGTAAAATGTTTAATGCTCAGGATATCATTAATGAAAATAAATTTTGTTTTTGCTAACTTTAGCCAGTGTTTGTGACTAATTGGCTACTATAAAGACTGGGCATACCCTATTTTGAATACCCTGGGTTGTCTACTTTTGAAAATAGTATGCCACGATAGGGTTAATTTTCAAATTTCGGTGTGCATAAACTGAAAATGGAAAAGCTCTACATTTAACCCTGTAACTTTCCCAAACCCCATAAAACCTGTACGTGGGGGGTACTAATGTTCTCATGAGATATCACTGAACACAAATATGAGTGTTTTAGAACAGTAAAAACTAGCAATATTATAACATTCACAGTTAAAATGCCACGCAAAACTAAAATAATGTCTTAACTTCTCAATTTTTTTAGGTTTTATTCATATTAAATTATGTTTCATGCATAAATATTTGATGTGAAATGAAAGCCCTGTTTCTCCTGAACACAATGATATATAGGTGTGGTTGCACAAAATATGAAAGAGGTGAATTACGGTTGAACAGACATGTAGCGCAAATTCAAGGTTTTGTTTGTTTTGTTTTGATCAGAATTTGCACAATTGCCTTGTTCTTACCGGGTTAATGTACATTTAATTTGTTTAATAATTATAAAATTAAGTGTTTACTACCAAAATAGTATTTACATCATATAATCTAATCAATAATCATAGCCATGCAACAGAATGTTTTATTATCCTTATTGCAAAATATGCATGCAGCTTTTCTTGATAGTTTTATGTAAATAATTAAGTAAATAAATAAATAGCTAGATTGGTAATCCAACTGCTTAGTATACACAGCATACAAATAGTGGCCTTGTTAATGCCTGCAAGGTATGCAAGCAAGTCAGGACATTCTAAATTAAACTCAATGTAGCCCCATTATCACTTTTATCCTTTTACAATGAGACTGTTAGCTATCTCATGTATAGACTTCCTTACGGTGTGAGCTGTGTTTTATTTTGTATTTTATACTGTATTCCTTTAGTGTAATGTGATGAATGGATGTATTTGAACACTTAAAGCGCTAATAATATATGAGGTAATGTGTAATTGATTTGAAAACTTACTAATAGAGTCAATAGAGCGGATAGCAAGGAAAAGCATTTACAATAATCTATTGGATACTCATTAGTCAGCATGTACATCAACAAGATGCTAATGCAGGGCTAGATTTACATGTCAGGCGTCTGTAGGCACAAAGGCACCCCCTGCTCTCCAACCCACAAAAATGCATATTAATAAGTATAATAAATGTATTACCTGGACATTGCAGGCCTAAAAACATCTAAAAAAATATATATTTACATCTGACATTTGCAAATGTATAAATGTATGTATGTGCATATTTCTACTTGTAAGGTATTCTATTTAAAACTGAGTATAGTGAGAGTATGCAGCTGTATAAATGTATGCCGGGTTAAAGATAAAGCTAGAACTGGTTATGGTAAAAGGGGGGTTTCAGGTTAGAGGGGGGTCAATGTCAGAGTTAGATTACATAAGGGGTTTAGTGTAAGTAAGATTAATAGTTTATGAGGGATTAAAGGTGTAGTATAAAGGGGTTTTAGGATTAGGGTTAAAGTTGGGTTAAATTTTAAATTGGCGTACATGAGATGTTAGGTTTTTAATAGTTGTTTAATAGTTGTTAATATGATTTTGTTGTTTAGGCTTTGAATGCTGGAGTTTGAAAAGTTATTTGCAAAGTAGTCTCCCTCCTTTGTTTTCTGCAGACCAGTCTCCTAAAACTGATATTATAGCTGCAGGACTTGTTATACAGTGTGCATCATTGAGAGCTTCCCCTGCTCCTTCTGCAAGCTATTTCCTGTGTGAGAGGTTACTGGTGGGCAAATGGGAATTGAACCCTTCCACTTACTGTCTAGTCTCACACACACACACATACTAGTGGAGCTGGGACAATACTGAGTTTTACAACCTCTATAACCGTTCCTGTAGGTCTGATATTAATGCTGACTGGACTGCAGAGGGCACTGGCCAAGGCTCCTAGTACTTATCTCTCCACCAAGTTATTTAACCCCTTAAGGACCAAACTTCTGGAATAAAAGGGAATCATGACATGCCACCCCCCACCCCCAACCAACCTTAAACCCACTGATACTAAATGCTTTTTTCCTCTAAATAGTTTAGAAATACCTGTTTTAATCCTTACTTTTATCAGATGTTCTGCTCCTCCTGTCCACCAATGGCCGTGTTCCAGCGATTCTCTGAGAATCAGTAATGACATGCCTTACTGGGCATGCTGGAACTTAGTAATGCAATTTGCATCATTTAACACATGCCCACAATGCCTGCCCAAGAAGTACTCAACCTAAGGTACACTACAAATACAGCATCCAGAAACTATAACTTAGATACTACGCCATACACAAAAACTTACTCAGAACATTAGGTATTATATAGTGTCATGTGTTTATTATAAATAAACAGAGACAGACAAACTCATAAGTACCTATAGAGTTTTATGTTCTGTCTTTCTATCTATATCTATCTGTCTGTCTGTCTGTCTTTATCTACTTTATATATATATATATATATATCTTTATCTATGTATGTATGTATGTATGTATGTATATCTCTGGGCACAACTTATTTCTTGCATTACAAGGAGGGAGAGGAGCACATATGAGGTGGCTGGGAACAGGGAGATTTTTAAAGAAAGGAATAAAGGAAGGAGAACAGAATAAGGCTACATAAATGCTATAAAATAGAAAGAAATTAAAGAAAACAGAAGTGAGGGCAAAAGAGTAACACAGTATATTACACATACTGCACTTATTCTTGTCACTTTGTTCAGCATGTGCTGTGAGCATTCCCTACACTACAAAATACAGTTTTTATGTTTATAGGCTGAAAAGGTTATGTTTCTTTTAGAGACTGGGAATCAGGAACATGTAGAAATTTGAGAGGAGGAAGGCTCATGATGCTGGGTTACATTGCTGGAAACGGCAAACCATTTTACAGCACTGCAGAAAATACTACACAGAATTGAAAGAAAATAAACTAACCACAAGTATTTCAGCTCATTAACTTTAATTTAAGTTTAATTGTTTAGCTGCCTGAAATGTCCCTTTAAGCTCAAAAAGGCACACTATAAGTGCTGGAAATAGGCGTCTTTTTAAACTTTGTTTTGCTTTAATTTTGCTAAGACAAGAAAAAACACATTTTGCAGCTGTCTACATTGTAACTCTGCCCCCTTAGAAGAGAAGGATTACGATCCTGCAGAGGCCAGTTTGCGCCGCCTTTTTCATTCTTTACATAGGATTGGTTAATACTAGGGCCAAGCAAATTCATGGTTTGGAGGCCCTCTGTCAAATCCCTGAATCCTATACAGTCGCCTAAGGTTTCATAATTGTTAATCCTGGACGTTACAAAGTAACATTTTTATCAGACATACTCTATGTATTTACTCTGAGTGACCAGGGTTGCTGACATGACTCCCCCACACCTCTAATGACTGTCCTCTTAATATATTTTCCCTTAGCACAGCTTTGAAATACTATTTTGATAATAAAATGACAGTGTTTCTCAGGATGGAGTAAGTTCAATCGAAAATCACAAAAATAATTGGAATAAACAAGAGTATAACATACAGCTTGTTTTCTAGCAAGCAACGTGCCTTTTACCCACAGATAGACAAACAGAGAATACAGATACAGACGAACAGTTGTTTCTTTAAAAAGTTGGTGAGATAAAAAAGAATTGCAAGTTTTAATGGCAGAAGTATTTTGATAGAGTGATTTCAGTCTGCACCCTTCATTTTTACCTCAATCAAGGAACAATGTTTCTTTGTTCACTCTATCTAGCACTCGCCTGAGCAAAGCTTCATCTAAAATAGTTATTGTATGCAATATTTCATTACAACAGGTACAACACCCTGTAGAGTGAGACACAAATACATGTGATGCAACACTTCACACTTGAGTAGGAGGCATTCATTTTTCACACAGCAGTGGTCCATTTATGTGTACAAGGAACAATCATTTGCTTCCAGAGACGAAAAGAAAACATGTTGGAGTGCTCAATATACTGTTACATCCTTGTCAATAGATTTAAAGATTGGACACTGGAGAATTTAATAAAAATCAATAAAGCATAAAATTGTTTATGTCAAGAGCTTACGTTAAAAATGGCTTAGTTGTGTAAGACTGTCAGGATGGGCATTGCCACGTATGAGAAAACTGCTGTTTCCTTCCCCCATTTAGCACAAATACAAGAAAATTTGGCACTAAATTGCTATGCGGTATATCTCTACTGCTATTGAACACACTTAAAATTGCATGTGCTATGTTTCCCAGGAATAGAAGCATAAACTGTCCTCGATAAACAAAATATGATTATGGTGATTACACACCTTAGTTAGCAAGTTAGGGAGGTCCATTGTGACAACAAACTTTACACATTATGGCAGGGGATAATTATTCACTCTATTAGAGCATAGTGAACTACTTTTCCCCTGTCTGTTTTCTACCTTCACTGGTTAAATCCAATCTGTAGTTTTTGGATTATATATCTAACAGGTAAATAGAAATATACAAAATAAGCAGCTAGTTAGTCAAACAGTTAACCGTATGTTAAACAAAAAGGTTATCTATTTGGTACAGCAGGCACATCCCTTTTCTATGATAACCACTTATCCACTTATCTTTGAGGACAAAGATTCTTAGATTCCAGGTTCTTAGAGTCTTCTTTTGACCTATCCATGTTGGCATCTGTCAGCAGTTACTAAAGTGGGCTCAGTGTAGAGAGTACGTATGAACTGTCTAGAACTGTAGAGAGTCACTGAGAAAGTGAGAACACTGGATGGAGTAGAAAACACAGCTAAATATTTAGCTCTCAAGACAAAGCCCTGGGTGCAGGCCATTGAACTACATAGCACAGAGTCCCTGGGGAAAACTAGACAGTTTTAAGCTGTAATAGCTCTGTTGGTGTCCCTCTGCTTTCTTAAAACTGGTTACACCCCTCTGGCTTTCAATCAGACAACATGTCCTGTTACTTTCTGCTGTTACTTTCTGATTTGGTTAGCTCAGGTGCACTGAACTGAGGCAGCAACTGCCCAGAGCACCTGCCTTGCAAAGACTTCTCATTGAGCTTCATTGGGAAGTCTGTGATTGGACAGCCACAGAAACACTGGGAAGGGGAGAGAAGGGCTTGCAAAGGCAGCAGCAAGATATCTGCAGTTTCTGCAAGATGTCTTTAGATATAACTGAAAAAAATGCATAATTAAATGCATGCAAGTTTTCATTTGCGGAATATTTACTAAACAGTGATATACAATTTCTGTTTGGGGAGTGGGGTGTACCTTTAAACTTCACTGATGGGCTTCAGGCGATAGGTAATGCATTATTTTGTCAATCCAGTTGAGAATAGTTTGACAAAAACAGGAGGAACAGCACTCCAATACTGTCATCATAGACTGCACTAATGGTGCTTCTTGTGTCCCTTTTAATAAATATATTTTTGATAACACAACTAGTATGTATATCACACTAGAATGAGGCTAAAGTGCATAATAGAGCAATTGTGGTATGGCCATTATATATATTTTAGAAACCAAATGCATGTTTGTTTTTCAGAATCTTAATATTTGGCATTCCTATCAATAATGCACCCCAATAATCAATTTTAGGTAGAATGATTAACTAATATTTCTATCCATAAAACAAACTGCAATAAATTATTCTTTCTTTAAAAAAGCTATAGTAACATAATCTGCACTAATTATTATTTTGAGAAGCCATCAATTGAGAGCAAATAGGTAATAATTAAAACATGCGCACAGAGGACTGGCAAATGGAGAGAAATCTCAATGTATCTTTCCTGGTAAAATATTTTATAAATAAATAAATGTCAAGACATTTAATGTGCCTGGTAAATACATGGAAATGTCTCCCTTGGATATTGTTCTTTTGTTGGAGGATCATTACAAAATATTTTACCCTTTCATTAACATTTTGCATTTCCACCCACAGATAGATAAAACAGAAGATAAATCTTTGGAAGAACGTGGGCGAATTCTTATATCCTTAAAGTACAGCTCACAAAAGTCAGGACTCCTGGTAGGAATCATTAGATGCGCTCATCTGGCAGCAATGGATGCAAATGGGTACTCTGATCCTTATGTAAAAACGTAAGTTCAGCATCTTTGATTTCAGACTAATACAACCTCAGACAGATGGATGCAATTATGGTGGTAATACTATTGGTCCAGTGATGGAAACAATAAGAGCAGGTACAGACAGTGACATTAATGGTGGGTTCATTTTACTGGACACCCTTGCCAAACAGCGGTTATTATGCAAACATGCATTAATGTAATAACCAGCCCGACTTAAAAATAATTTTTTTTTTTGTATTTGCACTGTAACTACTAAAACTATGATAGTGCTAATAGTGCTATATGGTGAATAGTGAAGAAAATGTGCATTAGAATTATGACTTGCAGAAAAACCAGATTGCAGCTTATTTTTATTATGAAGTAAACCAACATGATAAAGTATGTTTAAGGTTTGAATACACTTGCATAGTTATGGAATTTAACAGAAAAAAAATAGTAAGCAACTGTTAATGTGTAACAGGTACTGTAACAGGAGTGTTCCTTCAACTTGCATTTCAGTAGATGCTGGTGCGTAGGGGCTTTGGGGCAGATCCCCAACAGGTTTATATGAGGGGAAAATAATATTTGCAGTAGTTTAGAAACACTAATATTTTTTTTCTGGAGGGTGGTAAGCCAAAAAATATGGGAATAAATTAATGGCTCTTTAATTCTGTAATAGGTTTCAGATCTGCAGGGCTCCTCCCCAACTCATGGGTAGGTGTTTGGACAATCTTACTTAAGAGGATCTAGGCAAGTCAAAAATGCGTCTGGTTTGAAATCTGTCCTGTTTCATGTTTTTGTGTCTTTTAAGAAGGAATTGCAGAAATTTTCATTTGAGTTGCCATTTGGGATCATATTACCACTAGATTAATTTTATATATATATATATATATATATATATATATATATATAATTAAAAGTTATAAGGAGTCTATCAATGCCGTGCTGTTTTAACCCTGTGTATGTACACTGTGTGCTGCGTGCTAATAGTGAGTCAGGCGTAGCTGACATGGTTGGAGTCTGTCACATCTTGTGTGCTGAAAACTAATTGAGTAGCTGACATGTTATATAACAGCAGCAATATTTAATAGAAAGCTAAAGTTATTATAGTAGGAGCACTACCGAAGGTGAGATCATGTAAGAAAGAGCTAATAGAGCAGTGATGGCGAACCTATGGCACGCGTGCCACAGGTGGCACGCCGGGCCCTTTCTGTGGGCTCGCAGCCACAGGTTCGCCATCAATGCAGAGTAGGCGCCTGCCCGAAACGGCAGGCGCCTACTCTGCTTCCGGGTCGGGAGGCAGGGAGAGGGCTCTAGGAAGCAGCTCCCCTGTCCTCCCGCGCGATGCTGTGTGGAGCGTTGCCGCGCATTAGCGTTGCCGCGCATTACCATGGCAACGCTCCACACAGCATTGCGCAGGAGGACAGGGGAGCTGCATCACAGATCCCTCCCCCTGCAGTGCTTACCACCACCGGACCACCAGGGATGGCTGTGTCCCTCTTCTTACTCGTGCTGTAAAGAAAGAGGGGGTTACACTGATACAGCACCCCTACCCCCCAGCAGTGCAACCCCTACCCCCCAGCAGAAACCCCTAAACCCCCCCAGCAGAACCTCCCCTAACCCCAGCAGAACCCCTAACCCCCAGCAGAACCCCTAACCCCCAAGCAGAACCCCTACCCCCAGAACCCCTACCCCCAGCAGCAGTAACCCCCCTACCCCCAGCAGTAACCCCCTACCCCCAGCAGTAACCCCCCTACCCCCAGCAGTAACCTCACCCCCAGCAGTAACCCCTACCCTCCCAGCAGTAACCCCTCACACCTTCCACACACAGTACCCTACCCCCCACACACAGTACCCTCACCCCCCAGCAGTATCTTCTACCCCCAATAATACAGTACCCCCCAACCCTCCCAGCAGTACCCCTACCCCCCACACACAGTACCCCAACCCTCCCGCAGCACCCTTACACATATAGCACACACACAGCACCCCTCACATACAACACTCACACACACACGCACCCCCCACCTCAATGCAGTATGTGTGAATTCAGCAGTGTGTGTGTGTGTGCGTGTGCGTGTATTCAGCAGTCTGTGTGTGTTTGCGTGTATTCAGCGGACTGTGTGTACTCAGCAGTCTGTGTGTACTCAGCAGTCTGTGTATGTGTATTCAGTCTGTGTGTGTGTGTATTCAGCAGTGTGTGTATTCAGCAGTGTGTGTGTGTGTACTCAGCAGTGTGTGTGTGTGTGTGTACTCAGCAGTGTGTGTGTGTGTGTACTCAGCAATCTGTGTACTCAGCAATCTGTGTGTGTGTACTCAGCAGTCTCTGTATTCAGCAGTCTTGTGTGTGTGTATTCAGCAGACTGTGTGTATGTATTCAGCAGTCTGTGTGTGTATGTATTGCATTTGTTGGAGATACTAATAAATATAAGCTTAATTTTATCTATTTATATCATTTAAAATTTGTATCATTGAACTCTCTGTGTTCTTTTAAAACAAAAGTTATTAGTTCAGACAACAGTACAAGTTGTTTTTTTCTAAACTTAAACCTCAGTATTTGGGTTTAATTGCCGTATTGGCACTTTAAGGAGAAAAAATGTTGGCATGTATTGCGGTTTGGGCACTCGGGCTCAAAAAGGTTCGCCATCACTGTAATAGAGGGTTAGGAAGATAGAGAGAGCGAGAAAGCTAAAGAATTTTAAGAGACGTGTACTGTGTGAGAATCTCTGCATTGCAGCTCTGTGTAATACATCACAGTGATCCTGGCTGTGTGGGATAGTTATGGTATCTCTTTATTGTGCCCAACTCTGTGTATGATATATCTGTATTTTACTCAGCTCTACTTGTTATACGGTTATCTCTGTAGTCTACTGAGCTCTTTGTATTGTATAGGTATAGGTGTTGTGCCCAGCCCTGTGTATTATTTCTCGATTATTTTTTTCTCATCTCTGTTTGTGGTATGGTTATTTCTGTATTGTACTCAACTCTATGTATTTTAAAGATATCTATTGTATGAATATATCTGTATTAGGCTCAGCTCTCTGTATTGTACAAGTATCTCTGTACTGTAAAGGGAAGAGTAAATTTCTGGAGCCACACCATCTTAAAACCTCACCTGCTGCCACTGGCTGACTGTGATTGTGTTTTGGGGTCATTATTCTGCTTTAAAGAAAATTTAGGTTACTTAGCACCCGGGGTGAAACTGTATATTGATACCCCACCTCCATCATGGAATTGTAATTTTGTTGCTCAGCACCCCTCTTTACCATAAATATCTCTTGATATTCTTTGTGTTTTCATTCCAGAGCCCCTCTTATTCCATTGTGTGTCTTTTAACCTATTTTTAATAGCTTGTGATACTTAGCCCCCTTACTCTTTTGTGTGTCTTATCACCCTTTTTCTGTATCTTACCCCAATTTTGCACACCTACCCCACTTTTGTGTCTCTTTTGCCCCTTTTGTGTATATTATACTTCTTTTGCATCTTAACCCCCTTTTATGGTCTTTTACCATCCTACATTTGCCCCCTCATTTCTGCCTTGTATCTCTTATTCCTTCAAGTGTCTCTCTCTCCAACACCCTTTTGTATCGCTTAGTCTCCTTTTGTATTATGGCTTGCATGATAGGAGCGACTCTCTGCATACTATGAATGTCCTTTCTCAATCCTTTTTCTTGCAATAACCAACAATTGTAAGTGAACCTTCCCAAAATCCCGGCAAACCTATGCATGGGGAGCATGGGTGTACTCATGAGACCTTGCAGAAAACAACTTGGAGTGTTTTCTTGCAATAACCAACAACAGGCTCCCCTACATCACAGTCAAAAAGCAATGTGTATGTAAAAATGAAAATTGAACAATTACCACCACACACTAATTTTTGGGGCTAAAACAGTTGCATCAAAGCACTTCATATCAAATACCTCGGGGTGTCTATGTTTCACATATATAAACTTTCATGGCAATAAAATAAAACTGGGGTACGTTATAGGCCTATCTTTAGTTTTGGGCCTATCAAAAGAAATACTCTCAATATCAACTCAAATTACAAGTCATACAATTGTAAGTGAAACTTCCCAAAACCCTGGCAAACCTAAGCATGGGTGGCATGGGTGGCATGGGTGTATTCAGGAGGCCTTGCAGAAAACAACCTGGAGTGTTTTCTTGCAATAACCAACAACAGGCTCCCCTAAATCACACACAAACGTGTGTGTAAAAATGAAAATTTAAAAATACCACCACAAAATGATTTTGGCTAAAACGGTTGCATCAAAGGCATCAAAACACGCCATATACATTACCTTGGGGTGTCAACTTTTCAAATATATGCACGTTCATGGCAAGAAATTAAATTGGGATATGTAAAAAGGCCCCCCCCCCCAAAAAAAAAAGATAGACAAAGAAGATATGTCAAATGAAAAACATATGTCAGAAGTTTGAAAGTTTGCATTTCACCCCCCAAAAAACCCAACAAACCTATGCATGAGTGCTATCACTGTACTCAGGATATGTTGCTGAACACATATTGAGGTGTTCTTTGGCAGTAATACATAACCGGAGCTGAGAATCCATGCCTAAAGTACAATGTGAGAGAAAAATAACACACAAAAAATGACTACCCGAAGGTTGACAAAGACTGGTGGTAAAATTAGTGCATGGAAAGTGTTAAAAAAAACACTATTTGAAATACCCTAGGATGTATACTTTTCAAAAATATATGGTTAGATGGGGGGAAATTACATTGGCCGGCTTCAAAAATGTCCCAAATAGGACATGGGTGCATGATTACCAGCTGTGAAAATTCCAAGTTGGAAAACTGGAATGCGCACCCTCTAAATAAGGTATTTTAGCCCTCAGAAAACCCGACACACCTTTACATGGGTGGTATCACTGTACTCAGGAGATGTTGCTAAACACATATTGGAGTGTTCTATGGCAGTAATACATAACAGAAGCTGGGAATCCATTTGAAATACCGTAGGGTGTCTACTTTTCAAAAATATATGGTTTGATGGGGTAAATTACATTGGTCAACTTCAAAAATGTCCCAAATAGGACATGGGTGCATGATGACCAGCTTTGAAAATTCCAAGTTGGAATGCCCACCCTCCAAATAAGGTATTTTAGCCCCCAGAGAACCCGACACACCTATGCATGGGGGGGGTGTCACTGTACTCGGGAGATGTTGCTGAACACATATTGGGGTGTTCTTTGGCAGTAACCCATAAAGTTATCTGTACATGTATTCTTAAATTGCTATGTGTGCCAAAAAAATCACCAATTTTTTTATTTATTTTTTTATTTGGCATAGATTTGTGGTAAAATGGTTGCATTAAAATAGTCAAAATATCCCAAGTTTAATACCTTAGGTTGCCTTCTTTTAAAAAATATATACATGTGAAAGGTTATTCAGGGATTCCTGACAGTTATCAGTCTTACAATGTAACTTTTGTTAATTTAAAAAAAAAAAAATGGTTTGGAAATAGCAAAGTGCTACTTGTACTTATTGCCCTATAAGTTGCAAAAAAAGCTAAGAACATGTTAACATTGGGTATTTCTAAACCCAGGACAAAATTTACAAACTATTTAGCATGGGTGTTTTTTTGGCGGTTGTAGATACATAACAGATTTTGGGGGTCAAAGTTAGAAAAAGTTTTTTGTTTTCATCATATTTTATAAAAAAAATTTAAGTAAATTATATGATACTATGAAAAGAATGTTAACATTAGAAAGACCATTTAATGGTGAGAAAAACGGTATATATGATGTGTGGGTACAGTAAATGAGTAAGAGGAAAATTTCAGCTAAACACAAACACGACAGAAATGTAAAAACAGCCCTGGTCCTTAACGGTAAAATTTTTTTAAAAAGGTCTGGTCACTAAGGGGTTAAGCACATTTATCCAAAGTTTCACAGTACTCTTGTGCAATCACCGACACCAAGGTTAGACAAAATCACACTAGATGAATGTGAAAGGGTAATTATACATCTAGAGTGGTCTGGCTGACCTTGTGTTATTATTTCCATATTTGCATTGCAATTTCTTGTGTATTCGGAGGCAATTATATATTATTATAAAATGATATTGTTTTGATGTTGAATATGTTAAATATCAAAACATTAATATATGTATTGTTTGTTAGTTAATCTATAATAAAATCCACATTTTGCAACTCTTTTTGCTTAGTGTCCCTTGCATATTCAGGATACCCTTGTATAAATGGGTATCACTGGGTGAATGGGTGGACCACAAAATTTAAATATATAAAATGTATACAAAGCAGAGAAGGAACTTTATGTCATTTACCTTGGCAATTCTAATTCTAATTGATGAACAGCTGTTGCTACAGCAATATTAACTGCTTTACCAGGTTGCCAATAAGTGAATAAATTGTCTGTTTTAACCTATGCCGTTTGAATTTTGTCATATGCAAAGACCCACTTAATTATTGCAATTTATACATTTAGCAAATCACACATCTCTTGCAGATCCATAACTTTGGTAAGGCCCTGAAATATTGTCAGCTGATTTTGTGAAAATGACTGAATTCTGACCGCAATGACAATTTTTATAGTTACTAAAGCCAAATATGGTCATAATTCAGTCATTATGAGTGAAACTGCAATTGCATATTGTGTCCGGATTAATCATTGCTTTCACATCTGAACCCTTTACAAAGTATAGGATTCATAAAATTTAGAAACCACAGATTTTAATACAATTCGGGACCCAAAGCATGCAGCAGGATGCACATTTGCAAATGATCATTCCTTTGCTTTAGTGAATGAGAACAATAAGTGTAAGATCTATTTTCAAGCTCTGCCAATGGGCAAATAGTTAAATAACCCTTAGCATGCAAGAGTTTACCATTTGAAGGCTGGAGACAGCTTGCTTGCCAGCCATCACATTAAACAGTTAATAAATAAATAGTCTCTGGGAGTCAATAAGACTATGCACATACCATATCTATTAATTGTTTAAAACTAGTGACTGGAAAGTCATTGTTTCCCAGTTGCTAGAAAGGCCTCATCACATGGGATGGGGCCTACAAAATAATTATATGGAAATGTCAGGATCCAATCCTGACAAGCAAGACTTTTTTTTCCGTTGATACTGTTTCTTTAAAAAACCAAGTTCCTGCACGGATTATGTTTTACCACTAATGGCCTCCCTTGCCTCTAGTTCTGGACACTCACCTTATCATCCTCACCTGTCTGGACTAGTTGGGTTCCTAAAAAAGGAACATCCAACTCACCTCATTGCCTTTGCATTGAAGTTGTTGATCTGCCTGAAACACTTCATATCCTGGCTCCTGTGAACTTATCTTATTTGCTTCAGAACTACTTGCTTCCAACCCTGCTTAATACCAACTGAACTACTTGCTTCCAAACCTGCATAACACCAGCCTGAACTACTCTGCATTCCTGTTTGACTTCTAACCTGCATAATACCAACATGAACTTAACAACTATCCAGCTTTATCCAACCATCCTGAATTTTACCTACTAAAATCCAAACAATCTCTCTGCTCTATACCTGCCTCATAACACCACTCTGGACTCTGTCTCAAAAAAAAAACAGCATGGTGTTATTTTCCTGTTTAAGCAAACCTTATTCCTAAAGGGGGCTTTTTAACTTAAGTTCTCCTTTTCCTGCAACCTTATCATTCTGTCTAATTTGTCCTTTTATGTAACCTATACTTTTATCTCTATATGTTTTTTCTTATTTACTTCCATTTCTGATTGTATTCTGTTTGGGGCATATTGCCTAACTCCTGTTTTCAGTATACCTTCAACTTACTTGCTCATGATTTCTCTTATAGGTTATTCTTAATTCTCCAACCTATAACGTCATTTATAGGTTTACCTGTTATCCTATTTCCACTTTGACCTTTTTGTCTAAACCCTTTATTTTCATAACCTAGTTATCCTTACCTGTAAATTCAGTTATTCAGATCTGTTTGCTATCTCTTTCCTATTATTTCAATTATCGGATATACGGTTTATTTTATAATGTCTGAATCCAGCAATAAAGATCCTGATGTTAAGCCTGGCAATTGTCTCTTACCTGACCTGCTCTTCATCATGACAGGAAAAGTCTGAAGTTCTCAATATCACACTCCCCCCTGAGACAGAGATGCACCTGCGGGCGCTGTTCCTCTTCTTGTGGTGTGACATGCAGCTCAAGTACCTAGGCATATGGCTGACCAAAGAGTTATCCAAACTATGCCAGGCAAACTTCCTCCCTATCCTCGCAACCCTGCAGGTGGATATGCACAAGTGGGCAGATCTATACATTTCCTGGTTCGGTCAATGCCGTTAAGATGAACATCATCCCTCACCTCCAATATCTGTTCCAAATAGTCCTGGTCATAATCCCTAGAGCGTTCTTTAAATCAATGACCACAGCTATCCGAAGGTTTGTATGGAACTGGAGAGCCCCAATGGTCAGTAAAGCCCAACTGGAACTGCCCAAACATCGGGGAGGCACTGGGCTCCTATCGATTATTGGGTACTACCAGGCCATGCATCTACTCAGAAGAACTGACTGGCATGCCCACCCAACGACGAAACTTTGGGTACACTTTCGAAAAGGCACAGACTGGAGGAAAATTCCCATCATTACTGTGGCTAGGCAGTTAGACATACAACTCCCTCCGAACTGGTAACCCCTTGATTGACGCTACACTGAAAGTTTGGTGCTCCCTTCGCTACTCCAAGCAGATAACCACATCCCCCAGTCCGCCGACTCCCATTACCCAGACCTCGAGGGGGCCTGGCTCCTGCAGACCTCCACAATTTCGTACAGATAGACTGTAATTTTATGCACCAATGGTGTGATAGAGACAAACTCAAAACCTTGACTGATATGCACCCTGACGCGAACCCAACTGGTCTAGACAAATTTCACTACCACCAAATCAAGACCCACTATTCCACCTCTCCCGTAAATGCCTATTCCACAGAAATCTCACCCACTTTGAGACACTATGCAAGGCCATGCAATGTAGGGAGAGGGATCTCGATACTGTACGCAATGCTATTATCTGGGCAGGACAAACCACAGCCAAAGTTCATTGCCCGGTGGGAGAGGGAGAACGGAGAGACACTGACTACACAGGAGTGGGAAAAATTACATTTAAATTGCTTACTAACTGGCGTAGGACTCCTGACGTCCTGCACCGCATGAGCGCAGACAATTCAGAGGTGTGCTGAAGGTGTGGGTCAGACTTTGGCACCATACTCCACATCTGGTGGTCATGGCCTACAATTTCCCCCTTCTGTGCGATTAGGGAGATCTCAGACCCTGAACTGCCCCTCTAGCCTCTGCCCATGCTACTGCACCATAAAAACATGACAAGAAGTCTTTGACCAAACAAATGCTCACCGCAGCAAAAGCGCTGATACCCACATATTGTAAACAGACGGGTGTGCAAGCATTCCAGTAATGGGTTGATAGGGTGGGAGAGATCTATGCCATGGAATCAATGCCATGGAATCAATGATGGCCGTCATACAGGGTCGCACAGAAAAGTGCACCCGGACAACCACTGTAATCTAATAATTTATTAAAATTGTTGTTGTTGTTTTGTTTTGTTTTTTTGTTTTTTTCCATCTGCTTCCTTAGATCCAGGGGGAGTAAACAAAAGATTAAACAGCACCTGTGGTCCTCAGTTGTGGTATATGCCAAACAACTAAAGTGGTTATAGTGCCAATTCCACCCTACTTCATTGGAAATCTAACAGCACAAGCTATTCCATAAAATAGTTCACTCTTAGTAATTGGCTTTTAGATTTCTATGGTATTGATTAAACTGCAATTAGTACAAAAATTTCATTCTTCACCACTTTTGGTCTCCACGCTACATTTTTTTTTTTTAAAACCCTCCCTTTCTTCCTTCTTAATATTTATTTCTACTATGCCCTGTAGTGTCCAGCTGCAAGAGATGGGGAATGTTATCTATCAAGATGTCTGATATAATTAAATTTAGCAGTATTTAACCTTGCTTACTGTGATTTTTGAGTGAATTTCTATTATTTCTGAAAGACAGCAACAAATTCCAATTTGGATGTCCATGAATTAACCCAAATTGCTCTCCAATAGATATTATTTGTTAGGGTATTACATTACATTATGTAAATAGGGTAATTGTGAAGTGGCAAACATATAAAATATGGAGCAGCAGCTTGAACATAGTGCTTGTTGTTGAGATTGCTTCACTTTTAAGAGCTTTACCCAAAGAAAATCCATTTATCTCAGGACATTGAAATCATAATAAATAATGTGTGTGGCATATTCAAGATTAATACAGTTACCATTACATGTCTTGCAGGTTCAATTTTCTTCTTTAAAGAGAAAGTATTGCCTAAATATTTAATAAAATAAAATGTAATCCTTTTCGTGTTATAAAACCCTGAACATCCCTGTGGCACATTAATTGTTAAATCTCATTGTTACAAGAAATAAAAGCTAAGCATTAAAAAAGATTTCATTTAGCTGTTTCAAAAATTGACTTGTTTCATAAATGAAACATCTACTGAAATCCCAGAATAATTAATACTGACAGGAAGCTTTTTCTTATGATTGTTAAAGGTGCCAGCTTTCCTCTATAACACCAGAAGCAGAATGTATATAATTACTTGTGAATACAAAGAATCCTTGGAACTCGACAGGGCCTCTTTGGTCTGTTGGGATACAATATGGATAATTACACATCACTTTTCTATTAAATTCATATAGCAGATACAGCTCTTGAAGGCCTCTCAATCTAAATTCTTCAGGATTGGATAATAGCCCAAATACTAATTACATCCCTAAAGGGAGATACATGGTGTTCTACCAACTTCCAAACTGGAAATTGATGAATAGCAGGATGATGTTCCAATGAAACTTACTACAGTTAATGTAATTATATGTTCAGCTGAGCATTACAACTATCTTAGTCTAAAACATACCAATAAAGTCTTAATATTTGGTTTATTCAAATCTGTAAACCTAAATAGCATGACCAATATGGAATAACTTGGCTGTGGTGCCCTATATAGATTTTTTTATGGGAAGTGGTTAACTAGGTTAAAGGGACTTTGTGACCTAAATATTGTTTATTATGTTGACGCAAAACCAGAATATGCGAACTGTGAGAACGGACAAAAGCTTTGAGAAACTCAATAGCTTGCCCTTTGGTAAATCCCCATTCAAACTCAAAATTGGTTTTGCTCGCTTGTTCCATTACAGAGTGAAGTTAAATACCATTTGCACATCAGTCTGATCCCACCTGAGGGCAGTCCAGTTCCCTCTGCACGAAAGATACAGCAACCCCAAACAAATCATTTTGGCCTTCTTGGGCCTCATCAGCAAGGTGTAGCTGATACATTGGATCCCTGCTCATATCTCAAAATAGTATATGCTCATCTTAAACAACAGAGTGAGCCTACAGTGAGGGAAAGGGGTATTTGATCCCCTGCTGATTTTAAGCATTTGTCCACTGACAAAGAAATGATCAGTCTAAAATTTTAATGGTAGGTGTATTTTAACAGTGAGAGACAAAATAACAAAAAAAAAAAAAAGAATCTAAAATAAACGCATATCAAAAAAGTCAAATTGATTTGCATGTCAATGAGTGAAATAAGTATTTGATCCCCTATCAATCAGCAAGATTTCTGGCTCTCAGGTGTCTTTTATACAGGTAACTAGCTGAGATTAGGAGCACTCTCTTAAAGGGAATGCTCCTAATCTCAGCTTGTTACCTGTATAAAATACACCTGTCCACAGATGCAATCAATAAATCAGATTCCAAACTCTCCACCATTGCCGAGACGAAAGAGCTGTCCAAGGATGCCAGGGACAAGATTGTAGACCTACACAAGGCTGGAATGGGCTACAAGACAATCGCCAAGCAGCTTAGTGAGAAGGATGACAACCGTTGGTGCGATTATTCGCAAATGGAAGAAACACAAAATAACTGTCAGTCTCCCCCGGTCAGGTGCTCCACGAAGGACTGAAATTTTGCAGCGCCCACAAGGTCCCCCATCTCAAGAAAGTACAAGGCCTGTCTGAAGTTTGCCAGTGAACAAATGAATAATTCTGGTTGAAAGTGTTGTGGTCAAATGAGACCAAAATCAAGTTCTTTGGCATCAATTCAACTCGTTTTGAGGAGGAGGAATGCTGCCTATGACCCCAAGAACCCCAAGAACACCATTCCCACCATCAAACATGGAGGTGGAAACATGCACCGTCAAATCTTGGGTAAGAACCTCCTTCCCTCAGCCAGGACATTAAAAATGGGTTGTGGATGGGTAATCCAGCATGACAATGACCCAAAACACACAGCCAAAGTAACAAAGGAGTGGCTCAAGAAGAAGCACATTAAGGTCCTGGAGTGGCTTAGCCAGTCTCCAGACCTTAATCCCATAGAAAATCTGTGGAGGGAGGTGAAGGTTCGAGTTGCCAAACGTCAGCCTCGAAACCTTAATAACTTGGAGAGGATCGGCAAAGAAGAGTTGGACAAAATCCCTCCTGAGATGTATGCAAACATGGTGGCCAACTACAAGAAACATCTGAGGGTTTTGCCCCCAAGTACTAAGTCGAAGGAGTCAAATACTTATTTCACTCATTGACATGCAAATCAATTTATATATTTTTTGACATGCATTTTCTGGATTTTTCTTTTGTTATTCTGTCTCTCACTGTTAAAATACAACTACCATTAAAATGATAGACTGATCATTTCTTTTTCAGTGGGCAAACGTTCAAAATCAGCAGGGGATCAAATACTTTTTTCCCCCACTGTATAGTATGTTTGCACAGGAGATTGACTGTATAGTGAGTGCCTGATGCAAAAAAAACTACTACTACTAAACTTTGATATTCTGTGCTAGCAAAACTGTACAGAAATCAATTGACCAATACCAAATAGTTGATGGTACTTTCCTATTAAACCTAAAGGATACAATGGTAGGTGGTTCTATCCTGCAGATGCAGTGTTGAGATTTTAATAGATAAGTAACTAACCGACAGCTAAAGAGATAGGAAACGTGTTTACTTTCACAAAACTATGGGCAAGTCCCAAAAGCTGTACATCTTTGAGGTTGCCAATGTTAAAAACAGATTGCTGTCTAAAATCAATAAAAAAAATTATCTTTCATCCTTCTGTTTAATAGTAACCTGTTTTGGGTTTTTGCAACACTTTAACATAATGACATCAATGAAACTTGTGAATATGTTTAAGGGACAATTTTATTAGTGGGTGGCCAAAATGAGTGCTTAATAAAGCCCTTTAAATCCATTTAAATGTGAGTCTGAGTGGGTTTGTGTCTGCCCCCAGTCAGGAGAACCCCAAAGGTCTAAAAGACTCTGGCAGGGTATCCATGCATGCACCCCTTCTGAGTGACAGGGTTTGCCAGCTGCCCAGCATCGATCACTGTGTGTGTTATCAACAGGTATGATCAGCAGGGACAGCATGCCAGAGTTGCAGCCTGAAAGGGAGCTCTCTGTGCTGTGTGAACTGGACATCTCTGTGTGAGTTAGAGTTTGCATTAGGATTGTAGTCAGTGTAGGGTAAGGGTTAATGCTAGGTTAGGGTTAATGCTGTTTTATGGTTAGGGATAGTGTAGGGTTAAGGTTAGGGGTAAGGTTAGAATAGATGTACGGTTAGAGTTAGTGTAAGCATGCAGTTACGGGTAGGGTTGATGCAGGTTATAGGATGATTTGGTAGAGCATTAGCTTTAATTAACACTAATTTAGATCCTATGAATACGATACAGTTAACAATCAGGGCTGGGTTATTTTGAGTTTTTTCTTTAGTTGCACTTAATGTATAAAAAGTATTATAAGCAAAAATGTGGGGTTGCTTTCTTTTCCATTATTCCAATTTTTTTACATTTTATTCATTATGTTGAGTTAGGTATACATATAGGATATTAATAGAAAACCCTTCCTGTCCTTTAAAAAACATTAGATAATATGTATGTGTGCACTATGAGAGAAACCCTTACATTATGTTGGTAAAAACAGAGCACAAATTCTAGATGGTATCTTTGCAGGGCACGCACGGGAGCAGAGCAGGGAGATGACAGCTCACTCTCCCCCCCCCCTCCCCCGGGTGTATTCCAAACAGCGCCCGCTGGTACGTCTCTGCCCTCCCTCAAGATGGACATGCTCTCTGCCACAGCTAGCCAGCCGCTTTCGCTCCCCCATGGCCGGCCATCTGCATTCTCCCTTGACACTCCGGGCCAACATATTCCAGACACAGGACACAATTCCTAGTCGCCATGGTGACCTGGTGCCTGGGATTTGTCGAGTCCTGAGATACACATAAACACACAGACACATACCGTGAAACACACAGACATGTACACTGACATACAGAAACACACAGACACACTGATGCACAGACACATACACTGATGCACAGACACATACACTGGCATACAGATACACACACAGACACACTGATGCATAGACACATACACTGACATACAGATACACATAGATACATAACCGGATGCACCAACACATGCACTGATGCACGGACATATACAGATATACACACTGACACATGCAGATACACAGACATACAGATACACTAACACATATTGTGACACACACTGCAACATACTGTGACACACGCACTGACACATACAGTGACACACAGATACATACACCGAGACATGCAGTGACATATACAGTGACACACAGACACATACGCTGACATACAGATACACACATGCAGATACACAGACATCCAGATACACACACACACAAACACTAAACACATACAGATACACAAATCCTACCTTTTGGCTGACTGGGTCTGGTGGGAGTTGGGGTCCTGCTACTCTAAGGGTCCGCTCTGACTGCCCCGCCCCCTCCTCTCCCGCATGGCGTGCTCTGTGTGCGACCTGGGAGGAAGTAGTTACAAGTTTTTACTTCCTCCCAGCTCTGGCTGCAGGTAACACAGGGGTCCGGTCGCGCTATTAGCCCTATACACTTAGGTAGCGTTTCCCAGCCTGTGCGGTGGCCAGCACTGCCGCCATTACCCAAATTGTTTCGCGTACCCCCAGGGGCACTGAATTGAACCCCTTGGTGTACGCATACCACGGGTTGAGAACTGCTGAACTAGAAAAACAAATGAACATACAGACATACAGATCAGACAGAGACCAATAGATAGATAGATAGATTTAGACTTTCACACTGCATCACTTCTCATGTCATTTTCGGAGCTACAGAATATGAAGATGTATCACTCACAGCCTCAGTGAATGTGCACACATAAATCTTAGTGCATATGGCAAGACAATAGTTGTCATTATGAAGAGAGGCAATTGCATGACAGCTATCAACAGCTATGAACTCAAAATAGAACCATGGTTTTCACATGACAGAATTGAAAAATGTTTTCTTTTTAGTGTTTTCTTTCAATATCAGTATCCATCTCACTTAAAGGAACACTACAGTGCCAGGAACACAAACCTGTATTTCTGACACTATAGTGTTGAACTAATTATTTATGTCAACGGCCCGACTTCGATCGCAGTAAAAAGGTATTTTTTCCACATGCCATGCCGATCTCGCTGCTGCTGGCTCTGCCTCCATTGCTGAGATCTTCAGTTTTGATGATCTCAACCAATTCAATGCTTTCCCAAAGCAAAGCATTGGGAGGCTATCACACATTCGTGGCAAAATGCAGTGCTGCGACAGTCGTCAGCATCTCCTCACAGAGATGCAATAAATCAATGCATATCTATGGGGAGCATTCAGTGTCTCCAGCAGAGTGTGGAAAAGCTTAACATCCGTGCAGCACTTATATAGGAAGCACTTATAGTGGCCATGTTATTAGGCAGTTATTGTCACTGAAAAGGCAGTGTTTACAGTGCTCTGCTTGCAGGGACATTAAGCTATAGTTTTTCTAATGACTGTAGTGTCCCTTTAAGTGTGCAAGCTGGTTTGCAATTGTGCTGGTTATGTTAATGTCAGATTTAACCTTGTCATATTTGGTTATTTAACCTTTCTTTGAAGGGAGTGGTATACCGCATAACACGTGAGTATACAGCATATTCAAAATATTTGAATGAGTTGTACTAGGATTTGAAAGAACTGCTGTCAACCCTTTATGTGCTACTGTGTTGATACCAGCTCCCTTATTTGTGAGTTGAAGCTGTGTGTGAATGCACATGAGTTGTGTATATTGTCTGTGGACGCAGGAAATATTTGTGACTTACTGGTATATAATAGTTCCTTGCTTGCCAACGAGATATGGTCTGAAGGAGCCAGTTCTCTGCTGTTGTGTAACCCGGGAGTCGGGACTTCAAGCTACCCCCAGTTTCAGGGTATGAGGAAGCAGCATAAACTTGTAACTTAAGTCTTCATCCTATTGGGCCCATGCAACAACTGATAGATGTTGGCAACTTGGTCACAATTCAGGAGGTTTACATATTTGCTTGATAACCGGGGCATTGCTAGGTGGCAAAATTACCCTGACATTGTGCTGGGTAACTAACTCAAAATATGGTACATTAAGGTGACACTATTACAAATTTCTCATTAATACAGGGGACTCAAAGATAACAATTAAATGGTGGCAAAATTAGACCTTTGGCTTGTCAGGACCCTAGTCTCTATCAGCACCCCAATTAGCATCACCCAGCTCAGTTCCATCTCTGTGCTAGGTGAATGTGATCTAGACCCCCCAATTACCACTCCCATCTCTGCTCTTTGAGGTAAATACCTATTTTTGTAGATCTATAAAAAAAAATGTATATAGGCAGAAGGCAGGAATGTCCCTGCTCTTGGGATAACATTGTTCACCATGAGAAACACATACTTAGGTATGCTGTTGTGTTTTTGCTTGATATTGCATTGAACAATTAGCTTTAATGCTAGCAATTTATTTTTCAACAACTCTTTTGTGTATGTTTTTGTTTGTTTGCTTTTTGCAGAAACTCAAAACGCATTTATAAAAGGATAATGATACACAGCCAAACTACAATTAACAAGTACCTTTAAACAAGAGCTGAAATGTACGCATGAATGGCAGGCTCTCTAAGCCTCTATCCGCTAGAAAATGCTTTTCTATTTCTCCCCACAGTAATTTTACTGAAGCATGTTCAACGTGCATGTAGAAATAAATGTCCTATTTTAATATGCTTTTCATTCATTGTGAATGATTTAAATTCCCCTAAGGATGACACTCCACTGTTACAGTAAATCTCATGAGCTCCATTTATGAGGAATAAAGACAATGTCACAAATTTTTGATAAAACATGTTTGTGCTAGGCCTGTTTCCACAGCCTGTCACCTCGGTTCAATGTACCATGTAAAGCACAGCACATAGTTCACATGCGGAAAATAATTAGAAATGGCCCCACTTGCATGCCTATATTAAATAAATTGTATTCATTTTGATTTTATAGAATTGTTCAGTACGGAATTAAAAGCATACTGTTGTTATTGCAATGGGAAGACTACAACCAGCGGTTACCTCATCCCAAATTGTTTTTTTTTTTACAATTTCTTTGTAGTTATACATTTAAAAAAGAACTATTATCCATTCTATCAGTTAGTACTGAATGGGTATGGGTATCGCGCACAAGAAATGTTAGAACCTAGTGTTCAATCCATTTGGTCATTTACAAAGTTACTAGAGTGATAACTTGGAATTAAAATGGAAACTTATTGAAATATTAACTATTTATTTTGCTCAACATACCTGATATTTCGAAGGTGCAAAGTATTTTCGTAATTAAGACATACATGTTTGACCAGTCCTCTCAAATCTCAGGCTGGATGATGACTATTAATGTATAGCAATTTTGCACATAATTTAAATCAGACCAAAGCTCAGCATTTGACTAGGCCATTGAAAAACATTGTCTTTTCATTGATAAACCTTTCCGGCATAGCTTTGGGTGTGTGCTTAAGGTCATTGCCCTGCTGAAAGCCAAAAGCCTTCCATCCCATTTTGAGGTGTCTTGCAGGCAACACAACATTAGCTAAATGAAGCAAATTTGGTATATAGAATATACCAGTGTCGTCTCACTGCTTAAGTATCTGCTGTTTATACTGCCCTAGTCATGCCTTTCCTGGCTGTAACTTACACAACCAACATGAAATAAATAGTTTTAAGGGAGACTAGAGTCACCAAAACAACTTAAGCTTAATGAAACAGTTTGTGTGTATAGATCATGCCTCTGAAGTTTTACTGCTCAATTCAGTGCCATTTAGAAGTTAAATCACATTTTTGTCTGTTTTTGCAGCGATAGCCACACCTCCCCTCGCTGTGACTGACACAGCCTGCATGAAAACAAAATGGAGTCATTTTCAATCAGATGGAACTTACTTTAAAAGTTTTTATCTCCTGCTCTGTGAATTAAAAACTTGAATTACATACAGGAGGATCCTGCAGGATCTTACATGCTATTAACAGAGCAGGAGATAAAAAAAAAAAATCTAAATTAAAGAGAATTTGCAATAAAGGAATTGTAAACATTAGATGACTCTTTACAGGATGTGTTTAGGAGGCAGTGAGGTGTGCCTAGGGCTGTTAAACAAAGTGATTTAACTCCTAATTGGCAGAGATTTGCCCAGTGAAACTACAGAGGTACGATCTGTACACCAAAATTGCTTAATTAAGCTAAAGGTGTTGAGAGGTACTATTGGCCACTTAGTTTATTCTATCATTCTGCTAACTGAGTTTTGGTAGGCAGACTTCTCTAAGCAGTGTGGGAGTATGCCATATGCATTCTATATTGAACCCGTTAAAGGACCACTATAGGCACCCAGACCACTTCAGCTCAATGGGCCATCTAGGATTAACCCTGCCTGTTGTAAACATAGCAGTTTCAGAGAAACTGCTATGTTTACTTTAGGGTTAATCCAGCCTCTGTCTTATTGACAGCCGCTAGAGGCGCTTCCGTGCTTATCACTGAGTAATGCTTTCCTATCGACAATGACGGCCAAAGGAGGAGGAGAGTCCCCAGCGCCCCTTCCTCTCTATTCAGCCCGGTGGGAGTGGGACCCTGAGGGTGGGGGCACCCTCAGAGCACTATAGTGCCAGGAAAACGAGTTTGTTTTGCTGGCACTATAGTGGTCCTTTAAGGATACATGATGAAACCTTTCCATAATGCTGTTTTTTTTTGTCCTTACGGGGTTAAATAATGTATTCAATCCTGACTGATGTATCTCTAGATCTTCATTTTGAATTTGTTTTAAGCTTCAGAAAAAGGGGCAGTAAGTTTTGAGATTATATTTTATTACTTTATTTGCACCCAGGCAGACTTTATTCAGAAAAAGATTGGGACTTCTGAAGGCAGCTGCATGCAGAAGAGCCTGTTAGGGATTTCACATTAACAGATGAATATTATACAACCAAGAAATGCCGAATTTGTATTGACTACATTTTATGCCACTATAACCCCTTAATGACCAATGCCATAATTATTCTGTCATGGTTGTCCTTTCCTTAATGACTCATAACTGAATTATTTTATCATGTGGTATTTTATATTTCATTTGATATCTGGCTATCTAATTTGGCAACTGGGGCCAGAATTAGTGGCCACAGACTGACCATTGCTCTCTTAAATCCATGTACACATCAGGGAGACCCAGATAGCAATTGACTTAACCCCATTCATCCTGAGATACATTTCATTTGTCAAGAAGACAGGTCCAATATTGCAGAATTCAGATGGGCAGAGTCACAGAAGAACTGCTGTAATACATCCAAAGCTGTTTCTACTAGGACTATAATATAGTATACAGTATAGTATGTACTTAGTAGTGTTGTCTAAAATAAAGCATAAACATCTGTAACATGTTGTAACACTACAAACGGTGTTAAAAGTCAAAGAGGGCAAATACTCATGTATATTCCTTTATAGTATTGTACTTTATCATGTATAAATCTGGGTCTATAAAACCATATTATGAAAATACTGAATTATCTTTGCTTAACCCCTTTAGGACACATGACATGTGTGTCAAGTCATGATTCCCTTTTATTACAGAAGTTTGGCCCTTAAGGGGTTAAACCTTTTTGCTGGATAAACTTACTTGGCTTTATAGCCTAAAAAAATAGTATTAGTCTTGCTCTTTAACATAACCCTCTCTTACAGTATCCTCGTAGCACATATAGGCAGCAAGGGAATTATTTATTTTATGCATTCTTTTTCTACTAGAACAATTCACCAATGCTCAAGATTACTTTACTTTTCGCTCAATTATAATTTTCATTAATTATATGTAACACCTGCCAATTAAAATCAAAATAAGCATGCTTGAAATAATTGTTTCAACATGGAATTTTATATAACATTACCACATTATAAATGGAAATTTCTAGTTCATTGAATTGGAATGAAAGAATGGAACTAAAAAATTATCACACAAAATCAGAAAAGTAGGTTGATTTAATGCAATCTCTTCATGGTGGGGCTTCCCTTTTTACACGGTTTGCTTTTTCTGCATTACATTCCTACATTTGCATTGATTTTGTAACCTCCCTATGTTTATCTCTGTGTGTTCATGTTTACAAGAAGTTCACACGAAGTTAATTTTGCAGCAGCAATTATAAAAATGATGAAGACTGATCGTAATTATAATACTACAAGTAAAGGCAGATTTTTAACAATTTACGAATGCAACACTATACTTTCATAATAATGTATTTGTAGCCTTTAGTTACAGTTTGAAACAGGTAACCTGGAAACACACGGGTTAACTAAATGCTGTATATTGTAGATTACTGTAAAAGTAAAAAAAAAAAAAAATTTAAAAAAGGAAACATGTCCTTTTTACCATAGTAGTGTAAATAGGTTAATATATATAATATTTGTGTACGGGATAATGAAAGGGGCGTATAATTAATCATGTACCATTGATGAAAACAAGAGTCGGTTGAGGTGTGCCGGAACCGACAAGAGGTTAGGCCTGTAAGAAAGAGGGCCCATCTGTTAAATTAACGTGCATAATAGAGGGTGTGGTGGGAGGGGAACTTCTGAAATCGACGGAAACAGGTAAGCGGGGTTGCTGGGTTTTATAGGCCAATAATCCCTCCCACAATTTCAGGCATACGCCTTCCACTTGTGTACGGGATAATGAAAGGGGTGTATAATTAATAATGTACCACTGATAAAAGCAAGAGTCGGTTGAGCTGTGCCTGAATCGACGGAAGGTTAGGCCTGTAAGAAAGAGGGCAAAAAATATGCAAACTATTTATTTATTTCACAAAACATATTATTTAGACCTATTATAGAAAGCAAGTCTGATTTCCTTCTCTGGGTTTGGAATGTACCTATTGTCCAGCGACCCATGTTTTTGATGATATGTGTCGGGACATGATTCTCAGAAGCTGTAGTGGCTGCCCCGATTCGGAACGAGTGACCAGAGAAGGAGGCTGGATTGTGGCCTACTTTGAGTAATATTGTGCGTATATAATGCATGAATTGTTCGGTGCTAAGTGGTTTCCCTTGTATAGCTAATAGAGGGTGCTCAGGATTTTTGATGGTTTGGTATTTAGTGAAATTGTCCAGTACTTGAACTGGGCACCATTTGGGAAAAGTAGGGAAGTATTTAATTTCTACCGGGAGGCCTGCTTGGTTCGTTTTAGTGTGGGGGATCGAAAGAACGTAATGGTCGTTTATTTTTGATAAGTATTTTTGTTTAAGGCATGAGTTGAGGTAGAATACTTTTTCCACCGAAAATTCTTTGGGTCTTAAGAAGCCAAAAAAGGCCAAATATGCCGCTGATTTGATAACGAGGTTAGTGTTGTGTTCGCAAGGATTTTTATCTAATAATTCAGAGATTTCTCTAAAGATGTTACTGTTTATGGGGAGTCTTTTAAGGGTTTTTCTGGACTTTTAGTCCTTTCAGTACACTTTTTATTGGGTATGTGGATACAATTGGTGTTTTGTTTCGGTAGAGTGTCAACATATAATGTTGTATACCTGTAAAGTATAGTTTGATTGTATTATATGCTAGTTTTAGTGAGAACTGGCAAAAAGTTGTGGAAGCAACCATAGTTTCTACAAAAAAAAAACATTTATTATACTAAAGTCACACACAAACTTTTTAAACAGTTCATATCCCCTAGCATATGCTTTTTTGGTATTAACTGCCAACCCAGCCTGTGCAAGGATTCTACTGTGCTTTAATAACCAGTTTAGAGCATGATTGCTCTAAGAATTGTGGAGGTTCTTTGGGCTGAGAGTTCGCTGTAGGATGAAGTCTGAAAAACTCCTGTAAATTAGAACATGACAAAGCATCAGCTGCATTATTCAGGATGCCTGGAACATGGATACAACAAATGTAGAACTGCAGATTAGCTGCCAACCAGGTAAGTTTCCTTACTAGATTCATGATAGCGAGGGATTGGGAGCGGCCTTTGTTGACAATGTTACAGGCTGCTAAGTTGTCTGAATAACACCTTTGCGCTACCTCTCCATTTCTCCCCCCCATATGTAGGCTGCGGCTACTATCGGGAAGATTTCAAACATTGCAGATGTATTATTCAAATTTTCAAGGGTAGATGTTTCTGGAGGCCAAGTCGTTACCAAATATAGCAGCGTACCCGATGGTTCCTGCTGCGTATGTCCAAATAACAGGGGACTCGTCAGAGATGGGGGGGATGAATAATGATCTGCCATTCCAAGAAGATAAAAATATACTCCACATTCTTAAGTCAGCCATCGCTGGCTCATCTAAATTAACTCTAGAGTCCTCGTCGGGGGAGACCGTGTAAAAGAGAAAGTAACCATGCAATCCTCATGGCGAAATTAAGTGAACCCAAAAGTGATTGTAACTCCTTTCTGGTGCAAGATCCGTGAGTGGTGCAGACTTCAATATATGAAAAAATCCTGTCTACTATCTCTTGAGGTAGGCTAGCTTGCATGGATACAGAGTTAAGAGTAATACTTATGAATGTAATTTCAGTACTGGGTCCTTCCGTTTTCTCGGGAGCTACCGGAACACCTAATTCTTTGAATAGGGCAAGTGTGAGTTGTAAACTGTATGGTGCGTAATAGTGAGGTTCAATAGAGAGAAAGTCGTCGAAGTAGTGTATCACAACTGGACATCTGGTTTTGTTAAGTAATAGCCATGTCAGTTTCTGCGAATATATTTACTATTTTTGGGCTACTTTTGGAACCGAACGTCAGTATTGTTGCAAAATAGTATTTATCCTCCCACTTAACGCCATGCAGATACCAGAGAGATTGACTAATTGGTAGAAGTTTAAACGCATTTGTAATATCGGTTTTACTTAACCAGGCCGCCGTGCCAAAGTTTAGAATGGCTTGTATGATGGCATTTTTTTTTCGTACTGTAATGAGAAGTCTTCTGATGATATTAGTGAATTTAAACTTGGGGTAGTGGAAGGATGGGGAGCTGAGAAATCAATCATCAGTCTTTTTTTATTGTTAAATTTACCTGTGGCTATGCCTAAAGGATTTGTTCTCCAAGAGGTGGATGGTGGTGTAGTGAAGGGTCCTATCATAAAACCATTCTCAATTTCTTTGTTGAGAAGATCTTGTAAACTTGTTGGGTCGGTTAGGGCTGATTGTAGGTTGGGGCATTCCAGGATTCCTGAAGGGAGTGCAACAAAGCCTGTGTGAAACCCTTTAGTGAAACTGGAGGTAAGAAAGTCAATCAGGTGTAAAGAAGTATAATCAGTCAGGTAACGCTGCAAGTTGGGTACATTTATTGTGGTTAGTGATTTCTTAGGGAATAATTTGTTCGGACACATGGTTTTTGCATGTGCTATAAAACAGATTGAGCAAATGTGAAGCATTCTACATGCGCTGTAACTACATCCCCACTGCATTAAAGTTGTTACATACTTGTGCTTTCACAAGAAAAACAATAGGCCTCCCTAACTTGTCTTTCAATTCTCTCTGAGTAGTATTTGGGTAAGAGTCTAGGCTGGCGTTACTGGTAGATGGAGAATCCATATTACTGGTACAGAAATTTGCCGGATGAGAAGCTGATGAACATATTACACAGGCTGGTGTTTTAAGCTGAATCTGGCTGAAAAGGACTTAAGATAATCATAAAATGTGAAGCCTCCATACTTGTAAGCTAGATCCACCAGCTTGTGCAGATATAAATCTAGTTCTTCTCTATGGTTTGGGAAGGAGGAGCAAATGACATCCCTGTACAAACCGAAAGCTAACACAAATTCTGGTATATTCAGTTTCCTATTAAGTCTGGGGTCTCTTGAGTTCATTACCACAGATACATCGTCAAACGTGTATGACTTATTTTCGATTACATCCTGTGAAGCAATGATGAGAGATGCTAAATTGATATCTTTGCCCTCTAATATGTCTTTTTTAATACCGTGAGGAATCAAATGTACCGGGTTAATGATATTTGTTCTTTTGACAGAAATAGGAGTAGAGTTACCGCCAATGACAGATTGATTAGTGGCTTCCAAGTTATCTAAGCGGTTATTAATTGTGGCAACTGAGGCCACCAGAGAGGTCATCATACTGCGTAGTTCTGCCAAGCTGTTTTGTATGGTACATTAAGAACAAGGGCCAGGCCTTCCATTATCATTAGGTCTTTCAACCTCATTATTCGTATTTAGTAAACGGAAAAGTTCGTCTTTCCTGGCTGTGGCAGGATAGGGAATATTTCTTCTGTTTATTTCAGGTGTGATTTCTGGAATGGTCATGGATCTGTAGCTGGACGTAGTTCTTGCTGAGGTTTGTCTCATCTGAGAATTAGATCTGGACTGGGTGCTGGAAAGTGATACGTCATCATCTTGTAGTGAAGCGTTAGACATGCTACGGGCGTGAGAGGAAACGTTTAGGTTATTGTAATATCCTGATAGATATGAAGTAAACCAGCTCACTATTTCTAGTGCCAAGAGGCGAAATTATATTATACTAACTAAAGATGACAGGTGATGCCCTGACTACTTGCCAAGAGGCTTTGAGAGGCTCTACCTATGATTTGGTGCGTGTGGGCTTTTTGGATGCCACAGACGTAAGTGGTGGGGAGTTGGCCTCTCGGTGACCTATAAGAATAAGATATGATTTGGTCATGACAGGTGAGGCCTTAACTATAATATGATGCAAGGCACTAACTATGCGTTGGACCATTGGGCTTGTACCTCCGAGCGTATGGATGGGAGTTGGCTTTGCGGGACCACTAACTAGAGGCGAAGAGGCCTGAGAAGAAAATTAATCTTAATTGGCGAGGATTTTTTTTAAAAATTTTTTAACTTCATATCTAGTAAGAGTAAGAAATGCATGTTACCCTTACCTGTAACTGAACTGGTAGGCGTATTTGTACTTGTAACTTCTCTTATAGGCCTATTTACGTGATCTTTAAAACTTTACCGGATGACGTACTAGACTTGAAGCATCGTATTTTTGCGGGAAAGTGAAGACAAAGATAATATAATTTTAGTTTATTTAACTAGCAAGTTTGGATGCGAGAGAGAAAGAAAAAAAAAATCTATAACTACCTGATGTTCTAATACCAATAAGTTGACAGAATTCTGTAAGATTGAAATTATTTACTACGTAATGAGCATGCGACAGAATTGTGCACGTATTGAAATGACAGCGAGTGAATTTATATATAACCTGCTGCTGGATTTAAGCCGTGTTTTACAAAATTAGGAAAGGAGAAGAGAGAGGAAAATTAAATAAATTAATTACTAACCAGAGCGTAAAAATGCTTCCGAAGTAATTTGAAATATATGAATTCTGAATTTGCTATACCTAGAAATGCAAGGACAGTAGTTATGTATAACAATTTGCCCCCTAATTCCAAGTAAGAGCATTTTATTTTTATTTATGTTTTTTCAAAGTGTAGTGTAGTTTTACAATGCTCCTGTCAATTATATTGAGTAACTTAAAAGCTTGTTCTGTGTTTAAACGAATGAGATTGCCGAATGCCCATGACATATAAATGAATGAACACCTATTTAAATGTATATAAATCAAACGAACAGATCTTTTACACGAATATCTTTTAAGGAGAACAGTTAACATGAATGATTAGCCGACTTAGTACCAGAACAAAGTAAAATTGAGTATACGAATGATGTGAAGTTTGATTCAAATTGTAGTTAATACATATGAATAAACCATTCGAATGATCCTATTTAGCCGGGCTATTTAATTGCACTAATTGATTTAGACAAATAAATATTTGAATAAAGTTTGGCGTTCGTATAGCCGAAATTACTTACAGTTGTAGTAGGAAGTTTGACGAAAGGACTCCGTTCGTATGTTTTATACTCACGAATTTGAGCAAGGACTTTTTTGAGAATGCTGTGACCGATTAGGCGCGTCGCTGCCGTATGACGTCAGAGGTCTGCGTGAACCGGAAGAGGAAGCAGGAACTTCTGAAATCGACGGCGACAGGTAAGAGGGGTTGTTGGGTTTTATAGGCCAATAATCCCTCCAACAATTTCAGGCATACGCCTTCCACATATAATAATAAACCTTTACCTTTTTAAATGAAATTATTCATTGATCTCAACACCCTGAGGCTAAAAGCTGGAAATTCATTGTTTATATGCAATATTAACTCAATCATTCCCATGTCAACGTGAAATATCCTACTTATAAAAAATGGCCATACTATGAGCTCTGTATGCTTCAAACAAACTTCAAACAAAACTGGTAGTTTTGCCACAACTTGAATCCTCAGTGGAAGAGTCTCATCTAGCTGCCAGTTGAATACAAGAGCAGTGCCCATGCAAGTAAACTCATGAGCATCACCAAGAGGCAGAGTTCAGTGAACACCAGTGTTAACTTTGGCAGCAAATTTCAATTTAGTTTTAGTCATGGTCTTTTGACTAAGAAGCCATTTTAGTTTCAGTCGTATTTTAGTCTTGTCAATTGTTTTAGTTTTAGTCGATAAAATCTCCAGTAGATTTTAATCAACATGACTATACTATAACGAGTTTAGTTAAAGCCTCTGCCCCTTCCCCAGCCCCTGTGTGTTACTTTGTGTCCACCCAGCCCCTCTAGGTGTCTCTCTCCCAAATCCTGGTCTGTCTATTTTGACCACAGCCTCTCTGTGCAATGTTAATTTTAGCAGCAAATTTCTATTTAGTTTTAGTTATAGTCTTTTCACAAAAATGCCATTTTAATTTTTGTTGTATTTTAGTTATTTGAATTGTTTTACTTTAAGTCTAGTTTTAGTCAACTCAATCTCACACCAAATCTGAAGCACATGTTATTACACCCTAAACGCATTAAAGCCAAGTTGTCGTAGCATTAATGACACGTTCTAACATCCTTAAGAGGTTAAAGGAACACTAATTTTAGGAATACAAGCATGTATTTAATGTATGGCTTTTTTTACATGTTGATGCTGCCCTCAGCTGAGATCATCATTACTGATGATCTCTGGAAATCTATCACTTTCCCATATGGTGAAGCATTAAGGATCTAATGTGCATGCACGGCAGGTGCTGCGCTGCTCCAATCAGCATCTCCCTAGACAAGCATTGACTTGTCCCTCTAGTTGCTGCCTAAGTGACAAAAAGGCAGTTTTTGCACTGCTGATTCTGAAGCAACAATATCTTTGCTCCAGAAAAGCAATTTCCACAGAGGTTTGCAGATGCCTTCTTATCACCAGGCGTTAAACTATTTGGAAATTGTATAACCCCTAAGTAAACTATAGTAAAAGCAACCAGGACTTCAGCCTCCTGGCTTCCTTTCTGTAGTGCAAGAAGAGATTTAGTCTGGTGGCCGCTGACACTCGTAACCTATCAATGGATGTCCATTGACAAAAATATTACGTACAAATTGGCAAGACAAGGTAGCATACATCATAGGCAGTGGCAGATCCTAGGTTGTCAGGCAGTCCCCCCGTTTGGGATCGACGGGCAAGGTATGTATTCTGGGCGACAGGGAGCTGCAAACCGTTATAGTGTTCTATGCTGCCGTAACGGAATTTAAGACCACTTTGTGCAGGATGGCATAGTACACCATAACAGTGTTAAACAATGAATGTTGATCTCACTTTATTCCTTTTAGATTGTTTTGTATTCATTTCATTTAAGTCGTGTAAATGCAGAAGAGGTGTCCTACTGATTTCTTTTTAATTCTGTACACTTTATCTGTATACATGCATTACACATCATTACACTGGCAAATAGCTACAGGCAATTCTAAATCTCAGGCACATATTACTCCTGAGATTAATTCTGCATCGTGAGAAAAAAGCCTGCAAAGCATACTATAGTTCACAACAGCGCTGTTTATCTGACAGGATTGTTAACAGTACTATACTTTGTCAAGAGTCAAAATCAGTCTCACCCTGAAGCTGCATACAGAATAGTTGCCTTATGAACACTGCATTTATTATTTAATATTAAATGTATTGTCACCCAACTACCTATTCAATATTCTACTATTCAAATTTATAGCAGCAGCATACTAAGAAAGCAACAATCTTGACCAGCATTTGGTTTTATACATTATAAACATTTACAAAAAAACAAACTAAAACTGTACTTTATTGGAGGCAACTACATAAAAAAAATGTTAATTAAAATAACACTCTAGGTAACCAATATATAAGAACAGAGCATCGAGCAAAAAAGTAGGGTACATGGGGGAACTACAAAGCATTTTCCATGAACAATATACACAAGTCCAATGGTTACAGACTAGCATTCATTAAAAAAAAATAATGAATGTATGTTACACAAGTGATTGGAAGTTCTTATTGGATTTAACTCATTTGGCAAGGTGTATTCTGATTTATTTATTTATAAAATATTTTACCAGGATGGATACATTGAGATTTCTCTCATTTTCAAGTATGCCCTGGGTCTTTGACCACAAAACATTGCATTGTTACAATAGAATACAATATTACAAAAATACAATATGCAAACTCTATCTATCTATATACACACACATCTATAAATGTAATACATAACAGGTAATAAATATATTCAACTATCACATGTTCTTTAATGAAGGTGCATAACTGTTTATAGTGCTTGAAACTTCCCATTAAAGGTTTATTCCAGCCCAAATTGGGGATTATTCTGTAAGTATCCCCCTTCCCAATCACCTTTAGTTTTTAAATATGATTTACTTATCTTTATCCAGCACCGTGTGAAGCTCCCATCTGACATCAGCAGCATTAAGCGGTCCAATAAAAGGCTTCCTATAGAGAAATCTTTGATTGGACTATTTAGCTGGTTCAGAGCACATGCTCACTAGAGAGATGGGAGGGCTGTAGGAAGGAACACAGGCTCTGATTGCAAGGGAGAATCACATAATACCTGTCGCCAGCATGCAGTGCGCACTCAAGACAGATGTATTTTATGCACAGAATTGACATTGGCAACCCGGAACAGAGTTCTGGGCTGCCGATGTCACGTGTGCTGGGGGTGCAACTTGCCCCCAGAATAGGATTGCTAATTACTCTGGATGTGCAGTGTTTTCCGCTGAAACACTGAACATCCAGACTCCAACCACCATGACCACTTCAAAAAGCCAAAGTGGGTATAGTGGTTGGAGTAACCCTTTAATTTGAAACAAGACCAAAATTAAAAAGGGGAAGGTAGAACTGTAGTAAGAGTGCAACATGAATTGATAGTGCAAAAGGTTAGACCTTCTCTAGCTATGCTCAATAGTTCAGGAAACCCTTTACCAGTGGAGTTACGTAAGTGAATTGTGAAATTGAGCACAGATTAGAGAAGATGAGATCAGCAGAATTACTAGAATGGTGCATGCCTTACTAGTAAAACAAATCAATAGCATACATTCTAAATGTCTCTGTTTAGGAGAATAAGTCCCTGTTTAGGAGAATCAGTCCTTATTTCGGGTCCAAATCCTTCTGTACCTCTTTTCTAGGAGCTCTATATTGTTGTGCCTAGATTTATACCAGAGCTCCACAGCACTATTACTCATAGTACTGTGCCTTTAAACTACAATAAATGTGTTTAGAAATCAGTCTGTGTAAATAAGGTACAGTGTCCTTGTTCTAAATAATATTTTAGTTACATATATTAGTAAGTCACCTAAAATTTCGCAAAACAGCCTGTTGCTGGTCATATCCTCACTCACACCCCTAAAATGAAAGTTTCCCTCTGTCCATATGAAATGTTGTGAATAGAAGTGTTCACTTAAGCATGTGGTGAGGGATCTAGCACAGTTAGAAAATAAATATGTGAGTAGCAGCAATCACTCATCAACATTTATATTGCAAACTGAAGGGTTTGTTTGTAATACACTTTCCATTCATAGCTATTTCAATGCTAGATCTAGAGTTACCATATCTACACTGGACACGGATTGATGGGCAGCACAAGACAAGTGCTGTCATTCAATCTGTAAAATTCAAATGCTGCAAGAGTGAAATTAACCCATTAATCATTGAAGAGTCGGCATATGAATACTACAGTCAAACAGATTTCATGTGCTGCCAATCATCAAGTGATGTGTGTTCAGAAAAACATGTCGGATCTGGAAACGCCACTGCTATGTATTAAATATCCCCTGCACACCAAGATTAGGATGACAATTAGCTCATAACGAATTACACATGATGAGCATTTGAATGGACATTAGAGTAATCCTAAAACTCTTTAACACTGCTGTTCTATTTAAAAAAATAAGTGCACATTTTAAAAATATACTTATTTAAAGAAATAGGGGCTCTGTCATCCTAACTAAGGAAATGAAAGGAAAGCAATGATTGGTAAACCCATCTGCTCTTTAATGAGCTGAAAATATGCACACAATGCTTTATCACAGCTGAAAGCTGATTTATGGTTTATATTTCTCTGTCACAAATACACCTACTTTGTAGTATTTAAAAAAGCAAATCCAGCTGATTATTGGATTATGTCCCCAAGCGCCATGCTGTTGTCAGGCATTATTTTAAGTAGCATGATCTTATTTCCCTTTAAGATCTGACCTGACATACGGTGTCTGCATGACTTATCAATCTAAAATTGCCATTCAGTGGCGTCAATGGAAAATGTTGGTTGATCTTTGTCAAAGTACTTTTTTTCCTGCTTCACAATTAGAAGCCTTATTGAATTAGGGCCAAGTGATTGAAAGATTTTCTTGTTTAATTAAAAGCCCTATACCTTGTGCAATATTTAGATACAGTTATTTGCATTCTGTAATTAAACATGTCTGATCCCTTATCATTGGCATTTAATAAATATTTGTTCATTATATGTACACATGCAAACATTTACTGTTTAAATCATAAATGGAAACTGCATATTTTTTTAACATATATAATTAATCATCGCCGCTCACCTCTCGGCCTCTTGTAAAGTCATGGCCTCTTTTACGATGCTCCAATTCAATGCTCCTCATAGTCGCATCTTCACGGGGGCGACAAAAAAAGTGTCTGTTAGTGAGTGTGTTAGTGTGTGTGTGTGTGTGTGTGTTAATAAATGTGAGTGTGTCTGTTAGTGAGTATTAGTGTGTGTTAGTGTGTGTGCATGTCTGTTAGTGAGTGTGTTAGTATGTGTGTCTATTAGTGAATGTGTGTCTGACACGGACAGTACATACGTCTGTCAGTGAGTGTGTATGTCTGTTTGTCAGTGTGTATCTGTCAGTGACAATATGTTTGTCTCAGTGTGTGTGAGTGACTGACAGTGAGTGTGTATCTGTCAGTGTGTGTGTCTTGTCAGTGAATGCATGTCGATCAGTGTGTATGTGTGTCTGTCGGTGAATGTGAGTGTAACTGTGAATGAGTGAGTATGTCTGTAAATGTGTAAGTAAAAGTGTGTGTTGGTTAAACAGTGAGTGTGACAATGGCTGTGTATCTGTCAGTGAGTGTAAGTCTGTTTATCAGAAGAGAAATTTGGAAGGGGGTATAGGGGTGCCGAGTTTTGTCATGCCTAGGGCAGCACAAAACCAGAATACACCACTGGCTGCTGCCTTGCTTGCACTTTTTTTGATTTCCATTGGGCCCCTCTGACAGACAGAGCTCTGGGGCCTAGTCGCAATTGCAAACTTTGCGACCCTGATAGTTTCGCCACAGACCAAAATGCTAACTAAATGTTACATAGTTACATAGCTGAAAAGAGACTTGCGTCCATCAAGTTCAGCCTTCTTCACAAATGTTGTTGCTGTTGATCCAAAAGAAGGCAAAAAACCTGGTCTGAAGCGTTTCCAATTTTGCCACAAACTAGGAAACAATTCCTTCTTGACCCCAAAATAGCAGTCAGATGTCTCCTTGGATCAAGCAGCTATTACCTCACTAATTAGAAATGATATCCCTGTATGTTATGTTTTTGTAAGTATTTAGCCAATTTCAGTTTAAACATCTGTATGGACTCTGACAAAACCACCTCTTTAGGCAGAGAATTCCATATCCTTATTGTTCTTACTGTAAAAAAACCTTTTCTTTGTATATGTTACTTTTCAGTCTTCTGTTTTCTCATTTTGTACTGAGAAATATAAAATCAGAGGCTGTCAAGTCACAGCCACGTATATGCTGTAAATTTTCGTATAACGCCATGCATGTGAGTAATTGAGAGGGTTATTCACACAAGTGAGAATTCAAGGTGAAGTCAAAGTGATTTTCAAATATATGGGTAAAATAGCCAGAATGGAAAGATTATCTTGATAGGCTTGATAGGCCCAGATCTGATACTCTGCCTTTGTCAGGATCGTGACAGGGATCCAACACGCAGAATACAAACAGGGGATAGGTACGTATACCGGACCTTAGAATGGCCGGACTAACGTAAGGAGAAAGCAAAAGAATAGTCAGAGACAAGCCGTGGTCGAGGGAACGAGAGATCAGGTAAGCGAGAGACAAGCCGAGTCAAAAGGACAAGAGAGGAAAGCAGGGTCAAAATACAAGCCGAGTCAGGAACCAAAAGACAATAGAGGTAATTGCACTGAGTGACCAGACTAGCTAGAACCACGACAGGGCAATGAATCATTCCACAGAACCCTTTTTTATACCTTGGCTCTTTAACTGTTGGCTCCGCCCCCAACGAGTCCTGATTCGTTGTTCGGCACTTGGTTGCCGTGATTGACGGGTCGGAACGTGATTGCCGTCATGACGTCGGCTACTGAGCGCCGCGTCATAAAAGGAGGCGGAGCTATCGCGGCCGGCGTGTAAACGACCGGGAGGAGTGCAAGGATCGGGTGAGTCAGCCCCCCTGGGAGGATGGACGCTAGGTGTCTAACCTCCTCCGAGGTAGACACCAAAGGTACCCTGACAGTACCCCCCCTCTCAGAAACGCCCACCGGGCGGAAGGAACCGGGGCGGGACGGAAAACGAGCATGAAATGCCCGGAGGAGACGAGGGGCATGCACATTTTCATGGACCACCCAAGACCTTTCTTCAGGCCCATACCCCTTCCAGTCAACAAGATATTGCAACTTCCCCCGAGAAATACGAGAATCGAGAATGGATTTGATTTCATATTCCTCCTGACCCTCAACCTGGACAGCGAGAGGGGAGGACTCAGGGGAGGAAAATCTGTTGCAAACCAAAGGCTTCAATAAAGAAACATGAAAAGAGTTAGGGATGCGCAGGGCAGGCGGAAGGGCAAGACGATATGCAACCGGGTTAATCCGACACAGAACCTTGTAAGGGCCTATGTAACGAGGGGCAAATTTCATGGAAGGAACCTTCAAGCGGATGTTTCTGGTACTCAACCACACCCTATCACCCGGGGCAAAAACCGGAGCCACCCGTCTCCGTTTGTCAGCGTGTCGTTTGAACACCATGGAATTCTGAAGAAGAATTCGTCGAGTCTGATCCCACAACTTTCTCAGATTGGCGACATGAACATCAACCGACGGAACCCCTTGGGAAGGGGAAACCGACGGAAGAATGGAAGGATGAAAGCCATAATTCAAGAAAAAGGGGCTAGAACGAGTAGAATCACAAACGAGATTGTTGTGTGCAAACTCTGCCCAAGGAATCAGACCAACCCAATCGTCCTGGTGTTCAGAAACAAAACAACGCAAATATTGTTCAATCTTTTGGTTGGTGCGTTCGGCAGCTCCGTTGGACTGGGGATGATAGGCAGAGGAGAAGTTCAACTTGATGCCTAAGTGAGAACAGAAAGACTTCCAAAAGCGGGAAACAAATTGGGAACCTCTATCAGAAACAATTTCAGAGGGAATACCATGTAGACGAAAAATCTCCCTCGCGAATATCTCAGCTAATTCGGGAGACGAGGGCAGTTTAGGCAAGGGCACGAAATGAGCCATTTTAGTAAACCTGTCAATCACCGTGAGAATAACAGTATGTTTTTTAGAAACAGGCAAATCGACAATGAAATCCATAGCCAAACACGACCATGGTCTCTCGGGAATTTCTAAGGGATGCAAAAGTCCACAAGGGAGCGCGTGAGGTTGCTTAGTCTTCATACAGACAGCACATGCCCTGACGAAATCCCTTATATCCTTACGAAGGGAAGGCCACCAGAAATCTTTAGAAATCAGGGAACACGTTTTGCGTATGCCGGGGTGCCCAGCAATTTTACTGTCATGAAAGCAATGCAGCAGTTCCACTTGGAGCTCAGGAGGAACGAAGTATCGATCCCCAGGAACAGGTTTGGGAGCTAGATGTTGTACTTTCTTGATCTCAGCAAGCAACGGCGAGTGTATCCTGACACAAGTGTTGGCAATAATATTACACTTGGGAACGATAGAAGACAAAGCTGCTTCAGACACCGTAGAGGGTTCATGTTGACGGGACAATGCATCTGCCTTAGAGTTCTTAGAACCAGGTCTATAAGTGAGCACGTAATTGAAATGTGTCAGAAACAAGGACCAACGAGCTTGCCTGGCGGACAAGCGCTTGGCCTCCCCTATGTAGGACAAATTCTTGTGATCAGTCAAAATAGTAACCGGGTATAATGTCCCCTCCAACAAATGTCTCCATTCCTTTAAAGCCATAATGACCGCTAACAGTTCCCTATCACCAATGTCATATCTACTTTCAGGCCCAGATAATTTCTTGGAAAAAAAACCACAAGGATGTAACGGTTTATCCAAACCTAGCCTTTGGGACAAGATAGCGCCTATACCTGTCTCCGAGGCGTCAACCTCGAGTAAAAAAGGCAAAGATGTGTCAGGATGAACTAATATCGGTGCTGAGGCAAAATGTTCCTTGAGAGTTTTGAAAGCAGAGAGAGCCTCTGTGGACCAAGTCTTGGTATCAGCCCCTGTCTAGTCATATTAGTAATAGGAGCAATAATAGAAGAGTAACCTTTAATGAAGCGCCTATAATAATTGGAAAATCCGATAAATCTCTGAATGGCCTTGAGTCCCCTGGGCAATGGCCAATCTAAAATCGATTGGAGTTTAATGGGGTCCATCCTAAATCCGTCTCCAGAAATAACGTAGCCAAGAAAGTTTATCTGAGATTGGTCGAAGCTACACTTTTCCAATTTGCAGTACAATCCATGTTGTAACAGTTTGCGCAGTACCCTTCTGACTTGTCTGTGGTGAGTCTCAATCTCTCTAGAGTGTATTAGTATATCATCCAAATATACTATAACGCATTCATGCTGAAATTCCCTAAGAACCTCATTAATAAGGTCCTGGAATACTGCAGGTGCATTGCAAAGCCCGAAGGGCATTACCGTGTATTCATAGTGGCCATAACGGGTATTGAAAGCTGTTTTCCATTCGTCTCCCTGCTGAATTCTCACCAAGTTATAAGCTCCCCTCAAATCTAACTTGGTAAAAATCTTGGAGCCTTTCAGTCGATCAAAGAGCTCAGTAATTAAAGGAATAGGATAAGCATTTCTAACAGTTATCTTATTCAAGCCCCGATAATCAATGCAAGGCCGTAGAGTGCCGTCTTTTTTATCTACAAAAAAGAAACCGGCCCCGGCCGGAGAAGATGATCTCCTAATAAAACCTTTGTCTAGGTTTTCACGTATGTACTCCTCTAGGACTAAGTTTTCCTTAGTGGATAAAGGATATACCGTACCCCTCGGAGGCATAGTACCAGGTAGGAGTCTAATTTTACAGTCGAAAGACCTATGTGGAGGTAAAGTATCAGCCCTCTTTTTGTCAAAGACTGCCTTTAAATCCTGGTACTGTGATGGTATCTGTAAATCTGTAGGTTGGGAAGAGTTAACCGGGGCGTCAACCCTGCAAATTGGTGAGACTTTCTGCACACATCCTCTCTGGCAACCCTGACCCCAGGAGACTATCTCACCCAGTTCCCAGTCAATGATAGGGTTATGCTTCTTAAGCCAGGGATACCCCAAGACTATAGGAACTGAAGGAGATGAGATCAGCATGAGGGATATTCTTTCCTCGTGAAGGATACCAGTGGTTAACTTAATTGGTATGGTTTCACGAAAAATCACAGGTTCAGATAATGGTCTACCATCTATGGCCTCAACGGCCAAGGGTGTATCCCTTAGCTGAGATGGGATAGAATGGTTAGTGACAAAGGCTTGGTCAATAAAGCTTTCAGCTGCTCCGGAATCTATCAAAGCCATAGCATTAAGTACTCCCTTTTCCCAAGCTAAAGAAACAGGTATCAGAAGCCTATGATCTTTATAATCATAAATAGAGGACAAGATAGAAACACCCAAGGCCTGTCCTCTTGAGAAACTTAGGTGCGAGCGTTTCCCGGCCGGTTAGGGCAATTTAGGCGTAGGTGACCTCTAATTCCGCAATACATACAAAGACCCTCCCTTCTCCTGTACTGTCTTTCCTCCTCTGAGAGTCGAGTATTACCTATTTGCATAGGTTCTGGGAGAGCTAAAGTAGTAGAATCAGAAGTCTGAAATGAGGGAGCTAGTCTTATGGAGGATCTGCGGGTTCTATCCCGAATATTCTGCCTCTGTCTCATACGTTCATCTATTCGGGAAATAAATGAAATCAGATCCTCCAAATTTTCAGGAAGATCTCTTGTGGCCACCTCATCTAAAATCTCATCAGATAACCCGTTCATAAATACGTCCATATAAGCCTGTTCATTCCACTTGACCTCTGCCGCCAAGGATCTGAACTCCAAGGCATAATCCACTAGGGTTCGGTTATACTGTCTAAGACGTAACAGTAGTCTAGCTGCATTGGCCTTTCTTCCTGGAGGGTCAAAAGCTCTCCTAAATGCAGCGACAAAAGCATTATAATTATAAACTAACGGGTTATCATTTTCCCACAGGGGGTTAGCCCATCTAAGTGCCTTGTCAATGAGCAAGGTAATTATAAATCCAACCTTTGCCCTGTCAGTAGGGTAGGCGTGGGGTTGTAATTCAAAATGAATACCTATCTGGTTTAAAAAACCTCGACAAGTGTCAGGAGCGCCGCCATAGCGTGACGGGGACGTAACACGGGAAGAAGTAGCCACTGTGGCTACCTCTAGGCCTGTACTTATAGGAGAGATAGATGGGGTACGCATCTCCTCTGAGTGACTACTAGGACGAGATAGCAATGCTTGCAGAGCTAGAGCCATCTGCTCCATTCTATGATCCATGGCCTCAAATCTAGAGTCAGGAGAACCGACCTGAGAGTTTGTACCTGCAGGATCCATTGGCCCTGTCGTAATGTCAGGATCGTGACAGGGATCCAACACGCAGAATACAAACAGGGGATAGGTACGTATACCGGACCTTAGAATGGTCGGACTAACGTAAGGAGAAAGCAAAAGAATAGTCAGAGACAAGCCGTGGTCGAGGGAACGAGAGATCAGGTAAGCGAGAGACAAGCCGAGTCAAAAGGACAAGAGAGGAAAGCAGGGTCAAAATACAAGCCGAGTCAGGAACCAAAAGACAATAGAGGTAATTGCACTGAGTGACCAGACTAGCTAGAACCACGACAGGGCAATGAATCATTCCACAGAACCCTTTTTTATACCTTGGCTCTTTAACTGTTGGCTCCGCCCCCAACGAGTCCTGATTCGTTGTTCGGCACTTGGTTGCCGTGATTGACGGGTCGGAACGTGATTGCCGTCATGACGTCGGCTACTGGGCGCCGCGTCATAAAAGGAGGCGGAGCTATCGCGGCCGGCGTGTAAACGACCGGGAGGAGTGCAAGGATCGGGTGAGTCAGCCCCCCTGGGAGGATGGACGTCTAGGTGTCTAACCTCCTCCGAGGTAGACACCAAAGGTACCCTGACAGCCTTTAAATTTGCATTTCACTTTGAACTTTCATTTTAGTAAATAACCATGTAAATGTTCATGCACACATGGCATCATGTGAAGAAGCACAAGAAGACATGTACACTCACTACATATCTTGGTAAGATGTTCGTGCCAATACTGAGATTTGCTGTAGAGCAAAAATTTATTTTCACCTTCAAAATTAGAGCTGACTGAAAATGGAAAGGTCCCAAGTAGAAGGTATCAATGGTTTCTGAAATGCTAACAAATTTTATTTATATATATGAAGTAAAGAGGTGAAGAAGATCTTAAATATCGGTATTGCAAATCAATAAATTAACTAATCAATTAACTCCTTAATGAGCAATGACCGAATAGTTCTGTGATAACAAATCAATCTTTACTGGCCTGGATCAAAATGGCATTTCTCACTCCTTTAACAGTAGTAGGGCTACAACCACATATGCTAAATAAGCTGGAATTTCTATTATAACATAGGATGTTTAAGGTCCAGATTGTGATGAGAGTAAAAAGAAATAGCACTCATAGTATTCTTTGTGTAATATTTCATTGCACAAGCACCATTTAAAGGGTCACTCCAGGCACCCAGACCACTTCTGCCCATTGGAGTGGTCTGGGTGCCAACTCCCACTACCCTTAACCCTCCAACTGTAATTATTGCAGTTTTTTATTAACTGCAATAATTACATTGCAGGGTTAACTCCACCTCTAGTGGCTGTCTACCAGCCACTAGAGGGCACTTCCTGCTTCATAGCCAGGGACGTTCTAGCCCCGAGGCAAACAAAGCATTTGCCTTGGCGGCATTTTCCAGGGGGCGGGAAAAAAAGCCGCCCTCAAATGCCCAGGGCAAATGTCTTGTTAGCCTTGCGGCTAACTGACATGCTGGGCTGGGCGAGCGGCGTTGGCGGGAGGCTGGCGAGGGAGCACTTCCTCTGAGCTGTCTACTCAGCTCCCTCACGTGCCGCAGAGTGAGGCTGGGAGCCGGAATATGATGTCATCTTCCGGCTCCCAGCCTCACTCTGCGGCACGCGAGGGAGCTGAGCAGACAGCTCAGAGGAAGTGCTCCCTCGCCAGCGCCGCCCGCCAGCGCCGCCCGCCCAGCAGCCACTGGACCCCCAGGGAGAGAGGGAAACACCCCCCCCCAGCATTCCCAAAGGTAAGGAGGCTGGGGGGGGTTAAATAAATAAAAAAATATATGTTAATGTGAGTGAGTGGGTGCATATGTCTGTTAGTGTGTGTGTGAGTGAGTGTGTGTCTGTGAGTGAGTGTGTGTGTTAGTGAGAGTGTGTGTCTGTGAGTGAGTGAGTGTGTGTGTGTGTCTGTGAGTGTGTGTGTATGTTAGAGTGTGTGTGTCTGTTTGTGTGAGTGTGAGTGTGTCTGTTAGCTAGTGTATGCGTATCGGTCAGTAAATGTGTGTGTGTATTTAGAAGGCGGGGCGGGGGGAAGGGTGGTGCTGGGGGGAGGGGGCGTCTGAATTTTGTCCTGTCTAGGGCAGCACAAAACCAGGATACACCACTGTTCATAGCAAAGATTTTCTTTGCTAGAGCATCGCTGGACGTCCTCACGCTGTGTGAGAACCTCCAGCGTTGCTCAATTCGATCTAATGCGCGTGCGCGGCATTGCAGCGCATGCGCATTAGGTTTCCTCAGCCGGCAGACGGGATCAGTCTCGCCTACCGGCTGACGTAATTACTGGGAGGAGCGACGCCAACCTGAAACCACCACCGAGGGACATCGGCGGGGTCTCAGATGAGTGACCTGAAGGGGTTTTCACCCCTTCAGCTACCTGGGATGGGAGGTGGGAGGGAGAGGGTACCTGCAGTGCCAGGAAAACTGATTGTTTTCCTGGCAATGGAGTATCCCTTTAACTGGTGCAATAATGGATGACAAGAAGAATATTATGTGAGAGCTGTATTTTGTTATATGACAGAGGCTCAGATACATCCTTGCATCAGTTAAAATATTAGTGGAAATGAAGTGCTTTATTGCCATTCTGCATATGCAAATTGTGGTGTTGGCACAATCTCATTAGACCTGAAGGAGTTAAACAGCAGAGACTATGGAATTTATTTTATTGGCATTTAAAAACATAATAATAAAACCAGCTAATAAACTCTATGTATTTGGAAAAATAGACCCAGAATAGCTGTTGTGGTCTGTAAATGTCAGTGCTATCTCATGTTGCATACAGCCAAATTAATCATAGCGTGAACTATGCAAGGATCTCTCTCAAAAAAAAAAAGACTAAAATTAGCAGCCACAGCAAGGTAGAATGTATGTACCACAGCTGCCCCTGATGGGTTTTCCAATAATTATTTCCTGAACTCATCTTGCAGTAAGAAGCTTAAGAGGATGGGAGGACCGAGGCCATGACGCTTAGCTGTAATTATCTTCATGGGATTTTATTGTTATGTTTAATAAATTGTCATTATACATCTTATTTTTCATTCTACATAAAATCCACCTACCAATTGCACTGAAATGTCCACATTATAATATCCATTTATTAAGGGGCATTTATAAAAGCTACATTTTGCATAAAAGCAATGTTTCTATGCAGTCACATTGGATGCAGGAATTTTCATAAATTATTTATTATGGCATGGGAGATGTGTGTATAACAATCAGATTCAAAAGAAGTTGTCAAATGATCGTTTTATTCTCTACCTTTCCATCAACGTTTACCTGTTAACCCCTGAATGAAACATGGTGGAAATTGTGATTATGCTGGCCTTTTACTTCTGAAGCTGTGTCATTAATGGGTTAACTTTTGTTTTATTTTGAAAAGCAATGCAAAATTACACTAAGGAGCTAACACTCAATACCATCCACAAGCGTTGGTTTTAACTCTGTTAAAAAAAAAAAAAAATTCATAGCAGTCAGAGATACAGCAGAGGAAAGAGAGATAAAAGACTCTGAGGACACAGTCAAATTCTTTGAAAGTAACAGTAACATCCTGCATTGTCCATCACTGTTTAGCTTATTTGTATAACCACACTTCTTGTATTACACATAAACACATTATTGTCACATTCTAGTGGTATTTTTTTTTCTTTTTTACAAATAACCATAGGTAATGTATTCCCCCTATTTTATTTAATGTTATGAGTTTCAGCTTAAATACTAAAATTTATTATTATTACTATTGCTATTTTTGGCCTTTATATGACGCCAATTTATTCTGCAGCACTTTACAATGTTATCAGGAGGAAGTTTAACAATAAGTGAGACAATTACAAAATGTTACAGAAGCAATAGGTTGATAAGGACCCTGCTTTAATGAGTTTACAATCTACACCAGCAAGGTACACTCCACACACCTTTTACCCCCTTAAGGACCAAACTTCTGGAATAAAAGGGAATCATGACATGTCATGTGTCCTTAAGGGGTTAATTAACACTGCATACTAAACCTAGTCCATTGTCTGCAGGTTGAGCCCCATGAGCTATTTATTAAGTAGAGCCTATTTATAAACTATGCTTGGGGAATGGGCCATGACCAGTGACATATGCATGGCAATCTGCACTCATCATCTTACGTGATGTATAATAAAGTGTTCATTATTTGAAAGCATCATTGTAAATGAGCTGGTGGCCCCCCTAATTATCTGCATTCCAGAAAATATCAAAATGACTTTTGGCAAACAATTCAAATATCATCACTATTAACCTATACATTTAATTGGATTTTCTAACCCAAACCTGCATACTAGGTATTGTAAAATACTTGAATGCTGTCTAGAATCAAAGCATTTCTTAATGCAATTAAGTTTAATTTGACACTCTCATTGTGCTGGAATTAAAGTCTGTAGAACTGGATTTTTCCCATGGCACACATTATGTCTTAGAGGAATACAAAAATATACATATTGTTTTCTTCCAGTAATTGATAGAAATTCTAAATGGCTCCCAGATCTGTTGCTCGTTCTCATTTAGGTCATAATCAGGTTGTTTTCCTATTCACCTATTTTTTCTTCTCCTGACAGCCACCAGTGGATGAGCCTGCATCGTGCTGTCTCTTTTCCTGCTTTCTAAATTACTGTCATCTCCAGTGTGATTAATGCTGCACTTTACTCAGGTGGGGCACACAGTCATTAGATAAGCCAAGCTTTCAATATTGCTTATAAGCTTGAGCTGAACATGCTGCACAATCGACTGCACCTTGTTAATGTAATGAAGCTAGACTGCTAGATTTGATTTTCCTTCATTCACCAGTCCCTGATTGCTTCTCGGATTGGTATGCCTCTCGCTTAACCCTTCTGCCTCCAAAAAAAAAGTCTGACTAGGACATTAATCATAGGCTTGGTGTAAGTGTGTAAATTTACACAGAACCATTATCAAAGTGTTATGACCCATCGCTAAAGTCTATTTGCAAAGCTATGGTTTTGTAGATGATCTGTGAAATAAACTTGTGTCTATGAAAGAATGTGTTAAAAGGAATATTTAGAAGGAAAACACATGTTTCATAGTATTCCTGTATAAATAGAATGCTTTTTAGCCAGAATACTGAGCTGCAGTTTTTGTACTTTATTGATCTGTTCGCTTTTGGTGGTGGAGGTAGTGGGTTTAGCTTTCTAAAAGAGTCTGTGAAAAGTTTTGTCAAAGGGAATCTCCAAACACCATAGCCTGCTTCAATCCTATTATGGTGATGATGTTGTAAGAGGCATATGGGTGCAGTCCCTTTTTGTAGAACTGTTCTGATGACGTCTGGCAAAATTAAGAGGAGTCTTTGCACTTAAGGCTCTCTTCGCTGTTTTAGATATAATGAGAATGTCACAGTTTTCTTTTCAACTCTTAGACAACTGGCATTTTATGGTTTCTGTTAGTCTACAACATTTCTATCGGAGGTGCGTTTGATAGTGAGGTAGTGTGTCAGTCACATGGATTTTATATATTTGCTTTTTTTTTGACTGTAAGGTACTTAGAGCATCCAACATGATTAGGGACACTATAGTCGTCCAGAACACTTCAGCTCAATTAAGTGGTCTGGGTGCCAGGTCCCCCAGGTTTTAACCCTTCAGATGTAAACATAGCCGTTTCAGGGAAACTGCTATATTTACATTGCAGGGTTAATCCAGCCTTTAGTGGCTGTCTTCCTGAAATTCGTATCCAGTGTGCAGAACGTCCATAGGAAAGCATTGAGAAATGACTGGATTAAAGTAAGTAACTGAAGGGGTTTTTAACTCCTTCAGAGCCAAGGAAGGGGGCCCTGAGGGTGGGGGAGTCCTAAGGATGCTATAGTGTCAGGAAAACAAGTTTGTTTTCCTGTCACTATAGTGATCCTTTAAATATTATTTTTCCACTGGCTAGTTCCAAAATCCAGTATATGGATCTGATGGTTTTAACTGGTAAAATGTAAAACAATGTGATATCACTAATATCTCACTCTAAAATACACATTAATAAAGGGTAATATTGCATTGGTATCTTGACTCGTACTTGATCTTTACAGAAATCAGAGAACAAATATATCCCACTATATTGACACTAGTTTTGTTATGTTAAAACACCAGTAATTTAGCTGAATGTAGAATCAGTTGAGCTAATGTTCTTAATTAGCCTATGATGCTCACATGTTCTAATATATCTTGTGCTCGGAATTGGCCAAGAAAACTTTTCTTTGCTTGTTTTCCAATGTAATGAGTTTATGGCAGCATTCAAAATAACACTGCATTAGTGATGTCGCGAACGGTTCGCCACGGACTCATCATTGAGTAAACTTTGACCCTGTACCTCACAGTCAGCAGACACATTCCAGCCAATCAGCAGCAGACCCTCCCACCTCCTGGACAGCTCACTAAGAATGCAGCTTCACAATTAATGTAAAATGGATGCTGTCCAGGAGGTGGGAGGGTCTGGGAGGGAGGGTCTGCTGCTGATTGGCTGGAATGTGTCTGCTGACTGTGAGGTACAGGGTCAAAGTTTTTACTCAATAATGAGTCTGTGGCGAACCGTTCACAAACCGTTCGGGACATCACTACACTGCATTCATACTCACCCACACGGTTTCTTGACATGACTAAAAGTGATGTCCCGAACGGTTCACCGCGAACTCCAGTCAGCAGACACATTCCAGCCAGTCAGCAGCAGACCCTCCCTGCCACCTCCTGGACAGCATCCATTTTGAAGCTGCATTCTTAGTGACCTGTCCAGGAGGTGGGAGGGTCTGGGAGGGAGGGTCTGCTGCTGATTGGCTGGAATGTGTCTGCTGACTGGAGTCCACGGCGAACCGTTCGGCAAACCGTTCAGGACATCACTAATGACTAAATATACTGTCCTAGTGATCATGCACTTAGTGATCATGCATACAGTAAATATGGGAGTGAGTCAGTCAATGTCAGGGTTCTATAACTTTCATTAGAAAGGAGACAAAAAGTTAGAGGAATACTATAGTGTTAGGAATATAAATGTGCCTTCTGAATGCTATGGTTCCCTGTTGCCCGTTCAGGTCCCCAACCCTCATCCACTGGGAGTAAAAGAGGTATTTTACTTACTTTTTCTCCCTCAAAGCAACAGTCTCTGTGACAGAAATCATCAAGATCGATTATCTCGGCCAATCCAATGCTTTCCGATAGGAAAACATTGGGAGGCTAATGCACATGCGCATCAAAATGCCAATCGGAGGGTCTCTCTGAGTCCATCTGATAGAAACAGCAGAACAGCAATGTTTTTAGTTGCAGGCTTAAAATTGGGATAGGAGAAGTGCCACCCAAACCACTTAATTGAGATGAAGTGCTCTGGATGCCTATAGTGACCTTTTAACGTCATGGCTCTTCTTAGAATTTTTAAATCAGATCATTAAATATATTGATATATAACAAAATAAAATTTTTGAGTTTTGAAATCATATGATAAAATGTAAGATGCATGTGCTGGCAAATTGCAATTTTCTATTCCTCAAATTCTTCATTTTGTGTTTTTTTTAAGATTATTGTTTGAATGGAAATACACTACTCAAAAAATAAAGGGAACACAAAAATAACACATCCTATATCTGAATGAATTAAATATTCTCCTTTAATACTTTGTTCTTTACATAGTTGAATGTGCTGACAACAAAATCACACAAAAATTAAAAAATGGAAATCAAATTTTTCAACCCATGGAGGTCTGGATTTGGAGTCACACTCAAAATTAAAGTGGAAAAACACACTACAGGCTGATCCAACTTTGATGTGATGTCCTTAAAACAAGTCCAAATGAGGCTCAGTAGTGTGTGTGGCCTCCACATGCCTGTATGACCTCCCTACAACGCCTGTGCATGCTCCTGATGAGGTGGCGGATGGTCTCCTGAGGGATCTTCTCCTAGACCTGGACTAAAGCATCTGCCAACTCCTGGACAATCTGTGGTGCAATGTGACGTTGATGGATGGAGCGAGACATGATGTCCAAGATGTGCTCAATTGGATTCAGGTCTGGGGAACGGGCGGGCCAGTCCATAGCATCAATGCCTTCGTCTTGCAGGAACTGCTGACACACTCCAACCACATGAGGTCTAGCATTGTCTTGCATTAGGAGGAACCCAGGGCCAACCGCACCAGCATATGGTCTCACAAGGGGTCTGAGGATCTCATCTCGGTACCTAATGGCAGTCAGGCTACCTCTGGCGAGCACATGGAGGGCTGTGCGGCCCCCCAAAGAAATACCACCCCACACCATTACTGACCCACTGCCAAACCGGTCATGCTGGAGGATGTTGCAGGCAGCAGAACGTTCTCCACGGTGTCTCCAGACTCTGTCACGTCTGTCACATGTGCTCAGTGTGAGCCTGCTTTCATCTGTGAAGAGCACAGGGCGCCAGTGGCGAATTTGCCAATCTTGGTGTTGTCTGGCAAATGCCAAACGTCCTGCACGGTGTTGGGCTGTAAGCACAACCCCCACCTGTGGATGTCGGGCCCTCATACCACCCTCATGGAGTCTGTTTCTGACCGTTTGAGCAGGCACATGCACATTTGTGGCCTGCTGGAGGTCATTTTGCAGGGCTCTGGCAGTGCTCCTCCTGTTCCTCCTTGCACAAAGGCAGAGGTAGCGGTCCTGCTGCTGGGTTGTTGCCTTCCTACGGCCTCCTCCACGTCTCCTGATGTACTGGCCTGTCTCCTGGTAGTGCCTCCATGCTCTGGACACTACGCTGACAGACACAGCAAACCTTCTTGCCACAGCTCGCATTGATGTGCCATCCTGAATGAGCTGCACTACCTGAGCCACTTGTGTGGGTTGTAGACTCCGTCTCATGCTACCACTAGAGTGAAAGCACCGCCAGCATTCAAAAGTGACCAAAACATCAGCCAGGAAGCATAGGAACTGAGAAGTGGTCTGTGGTCACCACCTGAAGAACCACTCCTTTATTGGGGGTGTCTTGCTAATTGCCTATAATTTCCACCTGTTGTCTATCCCATTTGCACAGCAGCATGTGAAATTGATTGTCACTCAGTGTTGCTTCCTAAGTGGACAGTTTGATTTCACAGAAGTGTAATTGACTTGGAGTTACATTGTGTTGTTTAAGTGTTCCCTTTAGTTTTTTTAAGCAGTGTATATAAATGTCAAAGTAAATGTTATTTCTCCATTCCCTAATCTTAGTTACTGTGACAAAACTGTATGCTGGAATATCCAAGTTACTTTCCCTGTGTTTAGGAGATAAAACTACTGAACAGCGACCACCCCCTGGCTCATTAAGTTCAAAGAAACCACATGGTTAAGTGCTCTCCCTGTGTGGCCACCGTTCGTATAAACTAACAACACGTGCTGGAGAAAACGTTGGCCATCTTGTCAAAGGAAAGCAGGCTGAGGGACTTGGTCGTTGAGTGTCTGGAACTCTAAGTCGAACACTCAACCGCGCGAACACCGGTCAAACTTCACGAATGCCTGCTTTGTTCCACGACAAGCCAGGAGAGCGCTGTTTGGTAGGTTCATTCGTACAAACAAGGCAAACAAACACTACCTATGAGCCAGGGGAACCGTTCGTCTTTTTGTTAGGTTTGGAACTCCCTAAAATTACTGACCTTTACCACTGAAATTCTGGAACTGATTTGGGCAGACCTCTCATGAGCGGTTGGTTAAAACTTTACCCCGGTCGTGATTCACCGGTATTAGTGGGATCTGAGCGCTATTTGACCAACTTTGGCACTCAACTCCAAGCTATCCGGGGATATAATATTTGTGAGGATTCCTCTATGTTTTATATGTATTTTTTTATATTTCATTTTTTTATGCACAGTCATTGTGACCATAAATTCAGGGGCGTGTCATGGGCGTCTATGACTGTATGACTGTATACCTGATGTGTATAAAAGCAGGCCATCTAGCCAGAATAAAACATTTGTGTTGTACCCTTCATCAAGTCTATGATGGGTATTTGACTGACAAACCGCTGGATTTACTTTTATGCACTTTGGCGAACGGGCTATAATCACTAAGTCCCTAGCCTTTCGGGAGCCAACAAACGAACGGGTATACGAAATACCAAGCGTTCGTTATAGTCTTTTTTTTTTTTTTTTTTTATATATATATAGATTTTTATATTCTTATTTTTTTATCTGGCACAAATATGTTAAAAAGTACAATTTGCAGTGATATTAAACAGTGACATAAAAGAAAACCTAAAGTATTGCGTAGGAGCGGAGTATAGGACAATTGGACAAGAATTTAAGGAAACTATACAATTTATTATAATATGTAACAAGCTGCATGAAATGAAAGGTAATCTCCCGCTAGCTAGTGGGCACCTCAAAAAGGAAGGTGTGCGAGGTAGGTACAGAAGCATGTGATTGGAAACTTAATACCTGGGTAGTGGCTGCTAATCATTGCGGTGTGTTGTCAGTAATCTCAGTGGTATGCAGGTTTTCTGGTTTCAGGTGGGCAGGCCTGATCTGTGAGGTGGCCCTGATTACAGTGTTGTGGGAAGTAGCAGGATTGCTAATAGTGCCCGATAACCCCTAGGCCAATTTGCACTTAGAATTTGTGCTTAGAATCCTGCTGAGGCTTAGGAAGTTATTAACTAAAATTGAGAATCATAACAACAGTGGAAAGGAAAGAAACAATGAAAAGAAAGTTTGTCTGGTCGGTGAGACGTTTCCAACTTCATCCACTACTTCTCTGGGTGTACTTCTGGTTTGTTCAGCCGTTTTCTTTTGCTGGGCGAGGCACAAATGGGACTATTAAGGGGAAGACGTCCCAGGAGCTGTCAGCCGAGTAGGCATTGGCTTTAGGTCACGTTAGGCCTAGTGCCTGAAGAAAGGAATCAGAGTTCTCCGGTGATTATTTATTTAATTAAATATGACCGGCGGGTGGGGACCTGGGGGGACATTAGGTTCCCCCATTATTTATTTCATTAACATCCCCACCCGACGGTTTCATTAAGGTTCCCAACCGACACCCCACTGGCTGCTCGCTGTTTAGCCGACATGCCCCTACTCACAGCATGTGGGAGGATTTAACCTCCCTTTTTTAATATGCCGGCTACCTCCTTGCTTTTTTATTTGCTCATGCGCAGTGCTATTTTCTCCGTGCTGTGAGGGTTAATTCCCCTGCTGCATGGAATCTATTAAATGAAAGAAACGAAATGGTAATGCATTCGGCATTTGCCCTTTCGTTTTGTTTATTCGTAAAACGAATGCACATGTCTAACATACATTATGCACTTCTGTTATAGTGGAATAAGAAGCAGGGACCATGCAATTTGTCTGGGTATCACCAGATAATCGAATAAGACTTGAAACAAAGAGCTTTATTATAGTGATTATGATTCGTTGATGTGTGGGCAACAATTATCCTGATAGTCATACCGTTCATCCAATAAATAAACAATAAGTTGTTTCACTGTTGGTAAATTTTCCTAGAGCAGTGATTTCCAATGGAGTCCTTAGGGCACACAAACTATCATGTTTCTATCAATATCTCCATTGAAACAGATTTGTGAAAAGCCATACCCAGAGGATTGAATTGAGAACCATTGCCCTATACTCTAGACCACGGGTAGGCAACCTTCGGCACGCTAGAGATGATTATGGGAGATGTTTTGGACTACATCTTCCATAATGCTCTTATGCCCATAATGCTGGCAAAGCATCATGGGTAATGTAATCCACAATATTTGGAGTGCCGAAGGATGTCTACCCCTACTCTAGACTGTTGACCTGTGACCTCACATATCTATTCTCCACAATACAATTCATACAGCCCAACTTGAAACCTGCGTGGTCGGTCACTGGTGTTTTACACCATGCCAACCCCATAGTCTCAACACTTTAGACAGAGATGATGAGAGGGAGCTATATGCCTATGGAATGTTGGCATGCACCCTTTAGTGCCATTGCTCTATTGGGTTCCTTGCAACAGTTATTTACTAATATTACATGTAAACAATGTCCTGCGGCTTTTTAAAGATCAATAACACTAAAATAAAAAATGTTGCAACGTGCAGCACCAAAATAGCATAACATCCATGTTCTTTTCATCTTTCCCTTTTCCAGAGGAGTACATTAAAAATAATAAAGTGCTGAACATAGAGTGCCTGAGGTGCATTGCTCCCCTTAATATTGAATGTAGACTGGACATCTATAGGTCACTGTTAGCATCACCTTTACCTGCCTGGAGGTGAACCCTCCACAGCTAAGCTGTACAAAACAAACACTACTATACAGTGCAGCATACAGGAGTTCCAACACACATACTTAAAAATAATGAAGTCTCTTTCTTAGCTTCAACATTATTATTTTTTGTATCTCTCATACACCCAACACAATGTAATTAAACAGATATATTAATTTCATATAGAAAAGTAGAACATACAGGATGTGACTCATAAGCAGTCATTTATAGTGAAACGACTTAATTTACCTTCAACGTTTCAGAACTGTGCGGCATTCAGAAACAACGCCGTTCAGCAGGTAATTACCACAGTGACAGTAATTAATTAAAACATATATACTTTCTTCCTTATTCATTTCCCTTAGCAGCTGCTGCAGCAAGCATGTGTGGCATTCATTAGTCTAGCTTACTTTTTCAGAGGAATATTCTTAAAGGTCTTTGTTTACGTTGAAATGTGTTTTGCACGGGCATATGACAGCTGTGATTTTTCTTGTTGCTGCTTTAGCGGTTGCTGGGATTAGCTGTGTCTCTCTCCTAGCCTGGTCCATGTCAGATTTCATACAAATCACATCTTGACTTCAAGCTACTGGAAGACCTGCAGCTTGATGGTGACAGAGTAGGGGAGAGACAGAATATTGCACATGCAATTGTATCGAACGTGTTAATGCCATGAAATAATTTATTAATGGCCATTATGTATGTGAGTGATGGATGTATTGGGTGCTGTTTCTAAATAGGTTGGGGCAGGTTCCTACACTAGCTCAAATGAATACCACTGGATTTGTCCTTCCCTTCATGCTTCACATGAAAATGTCCTACCTATTTAAAATGGAAATAAATAAATTAAATAAAGTAAATTAAAATGTTGAAATTAAATAAAAGCACGTTGACAAAAAAGTTTCTTCTCACCTGGCAACCTTACTTCAACTGTTTAGATCGAGTTGCCCTGTCTAAAATTAAAGCTACATTTGAATTCACAGATTGGTACCTTACTAGACTGATTGTGGGCCAAGCCCCCATTGCATAACAATATAATCACCTAATAGCAGATCCACTCTGAGTGATCTCCCATTCCTCCACCCAGGTGTTACTTCCAATTCTGATGGATTAGAGCTAAATATTTCATTTACTTTTACTTTTTTCATTTTACTTTTACGTATACTATGTGAAAGCGAGCATATTTACTTTGTTTTTGTTTTTATTGTATGCGATGTTTTACCTTTGAAATTGAAAAAAGTCATGTAAATTGTGAAAGTAATTATCTTATGTACTGTAAACTACAGATGCACCAATAATGACTCTGCTGTTTGTGTTACCCTGTTGACTCCAGGTCATAAAGGTTTCTGAGGAAAGGGATTTAGGGGTAATTATTTAAGATGACTTAAAGGGAGGCAGACAATGTAATAGAGCAGCAGGAAATGCTAGCAGAATGCTCGGTTGTATAGGGAGAGGTATTAGCAGTAGAAAGAGGGAAGTGCTCATGCCCTTGTACAGAACACTGGTGAGACCTCACTTGGAGTATTGTACGCAGTACTGGAGACCGTATCTCCAGAAGGATATTGATACTTTAGAGAGAGTTCAGAGAAGGGCTACTAAACTGGTTCATGGATTGCAGGATAAAACTTACAAGGAAAGGTTAAAGGATCACAAGTCTGAAGCAGTTCAATGCTTCAGACTTGCCAAAGGGAGGTTCTCCCGAAAGCTTGTCATTAAAAAATTCTGTTAGTCCAATAAAAAAGGTATTACAAGATAAGAATTTTATCTGTTTTTTACACACATATATATATATATATATATATATATATATATATATAATGTGTGTGTTTTTACGAATTAACGATCACTGGGAATACTGGACTTTTTTTTTTATTGTAGTGTGGAGCAATGGGGCTAATTAGCAGCAGAACTTGACTCTGGACTAAGACCAATGTCTTGAACCCAAAAAAAACAGATGCTTAAATTCAGCTCCCGGATGACTTTAGCCACTATTTAAAGCAGACTTCCCTAAACTCTGGCCCTCCAGGTGTTGCTGAACTACAACTCCCATGATTCTCAGCATATTTCGTTCATAGAATCATGGGAGTTGTAGTTCAGCAACATCTGGAGGGCCGGAGTTTGGGGAAGCCTGGTTTAAAGGCACACAGGAGATGCAGAGCTTGAGACTGGTCATAAAAACATGTTGTCTATTTTAAATCCATGTGTATGTTTCTGTTGCATTTTTTGCAAACAACGCACTGAGCCCCCTCAAATTCCCTAACTTACCCACCAAAGACCATTGACACAAAGTCCCATTTTTACAATAAACAATATAAATACAATAAGACCAGATTGTTGTTCTGTTTCAAGTAATGTTTGTATTCTTTCTTGGATTTTCCAGATAGGAGATGGTTGGATATATGAAAATATAACGGTATATAGCACAGCTGACATATTTAATAATACAATTATAGTGTTTCATGTTTTCTACATAAATGTATGCCCTGGAGAGTTACTGCCCTCTAATTCGTGTTATTTATTGCATTAAAGAAATTTATATTTTATTATCTGTTCAATATATAATATATACATCCTAAATATTTGGTTATAACCCCAATGTGAGAATGTGAGAGTTGCTGCTATCCCTTAAAAAACAGCACCCTTATTACATTTTAGAAAGATGTCAAACTTTTCTTTATATCATGCTAGCATAGTCTGAATATTCTTAATTATGAATGTACACATGCATAGACTCAGCTTTCTTCTAATTAGTAAACTAATACTGAAAAGGAAATTACATGTGTGAGTAAGCAAAGAAAATTAATTATTATGCCTAAATGGTTTTACAATAATTAAAATGTCTTACTTTTGTTTATATTAAAAGTAACACTTTGGGATGCCTTGATATCACCTAAAGACAAGTGATTTCTTAAAATACAATTCATAATGTACAAAATAAAATCACCATTAGTACAAAACAAACAATATATACATATATAATAATAATAATAATTATTATTATTATTGTTTATACACTTAATCTGTGACTAAAAATTTCTTGCAAGATCTTTTTGCCTTGGATAATAAAAATCTAACCTTTCCAAATTCCCATTTTTTAATCTGAATAAAATACAATTTTTTTTAATAGCTCTTTCCAGAGTAACCTCTTTGTGACTGATGTTTTATTTAAGATTCTATGCTTTATGACCAAGGTCTTTTTGTTTGTTTTTTCCTATGTGCTATTTATTTAAAAAGAAAAAAAAAAAACGCTGGTGGCACCATTTTAAAATATAGTTGTTATGGTGCCAAGAGGTCCCTGGTGCTGGCTTATCTTTAGAAGCTAAACCTTCATGAACATTATTAACCACAAACTCTGTGATCCAGCAAAATCCCACTCTGCCCCCTATTCTTCCACTTTCTGAAAATCCTTCATAACCCAAAGGCTCGCGCAATGGCATCACAGTCAGGTTCTAAGTCAGCCAAAAGCTCCCTATTAAAAAAAAAAAGGCTTGAAAAAGTAATTTACCTTTTTCAAGCTATTTTTCTGAATGGGAAGCTACTTATTGGCTTGGAATAAAAAAGTTGGATATATAAAGTTATTAATGGAAGTTCCCCACCAAAATGAAATATAAACTGTCATCAAACAAAATAGGTACAACCAGGGCATGCCCAAAGATTGTGCTGCCTGGATCAAAGAATGAAAGGCTGCCCTCTCTCCTTCCTATCCCCAGCAAAACCACACCAAGCAAAAACGCCCACATTCATTATGTTATGCAGTGTGTGTAGTGAATGCAGTGTCTGTGTAGTGGATGCAGAGTGTGTGTTTGTTTAGTGGATGCAGTGTCTGTGGATTGCATTCAGTGTGTGTATTGAATGCATTGTGTGTCTGTATAGTGGATGCAGCATGTGTGTATTTTGTAATGGATGCAGTGTGTGGATAGTGAATGCATCCAAGCAAAAACGCCCACATTCATTATGTTATGCAGTGTGTGTAGTGAATGCAGTGTCTGTGTAGCGAATGCAGAGCGTGTGTGAACATAGTGGATGCAGAGTGTGTATATAATGGTTGCAGAGTGTGTGTGTGTGTGTGTATAGTGGATGCAGTGTGTGTGTGTGTATATATATAGTGGATGCAGTGTGTGTGTTTATAGTGGATGCAGTGTGTGTGTTTGTGTATAGTGGCTGCAGTGTGTGCGCACAGTGGATACAGTGTGTGTGTGTATAGTTGATGCAATGTGTGTGAATGTGTAAAGTGGATGCAGTGCGTGTGTTTGTGTATAGTGCATACAGGAGGGAGGGAGTGACACAGTGAGGGAGGGGGAGACAGGTGGCAGAGTGACTGAGGGAGGGGGTGACACAGTGAGGGAGGGGGTGACAAGTGGCAGAGTGACTGAGGGGCTAGCAGAGTGGGTGAAAGGTGGCAGAGTGACTGAGGGAGGGACGTGGTGACACAGGTGACAAAGTGGGTGACAGGTGGCAGAGTGACTGAGGGAGGGGGTGACAAGTGGCAGAGTAACTGAGGGAGGGGTTGACACAGTGAGGGAGGTGGTGATTTGTGGCAGAGTGACAGAGGGAGGGGGTGGCAGAGTGAGGGAGGGGTTAACAGGTGGTAGAGTGACTGAAGGGGTGATTGAGTGCTTGGCAGAGTGACTGAGGGAGGGAGGGGGCGACACAGGGGACAGAGTGGGTGACAGGTGGCAGAGTGACCGAGGGAGGAAGTAGCAGAGTGATGGGGGGAGGGTGTGGCAGAGTGAGGGAGGGAGGGAGTGACAGGTGGTAGAGTGACACCATAAGGGAGGGGGTGACACCATAAGGGAGGGGGTGGCAGAGTGAGGGAGGGCGTAACAAGTGGTAGAGTGACGCAGGGAGGGGGTGACACAGTAAGGGAGGGGTGGCAGAGTGACTGAGGGAGGGAGGGGGTGACAAAGTAAGGGAGGGGGTGGCAGAGGGAGGGAAGTTCTAATGCATTGTGGGGATGTTTTACCTCTATGTGTCTGTCAATGGTTCACGTCTGTCCTTTGTCACAGTCTCCCATTTAGTCACCTAGGGGAGTGTCCACCAGGTGGGAGACCTGCATAAATACTGGGCAGTTAGCCCTCACTGGATGTGCAGTATTTCTGTTTGAAGATCCAGAATTATTGTTAACTCCCAGCACATGTGACTTTGGCAGGCCAGAACTCTGTAACAGACTGAATAATGTCAATTCTGTGCATATTTTAAGTCTAAAGATTGCTTCCTCCTCCCTCCTACTGTGTGCTTCTTCCCACCTCTATGAGAAATCTGTGAACCTGGGTGACATCATGATGGGGCATGGGAGACTTGTGTCGGGAGCTTCGCCCACCGCTGGATTAAGGTAAGTTTAAAAATTTTTAAAAACTTTTTTTTACAGGGGGTGACCCATTAGTTTTTTTCTCATAGCGCATTTGTAATGCAAACATTTGTTGGAAAAATCTAATTAATCGGCACTTGCAAAAGGACTAAAACACAAAAGAACCACGTGAAACTATTATATAGCCAGTTAAAGTTACAATATTGCTGTCATCAAAGTTTTTTATTCATTTTGCTGGTGATCTTTTATCAAAAAATTATGCATGCTTTAATAATGGTTTTTATATGTGCTCCATTTGGGTTTTTGCTTGTGTTTAAAATCTAATGTTAAAATAATTGCCAATTTTCATAATATTTATGTGTGCATGTCTATATTTCTTTTAGGGGCTGACTTAACCCCATCTTGATATTAGGGCATGTTATGCCATCCTGCAAAAGAAGGGCTTTAACTCTGTTGTGGTGGCATAGCACTCCCTAATGTTTGGTCACTTCCGGTGGCTTGGATACTTACTGTCAGCATGGGCAGGGCCAACCCATCCATAGGACGGACTGGAGCAATGGCCCCAGGCGGCACTTGAACAGGGGCAGCATTTTCCGCCCGGGGCCGCTTTTGCAGCATATATATGCAGCAGAGGTGGCTCTCTTAACCTTGAGGAAGACTGATTTATGTGGTACTTAGTCAGTGACTGAGGGCCCAACACCAGGAGGGGGCCCGGTGGCTTACCCTGTGTGCTGCCGGGCCCCTCTATCTGTCTACCTGGGGAAAGCCTCTGGTCTGGAGCTCCGCCAAGTGCAGGGCTGCAGACTATATGATGGAGGGCTGCACACCCGGCGGAGCTGCAGACCTGTAGAGCCAGCTACTGGACCACCAGGAAATGGTGAGCACCGAAAAAAAGGTATGTAACCAGCATCACCAAAGCCTGTCACCCTCCTCACCATGCCCCCCACAATGTCACCCTCACACCCTGCCCATTACCACTGTCACCCCCACTTCCTGCCCACCCACTGTCACCCTCACACCCTACCCCCCATTGTCACCCTCACACCCTTCCCCCCCAATGTCACTGTCACCTTCTCACCCTGCCCCCCACTGTCACCCTGACACTGTCACTGTCATACCTTGGCCCCCACTGTCGCCCTCAACTCCTGCCCCCCACTGACACCCTGACACTGTCACCCTACACACTGTTCCCCCATTCCAGCCCACAGTTAAGAGGCAGGATCACCCCAATTTAATTTAAACTGCTCACGCCAACTGGCATTTTCAACTCTACACACTCACTACATCCACTACACAGACACTGAATCCACACTGCATCCACTAAACACACTGCATCCACCACACACACTGCATCCACACTACACACACAGACAATATATTCAATACACACTGCATACAATACACACTACATTCATGACGCAATAACAGACGCAGCATCCACGACTCACAGACGCAGCATCCACTGAACACACACACACACACACACTGCATTCACTACACACTGAATATGATATAAACACTGCATCCACTACACAAACAGGCATTGCATTCACTAAGCACACTGCATAACATAATGGATGTTGGCATGCTTTTGGTGCAAGGCAGGGGGGGAGTGGGAGGGGCAGCACTTCATGCTTGGACCCAGGCAGCACAATGTCTTCAGCCGGCCCTGAGCATGGGGTAACCCATGCACACAGAAAATAGGGAAACAGTAGCTAGAATGAAGTTGTAGAAAGAGCTAGAAACTTAGAGTGGCTTAATGTGTGCACCAGATAGGCGAAAATACAGTGTCAGTATGTACGCCAAGGTCAAAGATTCCATAAGTACTCATAAAACAATTAAACAAGCTAGGGTCAAGGATACTGAAAATCAGAATGGACAGTAACATGAACATCAAGTAATAATAACGCATTCTCAGGCAAGTGTAAACCACAATAGGGCAATGATCCTAAGGAAGAGTCAAGTATATTGAGGGAAAAGCCCACTGCTACTGGACAGCATCATCACCTTGCACCAAATCACACAAAGTGTAGATGATGTGTTCTGCTAATATGACCATAGGAAACTTTACTGTAAATTAACCTGGGATTACAGGTTCCTGTAAATTCAAGGACTCCTGTAGGCGGCATGGTTCCCACTGAAGCCAAATCTTTGCCACTGCTCAGCAGCGGGAGGTATGACACTTATCCTGCTCTCCAGTTGCAATCGGGGCACCAACCTGACAATCCAGTCTATCCAAGTCATGTGATTGCGATGACAATGCGATCATCAAAATCACGCAGTCATATATTGTGACGAGACCAATCTCGCCACATTGCATTGGAGAAGCCTGGTTGCTCGCCTGTTGCCTTTGCTTCTGCATTCGGTCATTTAACCGGATGCCTGTTCATTCAGTAGTTAAACCGTATGAACAGCATTACCCCAGATAGCCATCGCGTGGAGTCTATTCGTATGAAGAACAGACTTTGTGAACACTTTAACTCCACGGCGATTGGACTGTGTGCATGGGTTCTGAGCGCTATTCTGTACTTTTGTGCGCTCAGATCTAAGCTATCTGGGGATAGGTAGAATGTATATGTTTTGTGCAACAGTTGTAACTTTATACATTTTTATGTCTTTTACTGTCTTTTACTGCCATGTGGTTAATGGAGATTTGCCTCTGTCCTGGGAGATAATTGGATTACTTCCCAATTATCTCCAGGACAGAGGGAGGGAAGTTCTAATGCATTGTGGGGATGTTTTACCTCTATGTGTCTGTCAATGGTTCACGTCTGTCCTTTGTCACAGTCTCCCATTTAGTCACCTAGGGGAGTGTCCACCAGGTGGGAGACCTGCATAAATACTGGGCAGGTAGCCCTCATTAAACCAGACCACTGCTTGACCCCCAACACGGAGCTCTGTCTCGTCTTTGGGAGGATTTACTATATGCTGTTAGAGACTGATTGCCAGGAGTGTAAGCCGCTTGGGTGCTTTTCCTGTTCGTCTGCTAGCAGCTATTCGTGAGGTTCCAGTTCGGGAGTTTGGAGTGCTACTTTGTATGCAGTTTGGGAGTTTGAAGCATTCCCTTGTATGCAGTTTGTGAGTTTGGAGCATTCCCTTGTATGCAGTTCGGGAGTTTGGAGCATTCCCTTGTATGCAGTTCGGGAGTTTGGAGCATCCCCTTGTATGCAGTTCGGGAATTTGGTGTTCTGCAGTAGCTGTGCCTGTATCTCTGGAAGGGGAAGATCTTCTAAACAGCGGTTTAACCCTGTTATGCTGAGGGTGCCGTTACATATATATATATAATACAAGTATAATGGCACTCACCCTTGCTAGTGACACAGTAGTTGGTTCATTGCCCTGGTGCTATCCCACGTTGAACTTATATACAATATATACATAGAAAGGATGCACTATCCGGTCTTCCAAAGTTAGAAAAGTATTTATTCCATCAAACGGCATACAATAGTGTGGTAGCGCCTCCATGCTCTGGACACTACTCTGACAGACACAGCAAACCTTCTTGCCACAGCTCGCATTGATGTGCCATCCTGGATACACTATTGTATGCCGTTTGATGGAATAAATACTTTTCTAACTTTGGAAGACCGGATAGTGCATCCTTTCTATGTATATATTGTGTGTGTGTGTGTGTGTGTGTATATATATATACACACACACTGCTCAAAAAAATAAAGGGAACACAAAAATAACACATCCTAGATCTGAATGAATTAAATATTCTTCTGAAATACTTTGTTCTTTACATAGTTGAATGTGCTGACAACAAAATCACACAAAAATTAAAAAATGGAAATCAAAATTTTCAACCCGTGGAGGTCTGGATTTGGAGTCACACTCAAAATTAAAGTGGAAAAACACACTACAGGCTGATCCAACTTTGATGTAATGTCCTTAAAACAAGTCAAAATGAGGCTCAGTAGTGTGTGTGGCCTCCACGTGCCTGTATGACCTCCCTACAACGCCTGTGCATGCTCCTGATGAGGTGCCAGATGGTCTCCTGAGGGATCTCCTCCCAGACCTGGACTAAAGCATCTGCCAACTCCTGGACAGTCTGTGGGGCAACGTGACGTTGGTGGATGGAGCGAGACATGATGTCCCAGATGTGCTCAATTGGATTTAGGTCTGGGGAACGGCGGGCCAGTCCATAGCATCAATGCCTTGGTCTTGCAGGAACTGCTGACACACTCCAGCCACATGAGGTCTAGCATTGTCTTGCATTAGGGCCAACCGCACCAGCATATGGTCTCACAAGGGGTCTCAGGATCTCATCTCAGTACCTAATGGCAGTCAGGCTACCTCTGGTGAGCACATGGAGGGCTGTGCAGGCCCCCAAAGAAATGCCACCCCACACCATTACTGACCCACTGCAAAACCAGTCATGCTGGAGGATGTTGCAGGCAGCAGAACGTTATCCACAGCGTCTCCAGACTCTGTCACGTCAGTCACATGTGCTCAGTGTGAACCTGCTTTCATTTGTGAAGAGCACAGGGTGAATTTGCCAATCTTGGTGTTCTCTGGCAAATGCCAAATGTCCTGCACGGTGTTGGTCTGTAAGCGCCGGGCCCTAATACCACCCTTATGGAGTCTGTTTCTGACCGTTTGAGCAGACACCTGCACATTTGTGGCCTTTTGGTGGTCATTTTGCAGGGCTCTGGCAGTGCTCCTCCTGTTCCTCCTTGCACAAAGGCGGAGGTAGCAGTCCTGCTGCTGGGTTGTTGCCCTCCTGCTGCCTCCTCCACGTCTTCTGATGTACTGGCCTGTCTCCTGGTAGCGCCTCCATGCTCTGGACACTACTCTGACAGACACAGCAAACCTTCTTGCCACAGCTCGCATTGATGTGCCATCCTGGATGAGCTGCACTACCTGAGCCACTTGTGTGTGTGGGTTGTAGACTCCGTCTCATGCTACCACTAGAGTGAAAGCACCGCCAGCATTCAAAAGTGACCAAAACATCAGCCAGGAAGCACAGGAACTGAGATGTGGTCTGTGGTCACCACCTGCAGAACCACTCCTTTATTGGGGGTATCATGCTAATTGCCTATAATTTCCACCTGTTGTCTATCTCATTTGCACAACAGCATGTGAAATTGATTGTCACTCAGTGTTGCTTCCTAAGTGGACAGTTTGATTTCACAGAAGTGTGATTGACTTGGAGTTACATTGTGTTGTTTAAGTGTTCCCTTTAGTTTTTTTGAGCAGTGTATATACAGTTGTGCTCAAAAGTTTGCATAGATGTACCATTTTTAAAGTAAACACTAAAAAGTTAGAACAGAATGGCACAATCATAAAACAAAACATGGCAACAAAGAAAAAAAATAAAATGACCCCTAGTTAAACATCTGCATAGCCTTAGTTCTTAATACTGTGCATTGCCCCCTTTTGGCATCAATGACAGTGTGGAGTTATTATTATTATTATGTTATTATTTATATAGCGCCAACAAATTCCACAGCGTTTTACAGTGGGTGGACGAACAAACATGTAGTTTTAACCTGACAAGTTGGACACACAGGAACATAGGGGTTGAGTGCCCTGCTCAATGAGCTTACATGCTAGAGGGAGTTGGGTAAAATGACACAAAAGGTAAGAATAGTATTAGACTAAAGACCGTTGCAAGAGAGGAATCACTCGGGAGCTATTAACAGTTTAATTGAAGAAGTGGGTTTTTAATGATTTTTTGAAGGAATGGAGACTGGGTGAGCATCTAACAGTGCTGCCGTGTTTACATTAAAAGGCCTGCAGGGACAGGCTATAGACACCAGAACCACTACATTAAGCTGCAGTGGTTCTGGGGACTATAGTGTTTCTTTAATGTGAGGTAAATTAGAGCTTAGTGCCACGAATAATATACTAAATTGCCTACTTACAACCAGATGAGGATGATGATGGGCTCTAGCTGCAGTCTGGCTCCACTGGTCTGGTGTAGAACAGGCTCTTTTGGAGGCAGTTTGTAACTGTGGTCACAAAAATCAATGTTCTGGGAGAACAGGAAGCAGCTCCATTTTTTTGGGGGCCCTTTACACAGCTCAAGGTCTGGGTCCCAGGGTCCACCTTCATGTTCCACCAATGAGTTTGTTCACAGGGGGTGGAGTGTGTAGGGAATGTCCTGATGTGTGTAAGGAATGCATTGTGTGAATCTGTGTTTGTATGTGTAAGGGCTGCGAGGTGTGTTTGTGTATGTATGGGATGCAGTGTGTGCGTCTGTAAGGGAAGCTTTGAGTGTGTGTAATGGGTGCAATCTCCCCCCCTCCGTCAATTCCCTCCCCCCTCCAATTTCCTTCTCCCTCCCCTCCAATTACCTTCTCCCCCCTCTCCAATTACCTTCTTCTCCCCCCTCTCCAGTTTGCTTCCCCCCCTCCAATTTCCTTCTTCTCCCCCCTCTCTCCAATTTCCTTCTCCCCCCTCTCCAATTTCCTTCTCTCCCCCCCTCAATTTCTTCCCCCCCCTCAATTTCCTTCCCTCAATTTCCTTTCCCCCCTCGTTTCCCTTCCTGTTTCCCCCTTCGACTTCTCTCCCCCTTCAGTTTCCTTCTCCCCCTCTCCAATTTCCTTCTCCCCCCTCTCCAATTTCCTCCCCTCATTACTCCCCCCCTCCTCAACTTCCTTCTCCCCCTCCCCTTCTCCCCTACCACTGTTGTAGCGTGGCCGAGCTCTGTATGGTCCGCGGGTACAGGGAGCTTTTGTTTCCTGTACCCAGCCGGACTGATAAGAAGGTGCACACTCAGTGTGCACTTCCTGTTAGTCCGGCCGGGTACAGGAGACAGATGCTCCCTGTACCTATGGACCATACAGAGCTCGGCCACGTTACAATGAGGGAGTGACAGGAGGGAGCGCTGAGTGCTGTGTGCTGAGTGCTTCCCTCCTGTCAGCCCCTCTCCTCATGCTGCGCCCTCATGGACGCACCTGCCCGGGCAAAGCTGCAGCCGCCTGAGGCCCTCTACAGAGCGCTCGGGCGGCTGCAGCATTAGGGGGGCTGGCGCTCCTGGCGGCGCCTCTTCCCAAGGGGCACCCAAGGCGACGGCCTAGTCCGCCTAACAGGTAGCGCCGGCCTTGAGTGCAGTCTTTTGTAATATTTGTCTATGAGGCCCCTAATTCTTGCAGGCCAATTCGTCTTGGCAAAATGCCTCCAGGTCATGCAAAGTCTTTGGTCGTCTTGCATGAACCGCATGTTTGAGATCTCCCCAGAGTGGCTCGATGATATTAAGGTCAGGAGACTGTGATGGCCACTGCAGAACCATCACTCTTTTTTGCTGTAACCAGTGGAGGGTCTATTTTCACAAGATTCCCTGTGCCTTTAGAGCTCACACACTCCCAAAACATCAGTAAGCCACCACTATGCTTCACAAAATAAAATATATATATATATATATACCTACATATATTGATGTGCCCTTCAGTGCCATTGTGAAGTGCAGCATTAAAACATCATGTTGTAGTTGCTATGGTAATTTATTCTGTTATGTGATTTTTTTTATTTTTTTTTATTTTTTTACAATGGCGAATGACATGTGGTGATCAGTATGAGTTGCAGTAGACATTACAAGGGGGCAGACAAGGCTTACAGTTAGATATATTATCTAAAATAACCTGTACTACCATCCCTGCCCAATGAATAAGGATTCTATCTTAATGAAGTACTAATGTTTCAGGTTGGGAGTGGCAGTGCCACTTAAACTCATTTTGTAAAAATGATAAAAGAGTGCACACTCTACACACAAAGCACTTCAGCAAGCTTTTATTAAAAGCTGTCATGGAAATGTGTGCTTACTCCATATTTTTCTCATTTACCTAAATAATTGATGTAAATAACAGTCAGCAGAATTCTCATGTTATCGACTATTAAGAGTACAATTCAAATTTTATTGAACAAACCTCCTAATGATTACAGTATTTTTTTTAAACATAAAAAACTTACAATGCACTGTTCCAAATTATTACGCACAGTAAGTTTCAAAACACTTTATAGGTTGTAATGAACTGAAAATTGTCATTTGTGTGTTTGCAGCATATTTACTGAAATCAAAAGCTATTGGTAGCAGCTTCACAAGTCTTGCATCCACTGAACTTGTGAGTTTTTGGACAGTTTCTGCTTAAATTTGTTTGCAAGATGTCAGAATAGCCTCCCAGAGCTGCTGTTTGGATGTAAACTGCCTCCCACCCTCACAGATCTTTTGCTTGAGGATGCTCCAAAGGTTTTCAATAGGACTGAGGTCAAGGGATGATGGAGGCCACACCATGACTTTCTCTCCTTTTATCCCCATAGCAGCCATTGATGCAGAGGTATTCTTTGCAGCATGAGATGGTGCATTGTCATGCATGAAGATGATTTTATTACGGAAAGCATAGTTCTTCCTTCTGTACCAGGGAAGAAAGTGGTCAGTCACAAACTCCACATACTTTGCAGAGTTCATCTTTACACCTTCGGGGACCCTAAAGGGGCCGACCAGCTCTCTTCCCATGATCCGGCCCAAAACATGACTCCACCACCGCCTTGCTGACGTCGCAGCCTTGTTGGAACAGGGTGGCCGTCCACCAACCATCCACTTCTCCATCCATCTGGACCATACAGGGTTGCACGGAACTCATCAATGAACAGGACTGTTTAAAAATTAGTCTTCATGTATTTCTCTGCCCAATGCAGCCGTTTCTGCTTGTGAGCATTGGTTAGTATTGGCCGAATAGAAGGTTTATGCACAGTTGCAAGACTCTGGAGGACTCTACACCTTGATGTCCGTGGGACTCCAGAGGCACCAGCAGCTTCAAATATCTGTTTTCTGCTATGTAATGGTATTTTAGCAGCTACTCTCTTGATCCGATGCATGAATCTGGCAGAAATCTTCCTCAATTTGCCTTTATCTGCACGAACCCGTCTGTGCTCTGAACCAGCCACAAATCTCTTAATAGTGCGATGATCACGCTTAAGTTTTCGTGGAATATCTAATGTTTTCAGACCTCGTCCAAGGCATTGAACTATTTCACTCTTTTCGGCAGCAGAGAGATCCTTTTTCTTCCACATATTGCATGAAAATGGTGCTCTGCTCAATAATGTGGAACACCCTCCATTAGTAGTTTTTCCTTAAATTGGGCTCACCTGGCAATCTAATTACCACAAGTATCTGAGATTGTTTTCAGTGATCAAAAGAGCCCTGAGACACAATGCCATCCATGAGTTAAACTGAAAAACAAAATATTTAATCTTTGTGACATTTAAATAGAATTTGCATAATAATTTGGAACAGGGTGTAATTTGGAAATATTTATAAAAATATACATCTAAACAAATATGTGGGTAAACAAATTGTACATTTTTAACAAACTCTAGTAAAAATAGATGAAATATTAAAAGTAGGGGGGCGGGGCCTGACTGCCAAGCTGAATGGCAGCACTTGGAGTGAGCTCCGTAGACAACCACTGAAACACCAATCAAAACGTGTGTTAAACTGGAATAATCCTAAACCTATGAACGCAGAGACCACTCTGTACATCTTGGGGACACATTTCGGTGTGTTGCAGAGACGGATTGGTGGTCTACACCCAAAACCTCTTTGCAGCCTACCTGTGAGCGGCCGATTTCCCAGCGGACAGCACTGCTGGAGCACCTGGAGGCGGTAGGTACCCCCCTCCCCGCCGGTGAGGGATATCCCTGCACTAACCCACTGCCTTCTACCTAGCGGCGGAGGGGTAACCCGTCAATGAGCAGCATACAGACAAGATGCTGGCCTCCACCACACAAGGCCTACTGGAGCCACTCGAGGTTCGAATCGACAGGCTGTTTGCAGAATTCTGGAAGAAGCTCCAGAGCAGACCGAGCCAGACGAGCCTGCCTGCAGAAAAACCAAGAACTGCAAACCCACCCCTTGCCTCACCTCACTCTCCCCGATGCTCACCAAGCTTGAACCGCCAAAAGGCCTATACACTACCCCACGAGCTGCGGAGGAGACGAGTGCTACCCACGGTGCACCGGCCACTCAAGTGGAGGAGTAAGAAACACCAACATAAATACAAGCCTGGTGGAGTTATCCTGCCATCTCCCAGTCGGAAACTACTGGGTCACAATGAGATCACAAGATCGCGACAACATGGAGCAGGCACTGGAACAGGCCACTGGCAGGAGGAGCATCTCACCGCCGCAATGCAGCTTGACTCACCCATGCAATACCTGCCTCCCTGCGGGACTCCCCACCGACAATCTCACCAGCCCTAACTCCCAGTGCATCTGTCCAGCCTCCAGTGACAGCATCGGCTGAACAATAAGGACTGTGTCGGGGACTAGTTCTGACCCAGACCACCCACAGGAGAAGAGTCCACACAGACGACAATCAGTTTGATAAAAATATATGCTCCTATGCCTCTAAGCTCATCCCTCGCTTTAGACTTAGAGATATTCATAAGGGCAGTTATTTCTCTACTTGATTTAAAGCGAACAGTATTTCTTAGTACTTAAACCATCTAGCTAGGCATGTTAATCTGTATAAATGATCCTTCTGTTTACATTGATCTAATGCACGTCTTAGCAAGATAACATCTTAGTCCCTAGCCAGCCTAGATACCATACCAGCAAATGCATTTAATTAACTTAAAGGACCACTATAGTGCCAGGAAAACAAACTCGTTTTCCTGGCTCTATAGGGTCTTTGGGTGTCCCCCAACCTTCATGACCCCCCTCTGGCCAGGCTAAAGGGTAAGGAAAGGGTTACATTTTTACCTTTCTCCAGCGCCGGGCTCCCTGGGGACTCTCCTCCTCCTTCTGATGTCATCGGCTGAATGCGCATGCGTGGTAAGATACGCACGCGCATCCATTCAGTCCATAGGAAAGCATTATCAATGCAGGCAGAGTTAACCCTACATGGACCTGGCACCCAGACCACTTCATTAGGCTGAAGTGGTCTGGGTGCCTATCGTGGTCCTTTAACCATACCTAGCAAGCTCAACAACCTGACTATGACATGCTTTTGTTTTATAATTTGACTCTAATGCCAAGACTGTTACTCTCTGTCTTACATCCCAGTTAAGACAGACTGGATGCCTTACTAGCAAATGCTTGAAATTAACCCTGCCTAGCCAGTTACCTAGCTTGAGCACATCACATTTTTATTTTGTTTTATAAATGTAAAAATATGTGCAGATGATACTAAGGCCATGTTTGTCATTAGAGGCATCGGCTAACTCTATGACCCTCCGAGACTGGTGCTCCTTAACTGTTGCCGGACCAAATACAACTGCAGACCACTCTTACCACTCTTTTGAACGCACTCCAGACCCACAGACCAAAGAGGCTGTAATGGACAGGGGGGACATACTGTGCCCGACAACTGGGTACCGGTCTGATGTTAGCTTTTATTTTATTGATTGATAGTTATTATTACTCAGGTTCATGCCCACTTAAAGTAAGCTCTGTCTCTAAAATGCCCCCTTTTTTGTTATCGGTTACTACTACTAACAATGTGCAGGGATGCTACATAAATCTATGATATAAGCATGACTACTATATATAAAAAATGTGCATTTCTCTTGTATACCATGACATTGGATAACTGTTTTGAATATGTCGGTTTGTTTTGCTGTCGTGGCATTGCAGACTAGTTTGTAATTCACTGCACGAAAAATAAAGAATTAAAAAATATATATATATTAAAAGTAAAATGTGAACCACTACTAATTATCAGCTTTAATAAGCCAAGTAATGTAAAAATGAATGATTCAGAATTTAGGGTAAAACAGCTAGCTATGCTCAACCTAGCAATTTGCAACAATTTTACTTGAAACACAAGAGATTATTTCTCTTAATTATTTAAGAATCACTTAATGCAGAAATGTACAAAAGCAGCATTTGGACAAATATACAGACAGCCAATTAAAATTACAATTCCTGTGGCTGGGCTGGCGAATATCCAAAAAACAAAATGATTTTGAAACTGTTTAATTGAGCACAAAAGAAATCTTATAACTTGTATAATGACAAACATCAGGGATGTGGAATTATTATTTCTTGACACCCAGGACATGTTGTTCCGAGCACCAGGCAAGCAGGTTTTCATTGGGGTTTTTTTTTTTTTGGACTCATGCAAGTGACAGGGCTACTATAAGGTCAGGGACAAGGAGCATGTAGTCTGCACCTCCAGTGAGTGCAGACCTCAGTAATCACTCTCTCCCGGTCCAGCACTCACTACAAGGTTAAAGCGCAGCCGCTGGGATTCCCAGCATGCATTCTGATTCACTAAATACCAAGACCACGAGGGAGCCAGTTGTGTAGACCTGAAGCTTACCCACTAGACCACCATGGATCCAGAATCTACATAGACCACCAGGGAATATGACCAATCACTGGACTACCAGTGACCTAGGTAAATCCACTAGGAAAACAAAGCAGAAGGCTGAGGCAAAACAAAGCACCACACACATTACATCCACCAGTACACACCACATACACCACATAGAGCTAGGACACCTACACAGTACATACATACAGCCAGCACACAAATTACATACAGCCAGCACCACAGATGCACCATTACACGCAACCGACACCACACACATTCATCACACCTAGCCACACACACACTATGGGGAAGGACAGAGCAAGAAGCAATAAACTCTAAATTATTATAAATGAAATCTAAATGACACAACTGAGGCAAAAATAACTAGTTGTGAATATATATGTTAGAGATTTTATTCAGGTATTTTGCCTCAGTTTTTCCCTTCAGCTTTAAGTTATGAAAACCCACTATTTAGTGAATAACCCTGACAATGCCAAGGTCTAAGCAGATCCCCAAACTTTACATTTAAATTATTTTGTGTCATCAGAGCAAGCTGATTGTCATGACGGACAAGTAGACTTCCAACACCCTGGATATATGCTAAATAAAGTTGTAATCATTTAATCAATATTATTCAACCCCCATGAAAAATCTGGTTTATTGTCAAAATTTAGCTCAACACAACGAATGCTTTAAGTGATTTCACCAAATTCGACTGAAAATGCAACTTATAGCGTGTGCCATAGGTTTGCCATCACTGCGCTAGGGGTTTGTTGAGGGTTTGTTGAGTGGCACGTTTGACTGCTTGTTAGAAATAAGTCAAAAGAATGGTCCACAAAGTTAAGAGAAGAGATCATTGTCCTTCACAAACAGAACAGGATACAAAAAGATAGCGAAGGTACTGAATGTTACTAAAGACACCGTTGGAAACATAGTTCGCTGTGACCAACCGAACATCGCCACGGGCTCCTGGAGGAGCATGCTTGCCTGGAACTGTTTTGGGCATAGGTCAGTCAAAATTATGACTTCCATGGAAATCCCGAAACCCTGAACCAATCTGGGTAATTTTTGGAAATGTTGGTCCTCCAGATCGGGGTTATCAGAGGATATGACGTTTGTGGGGTTTTCATGTGTTTTAGAGGCACTTTCGGGGGTTTGTTTAAATGTATGTTTTCTCTGCCTATAGATAATTAAGTTTAGTACAGTTCCTGACTCAATTATCTCACAGGCACAGAGGAGGGATTTTGTATGGGAGTGTCCTGGCCCTGAGCGCCAATGTAATTACAGTGTGTAATTTGCCAATGTCCCCTCTCAGGTCCAGTGAGGAATGTCCCTGGAATATTTTACAGTAAACCCCTTGCATGGGGACTTGCATATAAACCGGCCATTTGGCCTGAATAAATTCATTCCTGTTGTACCCTTCATCTAGTCTAGGCTGATGTTTGGGTATACGTCTGATTTGCTTGGTGAATTGACTTGGATGCTGTACTTCTTCTGGAGAACGTTCGAATCAACACCTGAACTGCTTGCTATAAATACTCAGCCTTTAGCAGTTCGGGAGGAAACGAACGGGTATCTGAAATACCAGCGTTCGTAATAATCGCCAGTTCAAAGTTGAAGAGGCAGTGGTTAAATTACCTGGACGAGGCAGAAAAGGGAAGCTATCAATGAATGCAATCAGATTTCTGAGAAGGCAGGCTGTGAAAAACCCTTGAGCGACTGCAAAAGACCTGCAGCAAGACTTGGTGGCAAAAGGCACTGAGATTTCAGTGAGCACAGTAAGTACACAGTAAGTGTACTAAACACAGAAGTTTTCCATGTCAGAACTCTAAGACGTAAACCACTGATGACCCAAAAGCACAAGAAAAGATATCTCCAATATGCTCAAAATTGTATAAACAAGCCACAGACGTTTTAATGTTCTGTGAAACGATTAAATAAAACTGAAACTTTTCAGCCTAATGGATCATCGGTATGTCTGGAGGAAGAAGAATTAAGCATATGCAGAAAAGAACACTCTGCCTACTGTTAGTCATGGTGGTGGTTCAGTGATGCTCTGTGGCTGCTTTGCATCATCTGGCACTGGAAACCTGCAGGAAGGCAAGATCGCAAGATGGATTCATTGACGTTTTAGGAAATCCTCAGAGAAACCATTGTGACATCTATGAGGAAGCTGAACCTTGGGTATCATTGGACCTTCCAAAAAGACAATGATCACAAGCACACCTCAAATTCCACCAAGGTTTGGTTGCAGAAGAAGCCAGTCACCTGACCTGAACTCCATATAACATTTCTGGTGGGATTTGAAGAAGGCGGTTGCAGCACACAAACCCAAGAATATTATTGAACTGGAGGCCATTCCTCATGAGCAATGGGCTAAAATTCTCAGGAACCCTGCCAGACGTTGGTGTTTTGCTATGCATCTCATTTGCAGCAGGTCATAATAGCAAAAGTGTGCTCTACTAAGTACTAAAGATGCTTGCCATAAAGGGGTTGAATAATTTTGAGACTGGATGAGTCATTATAAGTTGCATTTTAAGTTGAATTTGGGAAAACCACTCGAAGCATTCATTGTGTTGCACTATTTCAATTGCATTTGTTTGATTTGTTAATTGCAAACAGCTGAAAGTCTCTAAATTGTAACAATAAACCAGATTTTTAATGGGGGTTAAATCATTTTTATTACAACTGTTAGTGTATATTATGAAAGCTATAGAATTATTGATTTATCAATGTTTATTCACGTATAGTGCAACTGATACAAAAATATCATTATTAATTATACAAACTGGAGCTACAGAAGCTGACACATTAAAAATATAGAGAGAAAAACCCTGCCATGCCCAGTGGGCATGATTCATTCCTCCTTGTAAAAATATTGTCAGTCAATGTAGTGTGTCTTTATTGTACCATTGTCAAAATATGGATAACTAATGTGATGCATGTAGTTGATGCATGGAATGGTCACCCAAAACAGGTGGCATACTTGATAACAGTATGGTAAGGGTTAATTTGTCTGCCTTTAACAGTTATGTACAAAAAATATTGTAGCGAGACCAAACACGATACAACTCCTCACAGAGCAAATACAATTACTGTGATGCATGACCTGATTTTGAGTGTACCTTCTTGACACATAAACTCAAGAAAACATGTTTACACAACTATCCCAAAGTTTCCTGCTTGACATGCAAATGACGCATTGTAGACATTGTATTTCAGACTTCATATTACGTTTCTACAGATACCCTTAGCAAAGGACACTGTTTTAAACACAGATTTATTTTAACTAAAAGGTGAAATGGGTCTGTGAAGCAATCGGCTAATTATTGATGGTATCTGGAAAATAACCTGAAATGGAATAACAATTAAGGCATATTTTAATTTCCTGTTTATAAACCAAATAGTGTATAGGGCTTTTTGCAACTCTCTGATCCCTGATCTCTGAGGTCAAATGAAATTTGTTACAAGATCTTATATATAAGCTGTCAAAGAGATCTTGACAAATAACACCAGACGTACAATGAAAATTGTAAGTTCAATACAGGGTCATTTAGTTGAAGTTTGTTTTTTGGAACAATATGCATGAAATATGTAATGTTTGGTTTCAGATTAATTGATTGGATTCACAGAAATGATCTGACCGGATTACAGAGAGATCAGAAATACCTATACATAAACATACTGCAGCGTGCATTCTCAGCCAGGTTTTGAAATACATTAATTGCCCTTATAAAACTGGAATGCCTTCACCCACAGTAGCCACAGTAGAAACGTGACTATGATCGATGATCAAAAACCTAAATAACTTTGTAATCTATTTTGAGAACCAAATTTAACTTGTAATGTATTTCCATTTTCCTTATGAAAAGTAAGTAAAATATTGATCTTTAATCTTTTCACCCAGTGAAGCAATGTAGTGGTGTTTGTGACAAACCGTGCCCATGAGCTTAAAATCTAGAGAGGAATGGTGCATTGAGATAAAGGTTGTGGGGAGAAAATACAATTGTGAAGCAACAGAAATATATACATAAAGAAACAAAGTGCTCTGTGCAATATAAACGTTTAAACATACATGTAAAAAAACTGTTAATTAATTTTAAGCAGCTACCACACTTTGTGAGTTTCTCCTTGACCGCACACACAAACATAAGTTGAAAACAATTTACCGAGTGGCTATAACTACCACCAATGGAAGTGGAGCGCTAAACTTGTTTACTCTTACCCCTATACAATAAGGGATTGATATACCTCAGAGACGCAATAAAAAGAGAACAACACACAATATGGTGCAATATAGTCTGTAGGAAATTGTGTGTAAAAGATATGTACTACACACTCACAAGGTATAGAGCCAGGTAGGACAGGCTTAAATCACCATTATATTGCACATGAGGCTGCACAGCAACAAGGCACTTTCTACAAATTTTGAAAGAGTTTCTGGAAACTCAGGTTGATTTTATTATAGGAGTGATCCAGTGGATCCTAAATAATAATTGTTTTTGGCTTGGTGGTCTTTTTTATCTGCAAATCTGTGGTATGGCGATGGGTACTAGGTTCGCATCAAGCTATGCCAATCTGTTCATGGCCCTCTGGGAACATGAATACATTTTTAGTGATAACAGATGGAAAGCGAACCTAGTCACCCATCATCGATACATAGATGATATAGTTTTTTTTATATGGAGTCGGGATGAAAAGTGGGAGGCACATATACAAACTGTTGTAATTCCTACACCGTTCACCTGATGAGGATGTAAATACCCTCAAATTAAAGCTGAAAGTCTGCAGTTAAAGCACATCTTGTTCATTTCATTTCAAATCCATTGTGGTGGTGTATAGAGCCAACAAGATTAGAATTGTGTCGATGTCCCAATATTTATGGACCTGACTGTATATTAACCCACAGGTGTATATTGATGTATCTCTAATTAATATAAACATTTTATATTTTATAATTACATTTTTTTTAAATTATATATATATATATATAATTTATATTTATTTTATTATTTTTATTCTTTATTTTTGCAGTGCATGTGATAACAAACAAGCTTGCGATACAACAACTGTAATAGCAAGGAATTCAAAAACAGATATAATTAAACATTGGCATGGTATCAGGAACATTGGCACATATTTTAAGGATAAGATAACATCATGTAGGGCTGACATGACTAGGAGATAGTTTAAGAGTAATATCTAGACATTAGAGGTGAGTAAGAGTAAAGCCTAGTATATCAGGCTAGGGGCACTTGTCTGATCATATAAAAAGAGATATTCTAATGAACAACTTGGGATGTCAGTGAGCAAACATTAGGTGGGCTTTCTTCCCCTTTGGCTTCTTACGATCAAGAGCTGTAGAGAGCCTCAGCCGGCTGCAGCTTTGCCCGGGCTGGTGCGTCCATGAGGGCGCACCGCCCGGGCGCAGCATGAGGAGAGGGGCTGACAGGAGGGAAGCGCTCAGCGCTCCATCCTGTCACTCCCTCACTGTAGCGTGGCCGAGCCCTGTATGGTCCGCAGGTACAGGGAGCATCTGTCTCCTGTACCCGGCCGGACTAACACTGAGTGTGCACTTCCTTTTAGTCCGGCCGGGTACAGGAAACAAAAGCTCCCTGTACTAAAACAGAGGTAGGGGAGGGGGGAGAAAGAAATTGACAGGGGGGGATTGACATCCATCACACACACACAATCACACACAATGCACACCTTACACACAAAGACAATGCACCCCTTGCACACAGAAAAACACACACACACCAGCAATGCATCCCTTACACACACAGAAACACACAATGCATTCCTTACACAGACTCAATGCACCCCTTACAGATGCACACACTGCATCCTGTACTTACACAGAAACACCCCTTGCAGCCCTTACACATACAAACACAGATTCACACAATGCATTCCTTACACACATATCAGGACATCCCCTACACACTCCACCCGCTGTGAACAACTCATTGTTGGAACATGAAGGTGGACCCTGGGACCCAGACCTTGAGCTGTGTAAAGGGCCCCCCAAAAATGGAGCTGCTTCCCGTTCTCTCAGAACATTGATTTTTGTGACCACAGTTACAAACAGCCTCCAGAGATCCTGTTCTACACCAGGCCAGTGGAGCCAGACTGCAGCTAGAGCCCATCATGATCCTCATCTGGTTGTAAGTAGGCAATCTAGTATATTATTCGTGGCACTAATCTCTAATTTACCTCACATTAAAGAATCACTATAGTCCCCAGGACCACTGCAGCTTAATGTTGTGGTTCTGGTGTCTATAGCCTGTCCCTGCAGGCCTTTTAATGTAAACACGGCGGCACTGCAGGACTGGCGTTCGTTAACATGGCAGATCATATGGGTGGGGCGTTGTGATGTCACATGGGGGGGCGGCAAACTTTACTTTTGCCTAGGGCGGCAAAAATCCTTGCACCAGCCCTGGGGACGAGTGAAGCAGAGCTGGAGGAGAGAGTAGAGTGCTGCCCTTTAGGAGACCGCAAGAAACAGGTATGTGAGGTAGAGCTTACTATGGGAGGCCATAAGCTTTCCTAAAGAGATGGGTTTTAAGGCACTTCTTAAACAATTGAAGACTAAGGGAGAGTCGGATGGCGGTAGGCAGGCTATTCCATAGGAAGGGAGAGGACTGACAGAGGGGTGAGAGGACCGATGGAGAGGAAAATCAGTCTGGCGGCATCATTCATTACAGACTTTAAAAGGACAATAGGGCTTTTGGGAAGACCAATTAGGAGAGGGTTACAATAATCCATGCGAGTAATTACTAGTGCATGGACAAGCTCCTTAGTAGCATCTTGCATAAGAAAGGAGTGGATGCAGGATATGTTTTTAAGATGGAATATACAGGATTTGGTAACATGCTGAATATGAGGCTCAAAGGTGAGGCCAGAATCAAGTATGACGCCAAGACAGCGCACTTGCAAGGATGGACTTATTGTGAGTGTGTAGTACATATCTTTTACACACAATTTACTACAGACTATATTGCACCATATTGTGGTTTTTCTTCTTCTTTTATTTAGTCTCTGAGGTATCAATTTCTTATAATATAAGGGTAAGTGTAAACAAGTTTAGCGCTCCACTTCCACTGGTGGTAGTTATAACCACTCGATTATTGTTTTAAAGAATTATATACATGGTTGTGCGAATATAAAGAGAGCTTATACTATACACAGTGAGTATGGTAAAAATAGAATTCAGAAGCAGTGCTTTGCAATCACTATACTTTAAATGCAGAGAAAACAGAAGACAATCAGTATGCACCAAGTAAAATATAAAATATAAACAAAGGAGTTTATTAGATGCAAAAAAGTCAGAAAAGACTATTGGTCAGAGAAGGAAAGGTGGTGTTGAAGAGAACCTGAAGTTCAGGGCTGTGGATCATGGAGAGCTAGTGAGAGGGGGAAAGTATAGAGTGGGATTTGGAATAGTGACAGAGATGGTGGAGAGAAAACGAGTACTACAGTTTTGGCTGGGTTAATCTGAAGAAATTGTGATGACATCCATTGGGCTATGACGGAGAGACATGTTGAAATCTGGGAGGAAATTTCAGGTACAAAGGAAGGGAAAGAGAAGCAGATATGGATGTCTTCGGCAAAGAAATTGGTATTGGAGTCATGTGAGGAGATGAGTTTAGAAAGAGGGGCCATATAGAGGGAGAAAGGGAGAGGTCCGAGACAGGGAGTAAAAATCGTGACAGTTGTCACTGGCCCGGCGGTCCTTGGGGCCCAAGAGTCAGAGCCCCACATTGCCAATGTCATATAGTGATTCATTCTCTCTCTCTCTCTCTCTCTCTCTCTATATATATATATATATAGATAGATAGTTAATACAATGTTAAACAAAAATCTGCACACCAGTCAAGCCATAAGACGTGCTTTTCCTACAGAAATCCCAAATCTGCAGTGATGTTACAACCGCAAAGGATTCTGGGTGGGCATATGCAAATTAGTTTAACAAAGAATCACATTTTTGCCTCATTCCATTTTAAACTGCTTGGAACACAATTTACAGCTGTACAGCTGTTACGTTGTTAATGCAACTCTTCAGCATGAGGTTGGTTACTGGTTTGCTTATTGAGGCTTGGTAGTGCTTGGGAAGCAAATTCCAAATAGGTAATGGTGGGGAAAAATTGTGATTGAAAACCCCTTTCCACCTGATGTCTGTGGATAGTTAATACAATGTTAAACAAAAATCTGCACAGCAGTCAAGCCATAAGACTTGCTTTTCCCACAGAAATCCCAAATCTGCAGTGATGTTACAACTGCGGCCATATCCCAACTGTCGTGAGCCCTCGTCTGTCAGAGCGATGGTACAGGTTATCATGGCAACGCTCATGAAAGTTGGAGAGAGGATCTGCAGGAAACTAAAGATCGTGTGTGCTGGGCCCCCTCTTCACTGTACAGCATCTGGCAGCCTGCACAATGCCACCGGACCACCAAGTGTATTGTCCTTCCTCCCTGCCCACAGATAAGAGGCAGGTAGGCGGAAATAAAATTAATAAAACAGAAAAAAACAACATTCCCACAGAATGCAGCCCCTATCCTACCACAAACACTGTGTCCACTACACAAACGCACATCTGCATTCACTATACACACTGTGTCCACTACACACAGCATCCCCTACACAAACACACACACTACATTTACTATACACACTGTGTCCATTACCCACACTGCGTCCACTACATACAGCATTCCCTACACAAACACACACTGCATCCACTACACACACATTTAGTTGCTACAATGCAAAATTGGAAAATATTTTACTTAATATTTGTTCTATTGGTTTATCTATTTTCGCACAAACTGAAAACAATATTGTGCTAATACTTTCATGATGTATATATGTCTATACTTTTGTTTTTGGTGACTGGGCACATTTATTTATTTATTTATTTATTACTGGCATTTATAAAGCTCCAACATATTCCACAGCACTAGATTATCAGGTTTGTTTATCCTCTCTACTGTTTTATACTAAGTACCAATGATAATGTCACAGACTCTTACATGTTCTTATTTCAAATAAAGGTGTTGTATGTGCATTTGAACAGGTCTTCAATTAGCTTCTTATATTAGCACTACTGGATGCGTATGATGATTTCAGTACTATTATTACAATTTAGCAAGCTGGATGTTCATTAAACAGTGTAAAATATTCCATTTAATCCACTACTGAATGGAGCACAGATGATTGGCTATGCATTCCCTAAAGAGAAAGGGCTTTAGCAGTATACATAATTGATTATTCTGGCAATTGTGCTGAACTTGTTGGGGGCTTATGCAGGGTAAATGACCTATCACTATCCTCCCAGGTTTGCATAGATTTGAAAAATTTGAATAAGCAGCAGGGTTTTTTTTTTTTTTTGGCTTAATATCTAGGTATGTCCACAAGCATAATTAGAATATGTTGCTAGTTGCAATAATTTGAGACACTGATACGTGTGCAGGCTATATAGTATATAGCATCTCTTGAACTGTTATAGGCTGAAGCCGCTGCCAGTTTTCCACTCTAATATCAATGCTTTTATAAAAATATATATAAAAGTATATTAAAGGTGCCAAAATCTGAATCTGAAGAACAAGATTGCAGTAGAAAAGACAGACATAGAGAAAGTGCAAGGTGATATGAATAGTAAATGGAATTATATGCCCATTATACAGCGCTATGGAATTATGGAATAATAAAATAATAATACGTCATGGGTTCGAAATAAAACATAAGCATTTTTAAAAATGAGCAGAGGAAAAAAAGGTAAATAATATTACATCAATTCCACAAAGAAAGTGCAGATTACCTTCAAATCATTGTAATTTTTGTTCCTTCTATGTTTCTTACTCAGGCGGGCTACACCCCCTCATGGCACACCATTCCAAACCACACTAGAAAATAAGCAACCCATCGCTGCTGTCATAGAGTTTGTCCGTCAATGGGGTTTTAAAAAGTTTTGTTTTTTTTAATACAAGAGCAATCTTGGGAAGGAATGATAGAAGGGTGATTCAGTGGATGAGAAAAATAAGCTTTCAGAAAAATCAATAAAGGACAATCAGAGAAGGTACAGCAACGAGAGAGAGAGCAATGGCAGGCAAGGAATATGTAATATAAAGGAAAGGAAAGTAGCAAGCAACGAAGGTGGATGAAAATGGAGGATTGGGAATGGGATGGGAGATGGGGAAGATGTCATGGAACGAAAAAAGGGAGACTAGAGGAAAAAGTAGGAGTGGAGGGAAAAGAGTGGTAGAGAGCATGAGAAATATAGATAAATATAAATGAAAGAGTTACTCCAAGCACCATCACCACCGCAAGGCTAGCCATTAGTGGATTGCACTCATTGGCTGAAAAAGCTCAGCTGACACTCTCCTTCAATGATTGCAGTCCTGCTTTCCTGTTGGAGAAGACCAGATACAGCAGATGTGGTGCAGACCTCCAATGGGTCCCATGTAACTTGTCAAACACCTTACCATGGGACAGTGTCAGGGTACATCTGACACTATGATCACTACAGCTTGTTGTTGTGATTATTGTGTTTGAAGAGTTCCTTAAAAAAAAAGAGAGAGAAAAAAATCATTTTGAAAATTCACACACAAAGAATAAATATAAAGATAGAGCTAGTTATCTGTGTATGAAATATCTGCCCTTTTAAAAGTATCTTGAAAGTTAAATAGAAGACACAAAGTAAAATTGTCTTCTTTAATGTTCTCAAACTAAGTGCACATTATATGTCAATAAAGCACTGCATATAGCCTTTTTTTTTTTTTTTTATAGAAATCAATAAATGTTGTGGTTTTAGAAAAACAAAAACCACATTGTGCAAGTACTGGAACTAAACAAAATGTGTCTCTCTTATTTATCCTAATATAACAAAATGTTTTAATGACTAATATATTTTAACATCATCATTTAATGGGCAATGCACTCCATCGGACATACAGAGGTCTTATATATAATAATAGGATGAAAATTGTCCTGTCATCAAATTCTACTGCTTAGTATACAGATCACATCATCACGACTAATCAAAAGCATTTAGAGAAAAACTCCACACACATAAAGTGCTTCAGCTTGCTTTATTATGCAATGAATCTTATCAAAACAGCATCAAATAACAGATTCTCAAAAGAATGTATCCAGTAGGGGATACTAACGTAGGTGAATCAATTATAGTAAGGGACAAATGAACAAACAGTAGATATGCAGCACCAAAGAGTATACCATTAACAGTACATGGTATATTCAGGCCATGTGGCAGAGAGAGGTGTATTCCAGCATGCGTGCATCAATGGCATCAGAATGCAGTAATTTTGCAGGCAGTAGGCGTATGTATGAAGTTTCCAAACAGCACAAGGTGAATGGATTTGCTCTACAGAGAGTAAACAGGGAATCAAGGAAGGAAGGGTGAAGCATGGCGTGAGATCATGTGGCTTCATGGCTAAGAAAAATAAAACAAAAAGATGTATCTAAGAATAACATCATGGGCATGTTTCCTTAGAAAAGAAAAACCTAGGGCTAACTGGATGGCTGCTCACTTCCTTAACCAATCCAAAATAGAACTTCAGGTCTTTCCTCCCTCGCCCTCCAAGTCAATGGCACTACCATCAGCTCTACCTCGCAGGTGTTCTCTTTGACTCCAACCTCTCCTTCACCCCTCATGTCCAGTCGATTGCCAAATAATGCCACTTCCATCTCAAAAGCCCTCAGCAACCTACCTTTCTACCCTACCCTTACCTTTTGTGTCACTATACCCCAACTCCCTCTAGCATGTAAGCTCATTGAACAGGGCCCTCAACCCCTCTGTTCCTGTGTGTCCAACTTGTCTGGTTACAAATACATGTCTATTAGTCCATTGTACAGCACTGTGGAATTTGTTAATAATAATAATAATAATTAGTATTATCTTAAACATGTACTATTTATTATGTGTCATATGTGTCTGCGGTGCATAATTATGTTTACTGTATTTTGTTTTCTAGTTTAGTAAGTTTTGCATTATTTTAAACAATGTGTATTATGCATATTTTACTAAAGTTTGTTTAACGCTCTGGCTTGGTCTCTGCTGGCCATCAATAGTAACTGTGAAGCTCAATTATTTCATTCAATGCACAGAGTGGTGTGAATGTTGGGATTATATTTCCGATTACTTTATGCAGCATGGCTGACCTCTATTGGTTGATTGTTGCAGTGCATTTTCAAATCAAGAATGGTATGCCTGTGTATATTTTAAAATGAAAGTGCCACCTGCAATGAAGTTTTGTTTAATAACAAAAGTTTAGTACACATTTGCAAGCATAATAGAGCTAGTAGTTATGTTTGATCATGAGACGCACAGGAGCAGAACTCATTCTTTCACACACTCTTAAAATATTCTTCACACAAATAACTTTTTCCACACACTCTTCAATGTTCAGTTCATCATAAAACATTATAGTAAGATTTAGCTGATAATAGATTTTCGTGACAGTTAATCATCAGTGTTACAAAATTGTAACTCAAATGTGTTCTCTGATACAGTGACCTGAAGTCTTATAAATGAAGGATCATATATTACTAATTATATCTTAGGATACCTGGCAGTCCCTCCCATCCACCCTTCCCAGCTTGAAAATATTTGAATTTATACTTCATTGAAATATAAAAGTGAAGGGAAATGGTGTGATTTAGAATGTGATTGCTGTAATATTGTGAATTCATTACATTTGTTACCAGCTCACAGTGTGTACTATACAGGGCACAGTTATGATTTAGATTGTTTAACAATGTAAATACCATTTTGCTATTGTATTTATCATGCCAACATATGCATAGGATATTCTAGTAAATATTGCAAGATTAAAAAAAAAAATCCTTTTGTCAGCATTATACTCTGGTCATGCAAGAGTTAACGGAGATTGTTGTATTTAATAATCACTTTGTAAATTGTGTGAGGATTGTATAATAATTAACATACCTTTTGAGTAAATTGACTCTGTACATTGGCTTTTAATTGAGATTTCATTTTTCCTACATAATTGCACAATTTATTAGGCTAAAGGGGATTATAGTAGGTTTCATATCAATATAAGATAACTTTGAGATAGAAATCAAGATATACATGAGATTGTATATTGTTTCTGCAAATAGAATCTGAGCAATGCAAACAATCATACTATTTTGATTATGTGAGCCCAATGTATGTTATGTGCTCTATCCACATTATTGTGAGCTACAAAAGCAACAGGAGCACTTGAGAGAAAGTTCTGCAGGAGATATGCTGTCTAAAGTGATATCCTTAAAATAGCTTTATTGAGGGTATCTACTACAAAAGTATGATCCCAAAAAAGAAAATATAAATGAAACTTAATACACCATAACAACTAGAAAAATAAGTATATACATAAGGAGTAATGGACTCAATCTATAAATCTGGGAATAGAGCTGGTAGAAATGGAGAAATAGGAACCTGTAGTCTAAACGTCTCTACAGAACAGCCTCAAATAATAGAAGCTGTCCTAGATATAGACAGGTTAAATCCAAAAGGAAGGTCCTATAGTGGCCTCTGAAATGAAATCAGAAATTAGGAGTAAGAAGAGGGAGAACTATAAGCTCTTATCCTTGTGGTCAAGTAGACTAAAATGCAGAATATGTCTGTATCTGTCAAGTTATCAACTGGGAGCTTAGATCCTGAAACAGTGTCAAAAAAATAATAACATAAAAGGGAAAACAAAAACAAAAAGCCAGGCTGTCTGTTAGAAAACTAAAATGCTGTCTGCTGCCACTAATGGTATGCTCTACTCCTAGCAGATCCTGTGGAAGAAAAAAGATTCTACACTCTTAGTCTGTTACTACCAATATAGAGCAACTACCAGCTAATTGAAGCATAGTCTAAATAGCTATGAAGTCCATAACCCCCACCCTGTGGTCACATCAAACTTGGTGAAGAAATAAAAACAAAAAAAGTAGGACCTAACACACGTTTCGGCACTCCTAAAGCGCCTTTGTCAAAAGTAAACTCGATACTGCTCCTAGCCGAGTTTAAATATCCCACCTACTAGCCCTATAACCAATCATATCGTTGGGCGTGTTTAATCAGTTCGCGCCAAACATTCCGATGACATGAAGATGTCAATCATCGTCTGTAGCGCCCCGTGGGTGTAAACGGGGCGGGTATTTCCAGACGAGTGTCACGCTTTGCGCTGAACAATGCTCGTTAGCACGGAGACAGAAACCTCCCACATAACGATACTGTGCCGGGCGCTTATGTCCATATGTATAATAAAGAATAGCGCATCTAATTGCACAGAGAAGCCCCACACTTCCAACTATGCCCAAATAACAAAACACTGCATCTGAAATGTATATGTAGGGGATCAAACACATACATATATATCACAAAAACTCCAAAGGACAGTATAGAAACTCCAAATGGTAAATTGTATTATAGAAAAGGAAATACCGATCTTAACGGTGTAGATAGCTCTTTATAGCATAATTATATATATGCCTAGTTGGGCAATCGTTAAGATAGATATGACTCTTATCTATAAAAAGACCCAAAGGGAAACCTCTTTACATTATGAGAGAGATAGAGAGGTCCTGGAGTGTAGAGTAAGGGTGCAACCCCCTAACCGTTATGGTGTTTATGATGATAGGTGGTATGGTCCTTATAATGGTAGGCCAAATACCAGGGCGTAGAGAAACCCACTCATGATTCACCTGAGTGAAGTTATGAGGGCAAAGGATTGGGTAGGGGGGAAGACTGATCCAAGGTGGAATATATCTAAGCAGGCAAAACTGTATCAGAAATGCAAAAAGTCTCAAATGATAACAAAAAACTATTGAAAAGGCAAAGTGTAAATTGCAGCAAAACAACACATATCTATATACAAGTGCTCCTGTTGCTTTTGTAGCTCGGGATCACATACTTTTGTAGCATAACTGTATATATACAGGGGTTACCCCTACCAAGTTCTGCACACACACTCTAGTTGGGATTTTGGCACTTAGGTGCTCTCCCTTCTTTCCCCATTTTTTCACTATCCACATTATTGTAAAATTTCAATTATACAGCTGCTTTAGTGTGCTCCAGAATATACATTAATAAAAAATATTTAAGACTGTGCTTGAATAAGTTATTGTATATTCAGTTCTGTGGCTGAAAATTGACATTATTTTATTATAACACAGAGTTTAAGCCAGCCCCTAAAAAATAAATAAATAAATAATTGTTGTTTTATAGTTTCCATATCTCTACACTCATATTTTGTCCTCTCACTTCATCTTCACTGTCTTCACTTTCAACATTGCCTTTTTATCTGTATCCCCCATCTTATGCCTAATTTGTAACATAAAAAGGGTGTGGAAGCAAAGGGGGTGTCAAGCATTCTGTACCAAGTGATCATTGGCTCACCTCTTGCCTCCACCTATAGTAATGCTTTTCCGCCGCCTTCCTGATATCCATTGCAGCTGTGGAATTAATACAAACAAGACAATGGTCCAGAGAAAAAAAAAGCGTGGAAATTTTGGAAATGGAAATATCAGTCTAACAATTTAAAAATACTAAGTATAAGAATGCATTTCTTGGTATTTGCAGTAGCACATGCACAGAAGAATAATTCTGCATAGTTTCTAATGTTAGAAGGATCTACATTCTAACATTCACATTAATATTCCTAATGACAAGTCACCAGGATATGTGCATCATGCACTAGAATATGACATCACTCTGACTTCCTGCTTCAATTCACAGATTCCACAGTCCTGTGAGTGATCTGTGCAAAAAGAAAATTGCTCCCTTATTCCCTACTAGTTGATATGGACCAATGCCACCCCAGCCAGCAAAAGAGGGTATCTTCTTAGAAAACAAAAATATTCTAATTTAATTTTCCATTCTTTTTCCTTTCTTAAAATTTGTTGCTCACTTTGTTACATTCGGGAGATCAGGTGATATGAATTGAGATAATAGACTACTGTAATGGATCACCTGGCACCCCGACTGGGTACCTCCGTTGAAGGATCCTCCTAGCGCTACTTGAGGGCTCCAAGCACTCCACCAGGGACCATAACCACCGCAGACCCCACGAACCGCCGCAGCTTGGTTGGGGTCTCGCCATCTCCTACCCACCCTGGACCTACGACAAGGCTCCAGGTTCCAGTGGGTGAACCTCTCTGTCCCCAGAGAGTGAAGCAGGGCAGGAACAGGAACAAGCTTTTACAAGAGTGTTACGACACTCACCGCCAGGTAGATGAAGCCGCCATTTAGTGAATAACCCCCTCTCCAGAAATGCAGATTCTATCCAGCCGACCGCCAAACTCCCGAACGGAGTTCATGAACACGGCAACCCCCGATCAGCAAATCAGTCGAACGCCTTCCACAGCTAGAAATAACGAAAGCGCTGTCCCAGTAATAATTCCCCCACAAACGAGACCAAGCTCTGTCTTGAGGGTCAAATAAGGATCTGTTTAATGGGGGCTACCTGCCCGGTATTTATGCAGGTCTCCACAAGGTGGACACTCCCCTAGGGGACCTTGTGGAAGACTGTAAAACATATTGGACAGTAGCCAATCGCAGTGGCTTCAATATAAGCCCTTCCTATCTTACCCATAAACCCTTCTTCTCTACTCCGGAGATAATTAGGAAGAAACCTAATTATCTCCCAGGATAGAGACAATCGCCATTTTAAAAGAGAAATACATTAAAATACATAACTGAAGAAATACCGAATGAATATAGTTTGTGTAACGTATCCCCAGACAGCCTGGATCTGAGTGCATATTTCTACCGAATAGCGCTCAGATCCGATGTATCTAGTCGAATCGCCATGAAGTCAAAGTCTTTCACCAGTCCTTCGGTATACGAATGACTCCATGGGACGGCTATCTGGGTAAAGGTCCATACGAATGTATAAAACTCCCGAACGGACCGGCGTTCGTACGCCTCGCCGAAATAGAAGGTGGGCAGCAGCTTCCAGCGGTGTTCGGTAGATGAAAGTGTCCGTTTTTAGTTCCATAGAATTTGTACTGAACACCGCTACGCTTTCTCGTGTCCCAAAATGGCTGCCGCCTCATGGTCGGCATGCGAACGACGACCACCCGTACGAATGGAATGGAGAGGTGTCTGCGGTTAACCACAACGTTCTAATTGGGGCCAAGAGGTTAACCAGCAGCACACTCCTCTCCTGGGTGGTCGCCCGTTCGGTAGTTTCAATCGGTATTTTATAATCACACGAACAGGGGTATACGGAAAGGAAATCCAGCGAAAACAAAGGGTAACAGACGAACCAGCAATACAGATGAATCTGTCACACGGCTCCCCCCATGTGGGACACTCCGGCAGACCCGGCTTGACCCTTTGGCGGGTCAACGTGGGGATGACCGGACTAGGAGGTGGTAAGAATGTCGGTTTGCCTGGATAATCCATCTGCATTGCCGTTCTGCTTACCAGGTCGGTAGCTGATGGTGAAGTTATATGGTTTTAGTGCTAAACTCCACCTCAGCAGTCTGCCATTGTCTCCTGAGACCCGGATGAGCCAGACAAGGGGATTGTGGTCCGTCACAAGGGAGAATTCCTGTCCATACAAGTAAGGGCTTAATTTTTTCAATGCCCACACCAGGGCCAAACATTCCTTCTCCACTGCCGCATAACTCACTTCTCTGGGTAACAGCTTTCTACTGAGATATGCGACAGGGTGCTCTCCTCCATCTTCCCCGACCTGGCTCAGCACAGCCCCCAGTCCATACATGGAAGCATCTGTATGGACGAGAAAACGTTTGTTAGGGACTGGGGCAGCCAGGACAGGGGCATTCACAAGAGCCTGTTTAAGTGCTTGAAACGCAGCTTCACAAGCTGGAGACCACAGGACCTGCTTAGGGAGATTTTTCTTTGTCAGGTCAGTCAGGGGTTTAGCAATAGTGCTGTAGTCGGGGACAAAGCGCTATAGTACCCTGCTGTCCCTAGGAAGGCTAACACCTGGGTCTTAGTGATAGGTGTGGGCCAGTTAGCTACTGCCTCTATCTTGGCTGGCTCTGGTCTCTGGCTCCCACACCCCACTCTGTGACCCAGGTACTGCACTTCAGCCATGCCTAGATGGCACTTCTCTGGCTTCAATGTCAGGCCAGCGGCCCGAATTTTGTCCAGTACTACCCCTACATGTACCAGGTGTTCCTCCCAGGTCCTACTGTAGATTGCAATGTCATCCAGTTATGCACAAGCAAATTCCTGGAATCCATCGAGAAGTCTATCCACCATGCGCTGGAAGGTTGCCGGGGCAGTCTTCATCCCAAATGGCATGACCTTGAATTGGTATAGGCCAAATGGGGTGACGAAGGCCGACTTGGGGATAGCATCCTCTGCCAGGGGAATCTGCCAGTAGCCTTTACACAGGTCTATGGTGGTCAGATAGCGTCCCCTGGCAATGCGATCTAATAATTCGTCTACCCGGGGCATCGGGTAGGCATCAGTGGTGGTCCGCTCGTTGAGGCGCCTGTAGTCCACACAGAACCGGGTGGTTCCATCTTTCTTAGGCACCAGGACGACAGGCGAAGCCCAAGTGCTATCGGAGTGTTCGATGACCCCAAGCTGGGTCATCTCCTGTATCTCCTTCCGCATTCCTTCTCGGACTGCTTCAGGGATACGGTAAGGGGGTTGTCGCAGAGGGTTCTGTCCAGGGGTTTCTACCTTGTGTACAGCTAGGGTAGTGTAGCCAGGTTCTTGGGAGAACATCGCCTGCTTCTCCCACAGAAGCTGTCTTGCCTGGTCCTTCTCGGTGGAGCTTAATCTGTCCCCTAGCTGTACCAGGCTAGTAAGATCCGTCTGGGAGTCCCTCTCTAACAAATCTGGTAAGGGTAAACTTTCTGTTTCGTCTGCAGCAGGGGCACATACTGCAGCGACATTCTCCGGTCTCTCCTGATACTCCTTTAGCATGTTCACATGGAAGGATCGCTGGATCCTTTCATCCGAACAGCTGGCTATAAGGTAGGTAGTATCGCATACCTGCGCTAACACCTTATACGGGCCCTGCCAAGATGCTTGCATCTTATTCGCCTTCACAGGTTTGAGCACTAACACCTTCTGCCCCACCTGGAAGACTCGCTGTCAGGCACCCTGATCGTACCATCTCTTCTGTCTCCCCTGAGCCACCTGGAGATATAGCAACTCAAAGGGGGAGAACCCAGTAGATTCCTGGGGCACCTCTCTGTAGGAAAACAACAGATGAGGCAGGAATCGCTCCCAGTCTCTGCAAGTGTCAGAAAAGGTCCTTAACATCTGTTTGAGGGTACCATTAAATCGTTCACAGAGACCGTTAGTCTGTGGATGGTAAGGTGAGCTAAGCAACGGTTTAATGCCGCACACATTCCACAGCTGCTGGGTGAGCACAGCAGTAAATTGGGTTCCCTGGTCAGAGAGGATCTCTTTAGGGAACCCGACTCTGGTAAAAATCCTAACCAGGGCATCAGCAACTGTCTCTGCCTCTATATTAGACAGTTCTACTGCCTCTGGATAGCGAGTGGCATAGTCCACCACGGTGAGAATATATTTCTTACCGGATGGACTAGCCCTGGCCAGTGGACCCACAATGTCAATGGCTATGCGGGCAAAGGGCTCCCCAATGATAGGCATAGACATAAGCCTAGCTCTTGGGTGGTCCCCCCGCTTTCCTACCCGTTCACATGTGTCACACGTACTACAATATACCCGCACAGCCTGATTAAAGTTTGGCCAAAAGAAGTTCTGCATGATCCTATAGGCTGTGCGGCGAGAACCTAGATGTCCAGCTAGCGGAACATCATGCCCTATCCGCAGAATCTCCTGCCGGTATTTTGCAGGCACCACCAGCTGTCGATTCGGCGGAGGGGCAACACTTTTTGGGGAATGCTTAGGGATCCTATACAACCTGTCCCCCACCCACTCATACCGTTCCCCATCTACTCCTTCCTCTCCAGTATCCGCCCTGTCTCTGTACTTCTGGAGAGTCGAATCTGCCTGGGTTTCCCTCCCAAACTCCTCTGGGGAATCCCAACTAACAAAGGTCTGATCTAGGGTACCAGTCGGGGAATCGGGTCTTACCTGGGTCTCAGCAGCAGGTGGGCTGGTTCCAGCAGCACGGGTCTGAGCACGGGTAGTCACTGGGTTGATATCAGCAGGTCCCATTGGAGCATAAGCGGACACCAAAGGGGCCAAGTCATTCCCGAGCAGAACATCAGCAGGTAAGTCTTTCATGACCCCCACATTCACATGTCCAGAGCCCACTCCCCAATCCAAATGAACCCGGGCAACAGGTAGGCGGAACACTGCACCTCCTGTTACCCTCACTGCCACAGTATTTCCGGTGTGTTGGTGTTCCGAAACAAGGTTCTTTTGGAGCAAAGTCATAGTGGCTCCGGTGTCTCTCAGACCAGTTACCGCTTTGCCATTCAGTTTAACGGTCTGCCTGTGCTGTTGTCGGTTATCCTGCTGTGCTGCTTGTACTGGATCCACCTCATGTAGTATACCCCAAAATTCCTCCTGCTCAAGGCAGTGAGCGGAAGGTTGGGGTGGCTACTGATTTCCACCGGCTGGTCTTCTCCACGACTGGGCTTAGCTAGAATTGTTCAGTGGACACTCCGGTCTCTTGTGCCCCAACTGTTTACACCCATAGCACCGGATAGGCTGCGAATAATCCCGGGCGTTGAATCGGGCTGGCTGAACATAATTGTTCGCTGTTGGCATTGTGGGGGTGCGTTGCGCTGGTTGTTGATACACTGTAGTGGTTGTAGGAGCTGCCGGTTTGTACTCCACTCGGGTAGGGACCTTGGTTGCTGTCTGGTCCAATTTCCGTGCATCTGTGTACTCATCAGCCAGACGAGCAGCTTCGGGTAAGGTAGTGGGTTTGCGGTCCCTAACCCACTCTCTGACTCCTGCAGGTAAACAGTGCTCCAACAAAAACACTTGCAGTACTTCTTCCCCAGTTACCGCTTGGCACCCTGCCATCCAGTGGGCTGCTGTGCGGTATACTCGGCATGCCCACTCCACATAGGAATCGCCAGCTTGTTTGTTAGTGTCCCGGAATCGCCGCCGGTACGCCTCAGGGGTTAGAGCGTACCTGGCCAAAAGGGCATCTTTTACTGCCCGGTAGCTGGTGATTTCCTCCTCCGGGATGGCCTGAAACACCTCACTGGCCCGGCCGGATAACTTCCCAGAGAGGATGGTGACCCATTCCTCTGCGGGTACCTGGTGTAAGGCACACTGCCTTTCAAAATCAGCCAGGAACCCATCAATCTCTCCTTCGGCTTCTACAAAATTTCTAAATGCAGCAAAGGGTACCTTCCTTCTTCCATTATTGTTGTAGGGTACCTCTGCTGCTGCAGCGCCTCTTCCCTGGAGCGCCTGTTGGGCTGCTACTGCTGCTTGCACTTGAACCACAATATCCGCTGCGGGGTTGGGGCCAAAGTGTGCCAGCCTTATCTGAATTGCCCCGTTAAATTGTATCTCCTTGGGTGTTAACTCCAGTATGCCAGGCACATCAGCTCTCCCCGCTCCCTGTGCTGCATCCATTTCCAATAATATGGCAATAATCTCTCTTTTCTTGAGATTACTTGCTGATCGTCCTCTGCGTTCCAATATATCTTTAAGGGTAGCACGCCTTAATTCTTCATACTGCATATCCAACCTGGGATGTGTAGCTGGCTT
>OW240912.1:220901229-221146437 GCA_933207985.1 Pelobates cultripes | reverse complement strand
CCGCCTAAGGCTTCGCGCTGTGTGGGGCCTCGCGGCCGCCTAAACCGCCATAGGGCAGACTGACATGTCGGGTCCTCGGTCTATGACCGAGGACCCGACACAGGAGGGGGCCCGGCGGCTTGCCCGGTATGCCGCCGGGTCCGAGGCCCCTCCTGTCAGTCTGCCCGGGGAGAGAGCCGGCCTCAGTCTGCAGCTCCGCCGGGTGTGAGCTGCAGACTGAGGTGTCTCGCGCTCTCCAGCCAATCAGAGCGTTGCCGCGGGTTACCACGGCAACGCTCTGAATGGAGATCGCGAGACACTCACCACGTGGTCTGCAGCTCTGCATCCGGCGGAGCTGCAGACCGGAGAGACCACTGGACCACCAGGGACTCTGCCACCACTGGATTGTTTCAGTGTGCTGTTTTACAACATATTGCTAATGCCCCTTGAAACTGAATTCATTATGGGAAACTAAAGCAAAAAGGAAATTATTCACTGCCTTATATGTATGTCACTGTTTCTGTACAATTGTGATAAACGCCTTAGAAGCACCAATAGCCTTAGATCCGCAGTAATTTTTCCTTGCAGGTTATACGCTTTAATTTTCGATCACTACTCATATACGCAATCTTAACTGAGACATTTCAACCCATAAGGGAGCAGGATTATGAAACGCTTTGTCCGCATTTCATTTTGCACTTTGTGGGAGAAGCATTGCATTGATTTTTTTGCCTTTTTTCCAGGTTGACACAGGGACATTACACAACACAGCACTTAAAAAGCTCGGCTTGTTCATGAGAGGGGAAACAAAGAACTACGGATTTTGTGATATTGCCGATTTAAATAATCATCCTTGCTCTCTCTTCTCCACCCCCTTCCAGATATATACCTCCAGGAAAGTTTTATTAAAATAAAAAAAATAAATAAAAAAAACCACAAAAATCCCCAATAATTTCTGTGTAGCCTAAAGCAGAACGTGCTATGTCTTTTGTGAGCGACTACGTCTCTCTCACTTCTATTTTGTTTGTATTGGATATTTGTCAATGTCATTTCACGTCTGCAGAAAATTCATACATTCTATGGCTTGTGCAATTCTGTGAGTGTGCGTGTGTGTGTGTATCGGAGGTCACATGACCGTTTTATCCTATTTGGTAGTGCAGCTTGACTTTTTTCGCTTGCTTTTACTGATGGCTGTGAGTGGAGAAAGTGATTGACAGATGCATGCCAGAAACCCCCTCTCACCCTTTCAAAGACTACATATGATGAATTGTGTTCTTTCAGCTCAGCAGCAGGACACAGGGACAATGCAAGCTATAATTGGCCAGGTATGGTGTCAGCCATTTCTCAACTCCCCTCTTTAGTTATTTATTTATTTTATTTTTCCTCTCCACCAGGGTCTCTCCATCTGATTCACATAATTCATATTTACAGTACTTGACTTCTGTCTATGTCTTCAGGAGCCAGCAAGTGTAAAAACTTGCCATTTTTGGTGGATGCCTTTCTCTCTACTATTGTTACAGAATAATAGCTGTATAGGGTATGCAAAAATCTGAATAGTTTTACAAGTTCTAGGCAAAAAATAATATTGACAAACTAATATATTAAAAATAAAATAATTCTTGAAGTTCAAAATGTTAATTGCCCTCTGTGTTAATTGTTCGCACAGCAATTTGAATGCATATACATATATATATATAATATTTTTATGCATGCGATCTAATGCTTTAAGTAGATTTCCTGAATTTTTGTGCCAAGTAAACAGAGTGGTCTTTAGCTGGTGGCAATGGGTCAGCGTGCAAATTAAACCGTGTTACAATCTAAGAGGTCCAGGTGGTCTGCTCCCGCTTCCTGATGTGATCCAGTACAGCAGCTTTAATAAACAGCTCTATTTAGTTTTCTCCTGCCTGTATCCAGGGAGGTGAACAGGTCTGGCTCTGCTGAGATGAAATGCTGGAAGAATATCTCTCAGAGGCCTTACAAGCTGATTCTTGCAGATTTACCATTTCGATGCCTTTTGTCTCTGGAATGGGTTAGTGAGTCTCTCTCTTACTTCTCGGAGAAATCTAATTAGCATAATGTTTTATATTTGTGATTGCGCGAGAATGTATGAGTGTCTGTGTGTGTCTATGTATTTTACATTTTTGTATTTTGTACAAGTATTTTACATCCTTTTTGACAAATGTCATGTTTACACATCAAAAGCGAAGATGTGACATTATAGGTCATAACCTGGAATAATACATTAGGATGGTTTTGTGCATGTGAAGTGACAGTGATTGTAAAAGGGTTAAAATAAAGTACAGGAAATCTAGAAGAATTTGCTGATCAAATAGGACAACGGTTTCACATCATTGTTCGTAAAAAGAAATTATGAATCCTTAAAGCAAAAGTGTTTTTTGTGTTTTTAAAATTATCATCCATATTTCCTGATACATGCTATGACTTTGAATTCCCATGGTGTAGGTTGTTAAAATTATAGTCAAAAATTGTCACAAATTGGCATAAAACTAAATTGTTTTCTGAATGCATTTGGTTAGAGTAAGGCAAAACTTTGACATTAATGCACACATCAATTTTCTACCAAGTATTGTTATTTTCAAATTGGATTGTTAGACTAACTACACATTTAAGGGGAGCACTTTTCTGACAGGCAAAAAAAAAAATGAATGGGAATGCAAATTTTCAATATACATATGTCTAAATAAAACGCTTTATGTGTAGGTGAAATTTTTTTTTTTTTACTATTAATTCAATAACACGATAAATGAAAAGGTACATTTGAATTATGGATGCTTATTATATTTCTACCGTCTATTTCATTAAAAACATAGAATAACATGTTAAGTTAACATTTACTTGTTTTAAATTATTATGTAATATTTACATTATGTTAAAATGTTTATTGCTTTATAAAACTTTACATTTTTGTAATTTGTTTGCTGTCTGTTTATATATATTTTGACTTGCGTTATGTAAATAGCAGTAATGGAAATTGAAGTCTAGTTTAGAGGATGTGTTAGAAGCAAATTGATAGGGACAGGACCTTATATAGCTAAAATCTCATGAAGGTTATAAAATATGACCCCATATATTATTACTGAGTTCTGCTTTTTTATCTAGATATATATTAATATGGTTTAAACATAATTTAGGTTATATTGTCATGTTTCAATTCAAAACAAGGCTCTTTAATTTTTTTCAATTAAGTTGTATTTGTTACTTTAGATATTATCTTATTTACCATTGTTTTACCTAAGTAAAAATGCATCTTGTCACCAAAATGTCACTAAATATTATTTGAGTAAAGTCAGTGACATTTTTGTATCAGTCATTTTTCAATAGGCAGCTCAGACAAGTTTTATATCAACAGCTGCATAATAATGATGCACAATATGCTTCTCTGCTACATCAACACATGTTTTCATTGGTGTGTCCTGGATTAAAATATCTCATTATTAGCAAATTCATTGCAAATGAATAGAAATAGCAGTTTTATTTAGTTACATTTGTTAAATGTATACTAAAGTAATCATCATACCAAGTTTAAAAACACTTTACGTGTTATATATTAATCTTTTGAATGAAGAAATTCAAGAAAATTGTCAAATATAATGATGAAAATATTTCTATTTTAGCTTGTGTTTTTGTCACCAGAATGGTTGTGTGTGTGTATATGTAGTGCAAATGTTTATTTAAAATTTTTTTCTGTGCTCCTAGTTTTGTTTTTTAAATAGGAATATCTGTTTGTTGTCAATATTTTTAATCTGATATTTGACCAGTTTTCCAGCTGGGACTGCTTACCCCTTGTAAGAGTCTATCTATTTGAAGCAAGTTTTGTTTTGTAATCCTGTAATGGATCATTCCCAGAATGCTCTGAGAAATAGGGGGGAAGGGGGGAGAGGGGAAAGAGCAAGCAAAGTGTCAGTTGTGATAGTCTGCTACTCACAATGTATATTTTTCAACCAGGAACTATATAATATGTTTTTATATTATTATTTATCAGTGTTAGAAAAATCTAGATACTCCAGATGTTTGTGTAAAATACATTTTCACGGTACTAATACCACCCAGCTTTTTCTTTTCATTTTTTTTATCCTATTTCTAAGGTCAGTCTGAGAATTCTCTTTTATAAGATTACAAAACACGCCTTAACTCAAATGGCCAGACTCTCAAAAGGGATCAGGAATCCCAGCTGGAACACTGGTCAGATATCAGATTAAATCTAGTGATACCTATTAGATTTTTCTATATAATGTACAGCTGTCTGCACAGAATCAAAATATCATTTACTGACACACAAAACAACACTATATGTACCACAGTAACTAAAACCAAAATGGTAACGTTTTTATAATTTTGCCTATTCACCTGATTTTTTAGGTTAGCTGCCATTGGTCTAAACTATCCAAGTAATACTTCATGTTTATTCTCACAAGTGTTTTTTGTTGTATTGGCTGCGGCTAAGTTATCCTAACAACTGTGATAACTGCATACAAGATACAACACATGCATTTGTCCTTAAGGTGTATAATTTCCTGTACGCATAGTATTCATTTTACAATCTTTTGGGCAAATGAATTGGCCAGATTCACTCTCTTAACTGTTCATTTACAGAAAACTATTCCTCACAGCTTTCCAGGGTAATAAAGTTTACAAGTAGATCACTAGCAAAAAGGGACATTGCGAGTAGCAATTAATTACTAAGACTATCTACATATCTAGTCATTTACCAGATGGTCAGCTTTTCATTTAAGAAAAAATATAGAATTAAAGGACCTATACATCATATAGTATAGATTTCATATCTTTTAATTCTGAGAGGTTAAAAATAGGATAAATATTGAAAAAATGACATTTCCAAGAGGTAAGAAAAGAAGCAAGAGAAAGAAAAATTATGTTAGCACATTGTGATAATGAAATAAGGTGGGTAGTAAAATGTGTGGAGCAAAAATAAGAATGCAAAGCAATCATTACTGACATTAAAAATTAAAAGAAAAAAAAAGTTATAAAATTTTAAATTAAATTTGGATTTAAAAATGGATATTTTATGCTCTCCCAATTAGCTCTCCTGTATTTTATGTGTTCCTTTGTAGCTGCAGACCAGTCTTGTGAGTGACAGGTTAGTTCATCAGTGTTACAGCCCTCCTGTTTTTCTCTCGTCTCATGGAGACAGGTCAGTGTGTCCAATCACCCTTCAGGCTCTTTATTCCCCAGGGAAACAACAGGCAGCCTGCCATCTTGATCCATAGGCCTTAGGACCTATGCTGGCTGCACATTTATTTGTTCACTGGCTCTTGGAAAATGTAATGGAACAAAGGATATTAAATTAGCTGGTATGGGAAACAGACGAGGTGAATTAGTAAAATGAAAATTCCCTAAGTGAAAATGTGTAAGGTTTTTTTTTCCGTTTAGAGATAACATCACTTCAGAATGTAATTATTACATTACCCATGCCTAATAAATTTACCTAATATAAATATGGGAGCATAGCTTCAATGGAACTTTGTTATAACAATTATTGAAGTCTAGATTTAATATAGTACAATATATAGTGCCAGAAAAACAACTTGTAAATTTACAAATAAATAATATTTAATGTTAAACATATTTGCTGGTGCTTTTCTATTCTTCAACTCATCAGTCCTGCCACCTCCCCTCTCATTGACAAAACTGCTTATAAAGATATTTTGTGAGGGAGCGTATGGATTCGCTGCTCACAAAAAATGTACATATAATATAGACGATTTGTGTGCAACCATTCACATGTCTGTGGACTTTTTGTGTTTAGTGTAATCTTTATGGTACCTAGCTATATGTTAATATAGAAAGACTTCAATTTCCAGACCAGAACCAGTGCCACACTGATGAGAGCCACAATGCAAAACCTGCAGTCTAGTGTGATGGAATTCCAGTAAAATAAAAGTTTAGTAGCCCAAGATTGCCACGTGGCATATGTAGGTACATGTGTTTGTAGTATCAGTTAGTTAGTTACACATAGCTAAGATACTGTCATCAATGTACTGAGCATGTGCAGGAATGTAGGAACTGAAATCACACTCCTTTCTCCTTTGTTTCGCATGAGCCATGTGGTTAGACCGGATGAGCAAGTCTAGACTCTGTTCATTGATTGGTTAAGGGTATGGGGGGGTTTATGGGAGGAGCTATAGGGCTATATAAGGAATGTACTCCATGTGTTCGGGGCTCAGATCTGTTGTGGAACGTTAGTCCATCTGAGATCTGATCGGTACGTGAATAAAGGCCTCTTACTTCTTGAATACCTGTGTCCATCTCTCTGTGTTTGGCTTCTGCACGGTTCCACGGTTACATCTCTGGTGTATTGGCTGGGAAACTCATTGTCACGGTAGCTGAGACAGAGACGTGAGACGGTAGATCTTTACCAACGTTCTCCACGGCAGCACCCCTGGACTTCTGCGTTGACCTCCTTTCGTCTCGGCGCCACTGGCCTTTTGTCCAGGAGATCATTGGCTTCTGCGCAGTGAGTACCGGGGTGCCCAGTAGGCCCACAAGCGGGTTTGTATTTGGTTTGGCTGTATGGAATCTGCCCCTTCCCTCTGGAAGGAAGAAGCAAAGGTGCACCGCTTATTGGAAATTAGACGCTCTGTAGTCAGCCGGTCTAATACAAGTGGTTTGGGCCAGACTGAATTTTGGTGTAAATAGTTCATGTCGGACACCGGTGTCCTGTCTTGACTAGCATATCTAGGTGTAAATTTTGGTTGCTAGGTCGGGGGGACCGGGAGACTAAGCAGATTCTGGTGTACATTCCATCTGCTAGATCTCAACCTGTCTTGGCTAAGTGGGAGGCGTGTAAATTCAACCACTAGACTATTGATAGAGTAAATAGACTAAATGAGTCCTGTTGTACATTCCGCTCATTAGTTCGCTATATGTGGTGCTTGGGCAGCATAAACTAGCCGAACCTTGGTGTAAATAGTTCGATAGTTCTCAAGGTGCCGGCCAATTAGAATAGTTGGGATTATTGTAAAAATTGTTAGATATACTGTAGTTGGTGAACTGGTGAATCGGTTAAATTGTATGTCCTCCTAGAAAGCTTGAGCTCTGCTGTCTAGTGGGAGTGTAAATTGTGTGTATAACTGTATAATAGTGCACGGTACCATAACCACTAACATGTATTATAATTACTGACATTGTGTATTGTATATAACTACTAAAAACCTGTTGTTTTGTGTTATATGTGTAACACCCAGGGCAGGCCTTAGGGGTGTGCGAGCTGTGCGACCGCACAGGGCGCCATGGAACAGGGGGCGCCCTGTGGCCGACACAGCTCACTCATGGCCGGAGTGCAGGGGAGCTAAAAGAGGTACCTGGCTGGAGGATTAATTATTCTCCACCCGGGTCTATTTTAAAAAAAAAAAAAATCGCGGCAGAGGGGGCGGGGTTTACCGAGCGGCGGAGGCGGGGCTTATCGAGAGGCGGAGACGGGGCTAATTCCTCCCGAAGCCCCTGCTGTACAGGAAGAGGGAAAGATGCTTCCCCATCAGCCAACTGCATCCACTGGAAAGAGGTAAGTGTGTGTGTGACTGTTTGCCTGTTTGTGTGACTGTCTGTGTGTGTGTGTGACTGTCTGTCTGTGTGACTGCCTGTGTGCGTGTGACTGTCTGTGTGTGTGACTGTCTGTGTGACTGCCTGTCCTTGTGTGTGTGTGTGTGTGTGACTGTCTCTGTGTGTGACTGTCTCTGTGTGTGACTGCCTGCCTGTGTGTGACTGTCTGTGTGTGTGACTGTCTGTGTGACTGCCCTGTGTGACTGCCCATGTATGTGACTGCCTGTGTGTGTGACTGTCTGTCTGTGTGACTGTCTGTCTGTGTGACTGCCCGTGTGTGTGACTGCCTGTGTGTGTGAGACTGTCTGTCTGTGTGACTGTCTGTGTGTGTGACTGTCTGTCTGTGTGTGTGACTGCCTGTATGTGACTGCCTGCCTGCCTGTGTGTGTCTGTCTGTAACTATCTGTCTGTGTGTGACTGCCTGCCTGTGTGTGTGACTTTCTATCTGTGTGACTGCCTGCCTATGTGTGTATAACTGTCTATGTGTGTGTTACTGTGTGTCTGTCTGTGTGTGTGACTGCCTATGTGACTGTCTGTCTGTGTGTGTCGCTGTGCCATTGTTTGTGCCTGTGCCTGTATGTGTGACTGCCTTTAACTGAGTGTGTGTGTACATGCCTGTAACCGAGTTTAAATTTCCCCCACCCCTTCCTGTCAAGGCCGCACTTTGACTGACAGACGCTCACTCACTGACAGACGCACACTCACTGACAGACACACACACTCATATACACTGACAAACAATGACATACACACATACACTATTACTTGGACACACACTGACAGATGCACACTCTCACTGACAGACGCAAGCACTCACTGAAAGATGCACGCCTCCACTGACCGACACATACACACTGACTGACACACACTCACTGACCGACACACACTCACTGACCGACACATACACACTCACTGACCTACACACTCACTGACCGACACACACTCACTGACCTACACACTCACTGACCTACACACTCACTGACCGACACACACTCACTGACGACACATACACACTCACTGACGACACATACACACTCACTGACGACACATACACACTCACTGACTGACACATACACACTCACTGACGACACATACACACTCACTGACTGACACATATACACTCACTGACCAACACACACATTCACTCACAGACACACACATTCACTTACAGACACACACAATTACACACTTACAGACACACACACACACACACATTCACTTCAAAATAAACACTCACAGACACACACACAGACATTTCCACTAACACTCACAAACTAATATTTTTACATTTATTTTAAATCCACCCAGCCTCCCTGGGAAAGCTGGAGTGGATTTCTTACCAGCAGTCCAGTGTGGCTGCTGGGCAGGCAGGCAGGGGGCGCACAGGCTGAGTAAGCAGCGCTTAGTGATGCCGGGAGCCGGACTGACGCATATTCTGGCTCCCGGCTTCATTAAGCGGCGCAGAGGAAGCTGAGCAGGAAGAGCTCAGGTGAGTATGCTCCTTCGCTGCCCGCTGCCAGCCTTGGGGGGGCTCAAAAGTGGCCAGCCGGTCAGCTCTTGAGCCCCCCAGGATGCGAGGCAAGCAAGGGATCTGCCTGGGGGTTTGGAGGGATGCTTTTTTTTGCCGCCCCCTGCAAAGTGGCGCCCAAGGCAGATGCCTTGTTTGCCTCGTGATACACACGTCCCCGGTGCCTGTGTGTGTTACTGTATTCAGGCAACTTGGTGGGAGGTGGGGGGGGGGCGCCGTGAAGACTTTTTGCACAGGGCGCCTAATTGCCTAAGGCCGGCCCTGGTAACACCATAACTGTTACTAATTGACCTGTGATAACTACTGATTGTAAAGACGATGTTGCTGGAGTGTGTTATAGTCGGGTAATTGAAAGTTGATTTACTGCGTGGATGATTGCAGGGTTTGATTTATAGTTACAGAGATAACAGATGGTTGCAGAGATACAGATGGAAGTGTGTTTGTTGTGTTTCTTTGAATTCGACGCTCCGTTGCTAAGTATGGGTGCGTCTGATTCAAAGATCGTTGATCCCTTGTCATGTATGCTAAACAATTTCGCAAAGGGATACAATGTTTGTGATTTTGGGGTAAAATTATCCCCAAAGCGTCTGACTACATTGTGTAGCAGAGAATGGCCTATTTTGGTGACCGAATGGCCTCCACGTGGTAGTCTTGATCCAAATCTAGTGTAGCGTGTACATGTGGCTGAATCTAGTAGGCCTGAATTTTACGATCAGTTTCCGTACATTGATTGTTGGAAACAGGTTGTGGAAGGATTGCCCAAAGGGATTAAAGTATGCCACGAGGAGCAATGTCGCCTCATGGTGTCCAGGACTCGCCTGTCCATTAGGGCCACAACTCCGCCCATTTTAGATATGCCCACTGAGTCTGAGCTTCCTCTACCACCCCCTTACTCCTCCAAGGCTAGAGGAGGTGTTGCCACTCCCCCTACCCTAGTGTCTCCTCCCACTCATTCATCCAGCTCAGAGCCCAGCCCACTTGCCTTAAGCCCTCCCCTTCTGGTACCTACCTCCATTAGTTCTGCATATCCGGATCTGACGTCATTTCTGGTTCCTGGTCAGGCTCCTCCTAGCCCGGCCCGGAATATCCTGTTAACTGACCTTTCGTTCAGTAAAAATCAGTTGTCCCCATCTCCTTGTCTCACTACCCCTAGACCGGAACTTAATATTAAACAACCTCACCGAAGCTCTGTATTAACCCGACAGATGACTGGTACCCTCCAACCCCGACATTATCAAATGCCTCTCCGACTTACACCGGGCCCAACACACATTGACAACAATGGTCAATTGCATCAGGCAGACCCTGTATTTGTTTATGTTCCCCTCACTACGACTGACTTATTTAATTGGAAGACACATAACTCTTCATATACTGATAAGTCTCAAGCCTTGACAGATTTGGTTGCCTCGATAATACAAACCAACAATCCTACTTGGGCTGATTGCCAGCAATTACTATTGACTTTATTTAACAATGAGGTAAGGACTCGGATTAATCAAGCAGCTATTAAAGCGCTTGAGGAAGCTGCCCGTGTTCAGAACCAGGCCAATCCGGCTGCATGGGCTGCAGCCCATTACCCAAATGTGGATCCGAACTGGAATATTAATGGTGCTGATATGCCCCAGAGCTTATATTGCTGGCATGAAGGCAGGAGGGAAAAAGGCAATCAATATGTCAAAGACGGCTGAGGTGTTGCAGAAAGCTGACGAGTCACCTAGTGCCTTTTATGAAAGATTACTGGAGGCATAAAGATTGTATACTCCTTTTAATCCAGAGGCTCCTGAGAATTCCCGAATGGTTAATTCAGCCTTTGTCATCCAGGCCCCAGGTGATATTAAAAGGAAATTACAGAAGTTAGAGGGATTTGTAGGGATGTCTATATCACAGTTGATGGAGATTGCGAATAAAGTATACATGAATAGAGAAACAGAGACAAAGAGGGAAGAAGAACGTAAAATGAAGAAGAAGGCAGATATGCTAGCGGTAGCTATTGCAAGTGTAGAGAGACAGGGAAGGGAGGTGAATAGAGGAGTTGAATAGAGGAGTTGAAAATAGGTTGAGTAGGGGACCACTAAGCATACTGTAGGGAGGAAGCACACTGGAGGAATGAATGCCCACAGAGAGAGCATTATGAAAACGACTGACAAGAAGAGAGAAGAGTGCGGGGAGGTTATGGTGGTAACTATAGAGGCAGAGGAAGAGGAAGTTTTGGAGGAAATAGTGGGAATAATAGAGGAAGTGTTCAAGGGGATATTTTCCACCCACGCAGAGACCTAGAGAAAGAGAGGATAGAGATTTTGTGGGTCTCTGTTATGGAGGACTATTGATACCGACCGGGCTCCATCCCCCTTGGCCGAGCGGAGCCCAGGGTCGATGTAGCAATAGGGGGAAAGAGAAGTTCTTTTATGATTGATACTGGGGCTGAACATTCCATGGTGACCAAATTAGTTGCTCCTCCATCAGGAAAAACCATAACAGTAATAGGAGCAACTGGGAAGAGCCCTGCTAGACCGGTTCTTAAGAGTCGCACTTGCATTCTAGGAGGCCATTTGGTGAAGCACCAATTTCTATATATGCCTGAGTGTCCAATCCAACTTCTAGGACAAGATTTATTATCAAAGCTTCAAGCCCAAATAACCTTTTTACCCAATGGATCGACATCCCTGAAGTTTAATGGATCATCGGGCATAATGGCGATATCGGTGCCAAGGGAAGAAGAATGGCGCTTCTACACGATAATGACAAGTGTAAACCCTAAGAGTGATGAATCCCTATTTGACATTCCAGGAGTATGGGCAGAAAATAATCCACCAGGGCTTGCCCGTAATATTCCACCTATACATATTGAGTTGAAGCTTGGGACCTATCCCGTGAGTCTACGACAGTACCACATACCTCAAAAGGCAAAGAGAAACATACAGACCTACTTGGATAAGTTCGTAAGGTATGGTATCCTAAAATTCTGTACTTCCCCCTGGAATACTCCATTGTTACCTGTTCAGAAGCCAGGATCAGATGAGTATCTTCCTGTACAAGATTTAAGAGCAGTTAATGATGCGGTAGTTAATATACACTCAGTTGTACCCAACCCTTATAATCTGCTTGCCTTGATACCAGCTAGGGCAACTTACTTTACAGTCTTAGACCTCAAGGATGCTTTCTTTTGTCTTCGAATTGCTGCTGAGAGTCAGTGTATCTTTGCCTTCCAATGGGAAGATGCTGTTACGGGTTCAAAGCGTCAGATGACTTGGACTAGATTACCTCAAGGATTCAAAAATTCACCCACCCTATTTGGATCCGCAATAAGCCAGGACCTGCAAGATTTCAAGTCCATCCCAGGAGAATGTGTATTACGTCAGTATGTGGATGATTTGTTGATAGCGGCAATTACTAAAGAGATATGCCAACAAGCAACTTATGATCTACTTCAAATTCTCTAGAAGGCAGGATACAAAGTATCTAGGAAGAAAGCGCAATTGTGCCAGTCAACTGTCAAGTATTTAGGATTCCATATCTCTGAAGGTCAAAGGATAATGGGACCCGAAAGGAAAGAAGCGGTATGTCAGATACAGATACCTAAGAATAGAAGACAGGTGCGAGAATTCTTAGGAGCAGCAGGATTCTGCAGGATATGGATTCCTAATTACGCGATAGGGGCGAAACCCTTATATGGAGCTATAAAAGGCACAGAACATGACCCCTTCCTATGGACCACTGAACAGTAGAAGGCATTTGAGGATATCAAGAAAGCACTATTGAGTGCCCCAGCCCTAGGCTTACCTGATGATACACGTCCATTCTATCTGTATGTACATGAGCAAAGAAGAATGGCTGTGGGAGTACTAACTCAGTATTTGGGATCATGGCAACGACCTGTTGCATACATGTCCAAACAGTTGGATGCAGTGGCCAGTGGTCTTCCACCTTGTCTGCGAGCAGTGGCCGCCGCTGCCCTGTTGGTAGCAGAAGCTGACAAGCTTACACTGGGTCAGGAACTCCACGTGCGAGTACCTCACGCAGTACAGACTCTACTTGATTACAAAGGTAATCATTGGTTCAGTAATAGCCTAATGACTAAATATCAAGCCATGCTATGTGAAAATCCAAGAGTACACCTTGAGACTGTTAATACCCTGAATCCAGCTACCCTTTTGCCACAACCTATTAAAAGTCAACATGATTGTTTGGAGATAATGGACGAGGTGTTTTCAAGCCGACCGGACCTTCATGACTTTCCCATCCAGAACTCGGATGTACAGTATTATACGGATGGTAGTAGCTATGTGAAAGAAGGAATTTACTATGCAGGATATGCGGTAACAACTATACACAAGGTGATAGAGGCACGGCCACTGTCAAAAGGGACATCAGCACAGAAGGCAGAATTGATTGCATTGACACGGGCCTTGCAATTGGCTGAAGGGTTGAAGGTGAACATATATACTGATTCAAAGTATGCATTTTTAACCACTCATGCCCATGGAGCCTTGTATAAAGAAAGAGGGTTGTTGAATTCGGAAGGGAAAGAAATCAAGTATGCAGCTGAAATTCTTCAACTATTGGAAGCAGTATGGAAGCCAAAGGAGGTTGGTATTATACATTGTAGAGCACATCTGAGAGGCGATAGTGATGTGGTAAAAGGAAATCGCATGGCAGATAGTGCGGCTAAGCGTGCTGTTGAATCTGGACAGGAGGAATATGTGGGGTACGTCGCTGCCCTTGTGCTGGCCCCTTTGCCTCAATTGACCCCGATTTATACAACTCAAGAGATGGAGTGGTTGAAGACTGAAGCGGGAAAATATTTGGAGAACAATTGGAATCAGTTAGAAGATGGAAGTATAGTCATTCCGACATCTCTGGCTATAGAGATTGTTCAGAACTTCCACAATGGCACACATACAGGAAGAGATAGTATGGAAGAATCTCTCAGGAAACATTTCTATATACCAAGATTATCCAATCTTACTCAAGTCATTGTTCGAAGATGTGTTCTGTGTGCAAAGAACAACGCAAGACAAGGCCCTGTTAAACCTCCTGGGGTCCAGTATATGGGATGACTCCCCATGTCAGATCTGCAAATAGACTATACAGTAATGCCTAAATCTGGAGGATATCGTTATCTGTTGGTAGCTGAGTGTACCTTCTCAGGTTGGGGAGAAGCTTGTCCAACCCGTACGGAAAAAGCAGGAGAAGTTGTACGATTCCTGTTGCGAGAAGTCATACCTAGATATGGACTCCCGTGCTCTCTAGGATCAGATAATGGCCCAGCCTTTATTCATCAGTGCCTACAACAACTGACTCATATGCTTGGTATTAAGTGGAAACTTCATACAGCATATAGACCTCAGAGTTCTGGGAAGTGGAAAAGATGAACAGAACTATAAAGACCCAGTTGGCAAAAATGTGTCAAGAGACCCAGCTTAAGTGGAATGTTCTTTTGCCAATAGCTCTGTTGCGCATACGCAGTACTCCTACCAGGAGAATGGGTCTGTCTCCTTTTGAAATTATGTATGGGCGTCCACCTCCTATACTCAGTAATCTAAGGGGGGATTTGAGTCAGTTGGGTGAAGGAATTACTCGGCAGCAGGTTGTAGAGTTGGGTAGAACTATGGAGGAAGTACAAAAATGGGTACAAGATAGGTTACCTGTGAACATATATCCATCTGTTCATTCTTACTATCCAGGAGATCAAGGGTGGATAAAAGAATGGAATAGTGTTCCATTAGGTCCGAAATGGAGAGGTCCTTATGTTGTTCTTTTGTCCACTCCAACAGCTGTAAAGGTGGCAGAAGTGACTCCGTGGATTCATCACTCTAGGGTTAAACCAGCGGCAGACTCTTGGCAAGCCACTCCAGACCCTGAAAATCCTTGCAAGATCCAGTTAAAGCGGGTGACTCAGTCGGAGTGAGGGCGAAGTATTGGGACATCGTGGTTGAAAGTACTATTTCGAGACCAGCAAGTAGGTGTTTTGACGGCCAGAATAAAGCCTGACCATTTGCCTACATGTCATAAGCCAGAGTGTCTCGAAGAGATCTCTGTGAAGGAAAGTGAGGATCAGAAGAACGCCAATCCTTGCAGCCCTCACAGTCGGGAAGCTGAGGTGCCATCGCGCGGTCGAAGAGATAAGAATGAGGATTTCAGGAAGAATGAATTTTATTGTGTGTTAATGTATTGTTATACATTTTCAGGAAGGTAACAGTACAGACATACAGAATTGTGATAGTTGCATTAAGACTACAAAAACTGGTAATCAAATATCCCAAACTCTTATTTGGCACTCACAGTATGAATGTAAGGGATCTGTATCTAAATGTAGATATTTAGATATTGATTACAGTGTGTCTCACCCAGCAGTAGGAGAGCCTAAATGTTTTGATCCCCAATTCCAACCTCGTATAATTTGGTTGGTAATTCGGAATAGTAACTCTCAGAGGATCTTGATAAATAGGACGGTGATAAATACCATACATTCTACGGGTATTCTACTATTTGATGCACGTAAGGCGATCTCGGGTAGTGGAAAACCTTGGAATATATGTGGTAATCTAAAGTGGGAACGAACTTATGGGTTCAATGACAAATATTTATGTCCCAGTAAAAGAGCTACTGATCCTGATTGCCCAAATAGAGATTTTAATTTCTGTCCATAGTGGTCTTGTGTGGGGTGGGCAACCTGGGGTAAAACAGTAGACCAAGATATGATTATCCAAAGGTTGCCAACCACACCACATTGTAAATCTATGGAGTGAAATCCGGTCCATATGACCATTTCTAATCCGCAACACTTCATAGACAAGTTCGGAAATCTATTTGGGTTCCAAATATACGGAACAGGGTTGGATCCTGGGGCTATTATATATGCAGGCATTGAAACAGAGACATTAGCAACCCAGACTCATCAGGTTTTTCATTCCTTCTATGAGGAGATGAGTATTGAGGATAAAATTCCCCATAATGTTAAGAACCTATTTGTAGATTTAGCTGAGAGTATTGCGGATAGTCTTAATGTAACTGTTTTGTATGTGGAGGTACTAATATGGGAGGCCAGTGGCCATGGGAAGCAAAGGAAGCATGGTACCCTGGTTCTGAGACAGATGAACAACAGATACTTTCTCAGTCTGATCATCAAGTAAGTACTAGAGGTAAATCAGAATGGGGTTAAAAACCTCTATTATAGGTCATGTTTGTGTAGCTAGGAAAGGGATAATGTATAACACGTCTGTAGGTGAGTTAACATGTTTGGGATAAAAGGCTTATAATGATAATATAAAAGATACTACTTGGTGGTCAGCTTCAAATGTCTCGGAACCTACTAATCCGTTTGCCAATTACACTAATTTGAAAGAGGTATGGTTTGATTTATCTGCTACATCCAATTGGAAAGTCTCAGCAAATCTATACTGGATTTGTGGTAAGAAGGCATATTCAGAGTTACCACAAGACTGGGAAGGGGCATGTGTACTAGGTATGCTCAAACCATCCTTCTTCTTGTTGCCAATCGAAACAGGATAGACCTTGGGAGTTAAGGTTTATGATGTAAATCATAAAAAGAAGCGAGCATCTTTGAATATAGGTAGCTGGGAGGATGGTGAGTGGCCCCCCCAATATTAATTATTATGGACCGGCTACTTGGGCAGAAGATGGTACTCAATATATATGCTTAACCGTATTATAAGACTACAGGCGGTGGTTGAGATTATCACCAACGAGACAGCACAAGCGCTCAATCTCCTAGCTAAACACAATACTCGAATGAGATCAGCCATCTGTCAAAATAGATTAGCTCTGGACTACTTATTAGCAGTAGAGAGAGGTGTATGCGGGAAGTTTAATCTAAGTAACACATAGACGATGAAGGGCAGGCAGTGGCTGAACTTACCAGTCACATGGTTAAACTTGCGCTTGTAGATACTCAGGTCTGGAGTGGGTATAACCCAAGTAGTTGGTTTGGAAGTTGGTATGAGCAGCTTGGATGGATTAAGGCATTAGTAGGAGGAGTAGTATTTATTATATTCCTATGTCTCTTTCTGCCCTGCTTAATTCCATTAGTGGTCAGGTCCATACAAAGTGTTATAGACAGCACTATTGAGAGGAAGACAGCTGCCCATGTAATGGCTGTCTGTAGATATGAACTTTTAGCCCAAAGAGAGCATATTCAGGATGGGGAATGCTGAAAGAATATGCTAAAGATGCTTACGAGGTCTGTTCTGGTTCATGGCTACTTGAGAGGTGTTGGCAAATTATGATTGGTGATGCATCTGGAATTATTTTAAATTAGAAGCATCAAAGGGGGGAATGTGATGGAATTCCAGTAAAATAAAAGTTTAGTAGGCCAAGATTGCCACGTGGCATATGTAGGTACATGTATTTGTAGTATCAGTTAGTTAGTTACACGTAGCTAAGATACTGTCATCAATGTACTGAGCATGTGTAGGAATGTAGGAACTGAAATCACACTCCTTTCTCCTTTGTTTCAGATGAGCCACGTGGTTAGACCGGATGAGCAAGTCTAGACTCTGTTCATTGATTGGTTAAGGGTATGTGTGGGTGTAGCTATTTATGGGAGGAGCTATAGTGCTATATAAGGAATGTACTCCATGTGTTCGGGGCTCAGATCTGTTGTGGAACGTTAGTCCATCTGAGACCCGATTGGTACGTGAATAAAGGCCTCTTACTTCCTGAATACCTGTGTCCATCTCTCTGTGTTTGGCTTCTGCACACTTCCACGGTTACATAGTTTCTGGTCTCTGATACTATTGGAACATAGCCCACAGTCTGGTTTACCTAAAACAGTGTTTAAAACAATGTCCATTGCTAAGGGTTTCTGCAGAAATGCAGTATGAAGTCTTAAGCACAGTGCCTGTCTGTGGTCATTTGCCTGTCAAGCTGGGAATACTGGGATACTTGCGGAAACATTTCGTGAATTTCTGTGCCATTGGAGGACATTTTAAAGTCTAACTTGAGATATGGAGGTAATACATCATAGTACTTTTTTCCATTTACACTGTGGAGAGTTTTATCATGTTTGGCACCATCACAATCTTTTTGGTACCTTCCTATAATAGATACATATGTATAATAAATATGTTTAAAGGGGTACTATAGTCACCAGAACAACTACAGCTTGTTGAATTTGTTCTGGTGAGTAGAATCATCTGGTGAGTAGAATCATTCCCTTCAGGCTTTTTGCTGTAAACACTGTCTTTTAAGAGAAAATGCAGTGTTTACATTACAGCCTAGTGATAACTTCACTGGCCACTCCTCAGATGGCTGTTAGAGATCCTTCCTGGGTCATAGCTGCCTAAAATGCATCCAAACATTCAGTGTCATCTCCCTCTGCATGCAGACACTGAACTTTCCTCATAGAGATTCATTGATTCAATTCATCTCTATGAGGAGATGCTGATTGGCTAGGGCTGTGTTTGAATCATGCTGGCTCTGCCCCTGATCTGCCTCTTTGTCAGTCTCAGCCAATCCTATGGGGAAGCATTGTGATTGGATCAGGCTATCACTTCTGCTGATGTCAGCAGGCAGTGGGCAGGTCTAAAGGAAACAGGCACAAAGCATGCAGCTGCAGACTTGAATACAAGTAAAAGTTCTATATGTAGGGAGGCATGAGGGTCTCAGGGTGGCTAGATGGTGGGTTTAAACCTATAGGGTCAGGAATACATGTTTGTGTTCCTGATCCTATAGTGCACCTTTAATTGAGTTTGAATTTTGTGACAAAACATAAAAAAACCTCCTTACATTAAAAAGAAAAATATGGATAAATCAATTAACCAGTTGTGTAAAACGATTTAACAGAGTTTTAAAAGTGTATTCCTAAAATAGTAGTTTTAAATACTATTCCTAGTTTTTCTAATTACTTTTCAATTTGCAATACAAGTAACAAAGTTTTATTTGCATTATGATAAAGTTACCAGCTGCAACTATAGAAAGAAAGCTTCCACCATAGGAATTGCAGTGTCGTGAACTATTTGCTAAATTAAACTTTTTTTTTTTTTTGGCATAAATCCTATGTCTATTGGAACAATATACAAGTTTGCACTATAGCTGTGTGATGTCGGTCAGAGTCGGTCATAGACACCCAATGTTTTTTAGGTGGTGGGATCCAAATGCCAAGATAGGGCCTAGTGATTGACCTTTACCTTCTCCTACACATCCTGACAGACATGGCAGAGGGGTTCCCAAGTCCGCTTGTCTAATAGTAAATTGACCAGAGGATGCACACTCCCTTTTTATGAATATACAGATGATTCATTTGTAAAGGGTCAGTGAGTGTCCATTCCCACTGGGCATAGTGTTAAAATAAAACTAACATTGGTGAATTCTGACATGAATGTACTATACTTGTTTTTAATTTTTAAATTATTCTATTTTTGTGTGTACTTTTGTTTACCCTTAATAGGTGCTCCAGTTATGTCAGGTTGAAATCTGAGTTGGTTGCACAAGAAGATTCATATTGTGCTGTATATGCATGGTAGTAGTGTTGTGGTAGCTTTTTATTTATATGCCAAAGAAAATCAATCAACTGAGATATAGTTGACAAAATAGGAGATGTATGAGAGTATACATATAAAAGCATAACCTAGAGCAGTGCTGGATAACCTTGGCACTCCAGATGAATGTGAACCGTAGCCTATTGTCTGCCTGAACAACGTAGGAAATGTTGAGTACATATATCTAGAGAGCTACATTTAGCCATCATAGCATTGTTTATTTATCCCTTTGCATCATGCCATAGTTACGTGGATATTTCTAACATAGAAACATAGAATGTGACAGCACATAAGAACCATTTGGCCCATCTAGTCTGCCCAACTGTCTAAATACTCTCATTAGGTCACTGTCCTTATCGTATAGCTAGGATAGCCTTATACCTATCCCACGCGTGCTTAAATTCTTCACTGTGTTAACCTCCACCACTTTGGCTTTACTGTAAAGTAATACTTCCTGATATTATTTTTAAATCTTTGCCCCTCTAATTTAAGACTATGTGTCATGTCCCCTGCCCACTCTACACTCGCGGCAGCACTTTTCCTGTCAGACCCCCTGGCTGCCTGCAGCTTGCGGTGGCTTCCCTTGCCATGGGTCCTGCCGGCACTCATCCCGTCAGGCCCCATACCTGCTCGCCACTCATGGCGGCTCCCGTTGCCGCGGCTCCAGTCAGCATTCCTGCAAGCATGCAGCATGATTAAATATGTGCCCAAGTCAGCCACCTGACACGGCGCATAATGATGACATCAGGGCTCAAACTGGAAGGGTCAAATACCTTTCACGTGTTGTAATTAATTCTAAGTGGAAACTATCTAATCAGAAGTAGTCTAAGCATATTTAAACTTACCTCCTCCGTGCCTTGTTGCCCTGTTGTGGTCTTCTGATAGCTCGTTTACGCGGTCTGACCATTGGTTACCGAATTTTGGCTCTGTATCTCGTTTACTCTGTCTTCTCTGATCCTTGACCTCTGCTTGTCCTATTGTTGTTCCATATCTCTAAACTCCTTGACTTTAGCTAGTACACTGACATCTCTCTTTTTGCATATCCCGGCCACTCTAAGGACCGGTATTGCAATTTCTTCTCCTGTGTTCTGTCCCTGTGTCTGGTTTCGGAACCATGACATTATGTCCTCTTGTTGTGGTAGTATTTCTTCTTTTAAATATAGTCTCTTCCTTTACTGTGTTGATTTCCTTAATGTATTTAAATGTTTCTGTCATATCCCCCCTATCTTATCTTTCTTCCAAACTATACATGTTAAGATCCTTTAACCTTCGCTTGTAAGTGTAATCCTGTAATCCATGAACCAGTTTAGTAGCCCTTCTCTGAACTCTCTCCAAAGTATCAATATCCTTCTGAAGATACGGTCTCCAGTACTGTGTACAAAACTCCAAGTGAGGTCTCACCAGTGTTCTGTATATTGGCATGAGCACTTCCCTATTTCTACTGCTAATAACTCTCCCTATACAACCAAACATTCTGCTAGCATTTCCTACTGCTCTATTACACCATCTGCCCACCTTTAAGTTATCTGAAATAATTGCCCTTAAATCCCTTTCCTCAGATGTTGAGGTTAGGACTCTATCAACTAATCTGTTTTCTCCCATTAGGTTTTTACATCCAAGATGCATTGTCTTGCACTTATCCACATTAAATGTCAGTTCCCATAGCTCTGACCATGTTTCTAGTTTACCTAAATCATTTGCCATTTAGCTTATTCCTCCTGGAACATCAACCCTGTTACATATTTTTGTATCATCAGCATAGACCATCAAGACCTTCTGCAATATCACTAATAAAAATAATAAGGAGAATGGGTCCAAGTACAGATTCCTGAGGTACCCCGCTGATAACAAGACCTTGCTTTGAATATACTCCATTGACTATAACCCTCTGTTGCCTGTCACTCAGCCACTGCCTAACCCATTTAACAATATTGGAATTCAAACTTAAAGATTGCAGTTTATTGATAAGCCTTCTATTATTATTATTATTATTATTATTATGATATTTATAGAGCGCCGTCAAATTCCACAGCGCTTTACAATGGGTGGACGAACAGACATGTAGTTGTAACCAGACAAGTTGGACACACAGGAACAGAGAGGTTGAGGGCCCTGCTCAATGAACTTACATGCTAGAGGGAGTGGGGTAAAATGACACAAAAAGATAAGGATAGTATTAGACTAGTGACAGTTGCAGAAGAGGAATCAGTCAGGAGCTATTAACAGTTTAATTGATATGCTTTTATGTAGAAGTGGGTTTTTAACGATCTTTTGAAGGAGTGGAGACTGGGTGAGCATCTAGCGGAGGAGGGAAGCGAGTTCCACAGGAACGGTGCAGGGCTCAAGGAATCTTGAAGGCGAGCATCAGAGGTGGGAGTACGGACAGAAGATAGACGTAAGTCTTCAGCAGATCGTAAGGGCCTAGACGGGACATACTTGTGTATAAGGGAGGATAGATAGGTGGGAGCAGCATTATGTAGAGATTTGAAAGCAAGAACCAGAATTTTAAATTGAGCCCTATATTTTATAGGAAGCCAATGTAGGGACTGACAGAAGGGTGAGGCACGGGAGGTGCGGGCCGACAGGAAGATAAGCCTCGCCGCCGCATTCATTATGGACTGTAACGGCGCAAGTTGGGAGCACGTAAGACCCATGAGAAGCGGATTACAGTAGTCAAGGCGAGAAAGGACAGTGGAATGGACCAACACCTTAGTTGCATCTGGCATTAAGTAGGGGCGGATGCGCGCAATGTTTTTGAGATGCAAATGACAGGATTTGGCGATAGATTGAATATGAGGCTTGAAGGAGAGGTCGGAGTCAAAGAGAACACCTAGGCACCTAGACGCCAATATTTGAGGTAAAATGCATTTTTAAAATGTCTTACAGGGTTATTTACTAGAGTGAGAATTTAATGTGAATTAAAAGTGAACTTCAAATTTAAGGTCAGAGTAGCTGACTTAGAGAATTTTCCAGTTTGGCTATGTTAAAGGACCACTCTAGGCACCCAGACCACTTCAGCTTTATGAAGTGGTCTGGGTGCCAGGTACATCTAGGATTAACCTTTTTTTTATAAACATAGCAGTTTCAGAGAAACTGCTATGTTTATCCTGAGGGTTAATCCAGCCTCCAGAGCCTCTAGTGGCTGTCTCATTGACAGCCGCTAGAGGCGCTTGCGTGCTTCTCACTGTGAAAATAACAGTGAGAGCACACAAGCGTCCATAGGAAAGCATTGTAAATGCTTTCCTATGCGACTGGCTGAATGCGCGCGCGGCTCCTGCCGCGCATGCGCATTCAGCCGATGACGTCGCGAGCAAGGAGGAGAGGAGGAGTACAGCTCCCTGCCCGGCGCTGGAGAAAGGTAAGTGTTTAACCCCTTCCTCTCTCCAGAGCCCGGCTGGAGGGGGTCCCTGAGGGTGGGGGCACCCTCAGGGCACTATAGTGCCAGGAAAACGAGTATGTTTTCCTGGCACTATAGTGGTCCTTTAACCATAAATTTGAATTTTACTTTGAATTCACCTTGCATTCTCACTTTAGTGAATAACTCTGTTAGCATCTTTAACTCTAACTCTGTTAGTATCTAAAATTTTCTCACTCCTATAGCTGTAAAATTACAATATTATACTGAAAAAAAAATATTTGGAACCTAATATTTTAAGATCCTAATATAAAATTCACACAAAGCCCTAATTACATTAATGTCTTTATTAATGTTCAGTGCTATGGTGATGCTCCCATCCATAGCCTATCTTCTTACAATGTGCAGTTTTAACTTTTATACAGGGAGTGCAGAATTATTAGGCAAATGAGTATTTTCACCACATCATCCTCTTTATGCATGTTGTCTTACTCCAAGCTGTATAGGCTCGAAAGCCTACTACCAATTAAGCATATTAGGTGATGTGCATCTCTGTAATGAGAAGGGGTGTGGTCTAATGACATCAACACCCTATATCAGGTGTGCATAATTATTAGGCAACTTCCTTTCCTTTGGCAAAATGGGTCAAAAGAAGGACTTGACAGGCTCAGAAAAGTCAAAAATAGTGAGATATCTTGCAGAGGGATGCAGCACTCTTAAAATTGCAAAGCTTCTGAAGCGTGATCATCGAACAATCAAGCGTTTCATTCAAAATAGTCAACAGGGTCGCAAGAAGCGTGTGGAAAAACCAAGGCGCAAAATAACTGCCCATGAACTGAGAAAAGTCAAGCGTGCAGCTGCCACGATGCCACTTGCCACCAGTTTGGCCATATTTCAGAGCTGCAACATCACTGGAGTGCCCAAAAGCACAAGGTGTGCAATACTCAGAGACATGGCCAAGGTAAGAAAGGCTGAAAGACGACCACCACTGAACAAGACACACAAGCTGAAACGTCAAGACTGGGCCAAGAAATATCTCAAGACTGATTTTTCTAAGGTTTTATGGACTGATGAAATGAGAGTGAGTCTTGATGGGCCAGATGGATGGGCCCGTGGCTGGATTGGTAAAGGGCAGAGAGCTCCAGTCCGACTCAGACGCCAGCAAGGTGGAGGTGGAGTACTGGTTTGGGCTGGTATCATCAAAGATGAGCTTGTGGGGCCTTTTCGGGTTGAGGATGGAGTCAAGCTCAACTCCCAGTCCTACTGCCAGTTCCTGGAAGACACCTTCTTTAAGCAGTGGTACAGGAAGAAGTCTGCATCCTTCAAGAAAAACATGATTTTCATGCAGGACAATGCTCCATCACACGCGTCCAAGTACTCCACAGCGTGGCTGGCAAGAAAGGGTATAAAAGAAGAAAATCTAATGACATGGCCTCCTTGTTCACCTGATCTGAACCCCATTGAGAACCTGTGGTCCATCATCAAATGTGAGATTTACAAGGAGGGAAAACAGTACACCTCTCTGAACAGTGTCTGGGAGGCTGTGGTTGCTGCTGCACGCAATGTTGATGGTGAACAGATCAAAACACTGACAGAATCCATGGATGGCAGGCTTTTGAGTGTCCTTGCAAAGAAAGGTGGCTATATTGGTCACTGATTTGTTTTTGTTTTGTTTTTGAATGTCAGAAATGTATATTTGTGAATGTTGAGATGTTATATTGGTTTCACTGGTAATAATAAATAATTGAAATGGGTATATATTTGTTTTTTGTTAAGTTGCCTAATAATTATGCACAGTAATAGTCACCTGCACACACAGATATCCCCCTAACATAGCTATAACTAAAAACAAACTAAAAACTACTTCCAAAAATATTCAGCTTTGATATTAATGAGTTTTTTGGGTTCATTGAGAACATGGTTGTTGTTCAATAATAAAATTAATCCTCAAAAATACAACTTGCCTAATAATTCTGCACTCCCTGTACTGTGTAAACTTTTAACCTAGAGTCTTCTTTGGACCCTACTTCTGTATCTGTGCCCATTTTCTGCTGTATCTTCTGCTATAGTTGCTTTCCGGCTTCTCTGCCCCGATTTGTGTATCCAGTTTTACTTTTAATCTAATGAATAAAAAAAGGATTTCTAGTGCTTTCGGCAATGTTAGTAGGCATCCCATCAGCCGGACATTTAAATATTGCAGCTGTCTTTATAGAACGCTCAGGCGGCTGCCGTACTGCCTCACCTTCTGCCTCACACTTAGTGTGCACTTCCTGTCAGTACGGCTGGGTCGCGGACCGGAGAGGAGCTCGGCCACGCTACAGGAAAGGGGAGGTGAGGAGAAGAAGAGAAGATTACAGGAGGGGGGGAGTGGAGAAGATTGGAGGGGGGAGAAGATGAGAAGATTACGGGAGGGAGGGGGGGAGGAGAAGATTGAAGTGGGAGAAGAAGAGAAGATTGGAGGGGGAGAAGAGAAGATTACAGGGAGGGAGGGGGGAGAAGAAGAGAAGATTACAGGGGGAGAAGAAGAGATTACAGGGAGGGGAGGGGAGAAGAAGAGAAAATTACAGAAGGAGAAGAGAAGATTACAGGGAGGAAGGGGAAGAAGAGAAGATTACGGGGAGGGGAGAAGATTACAGGGGAGGGGAGAAGAAGAGAAGATAACAGGGGAGAAGAAGAGGAGAACTTGAGGGGGGAAGAAGTGGAGAACACGGGGAAGAAGTGGAGAACACAGGGAGGAGGGAAGAAGAGGAGAACACGGGGAGATGAGAACGGGGGGGTTGAGAAGAACGTTGAGGAGGGAGAGACCACTAAAGGAGGGAGGGGGTGGTGGATAGAACACTAGGGGAGGGGGGGGTGGAGGATAGACCACTAGGGGAGGGTGGGGGGAGAGGAGAGACCACTAATGGAAAGGGGGGGGGGCATCCCTATACACACAGAAACACAACATGAAACACAACATGCTTCCCTTACACACAGAGAAACACACAATGCATCCATTACACACACACACACACAATGCAACTCTTACACATAAAGACAATGCATCCTTTGCACATATACACAGAAACATACAATGCATCCCTTACACACACATGCAAACACACATTGCTTCTCTTACACACACACAGAAACACAATGCATCTCTTACACACACTCAACACACCCCTTACAGACACACACTGCATGCCTTACATACACAGAAACACACTTTGCATCCCTAATGCATACAAACACAGATTCACACAATGCATCCCTTACACACAACAAGAAACACACAATAGATCCCTTATACACAAACACACACTGCTTTCTATCCCTTACACAAAAACACACTGCTTCCACTACACACAAACACACTGCATCACCTACACAAACTGGTATCCCTTAAGCTAGCTAATGGAATAACCTAATTATCAACAGGCAGAAAATATAAATTTTTACCCAAAGTCCAGAAACACCCCAAAACACAAATATATTCCCTGGATAACCCTGATCTGGGTGAACAACATATTCAAAAATCACCCAGATCAGAGCAGGGGTTCAAAAGTTTTATGGAAGTCACATTTGACCGACCGCAAGCATGGCTTTCATGCTTAAAACAGTTCCACATATTTTGGCTGTGCGGCCGGTCTATCTTCTCCTCTATCCTGATAATTGGCTTAAGTGGCTGTGGTAAGCCAATTAACTCCAGGTCTAGGAAATATGTCTAAGTCCAAAAACTGTTACAAAAAACACATAAAAATACATCTCTTATTATTATGTTATTATTTATATAGCGCCATCAAATTCTGCAGCGCTTTTGAGGGCCCTGCTCAATACAATGTTTAACCTATATGTCCAACATATCCCCAGATAGCTTGGATCTGAGCGCTCAATATGTCCAATGTTAAAAGTGCCCTATAGTACAAATAAGGGTGAGGTCAGAAAATAGCAAGGGCTGATGGGAGATTGAGGAGGGACAAAGCAGCCAGTTTAACAGGACAACGCCCTGCTGGAGAAACAATAGGACATTAAAAAGGGGGAGGGAAAGAGGCACATTTTTCCATGCATTTAAAGGGGCAGAAAAAGTGTTTTAAAATCCAATAAGCCCAAATAGACTTTTTAAATGGCAATACACCCCAGAGGCCATAGTCACAGGGCAAGAGGCTGGCAAGCAGACCTCTCCAAAAGCCAGTGGCAAAGTGCAATTCATCACAGTAATATACATAAGTGGTTAGGGGCAAAGTTTAAAGAGAGTGATGGGATCACATTACCAAGCCAAAAAAATAATCTGCAAAGAAACATTACCTATTATTTAGCTACTAGTTAAGATCATGTCTGAGTTTTCCAGGTCTGAATTTATCATGTCATATCCTCATGACAAGCAAATCGGTTCTACACAAATCACTGTTATACTTGCTCTTTGTTAACTCTATCAAAGGCATCTTAACATAAATCTATATAAATTCTCTATTTGAGACTAATTGATGTGTCTACTCTACACACATGTATTAGAAATCAGAGGTCTCAGGAAACTTTGTGACTTCAGCCTGAAACGCTCAATAAATCCCAAGCGACTGACAAACACTATAGAACATAACAAAGACATAACAAAGACTTGGGTTTTCCTGACATTGAATATTACAAAGCTCAGATCGGCTTTGAACGACAGGTATGCATGCAGAACTTTCTTTTAATACCATATCCAATCTGCTGGCAACTTGGACTTTGCAGTTCTTATGAGTCCTAAGTACTGAATTGAACTAGTCTTATGCACTATAATTTTGCACTGAATTAATTTGTGTGTGTATATGTGATGAAAGAGTATTCCCTCCCCAAGAGTAATAAGATGCTTTCTCTTCTAATAAATAAAAAAATTAAAACAATAATCCTTCAAACAGTAAAGTGAATGTTAAAAACGAGTGTTTACATGTTACATAAAAATATGGCTATGTAATCAATAAGCTTCTTTGAAAATACTCTATTAAGGTATGCATATCAAATCAACAACTGTAGTAGATTATATTTAAATGACAGCACAAAAAAGTTCAGCTACCCTCTATGCCTGGGAGTGTGGTTTGGGCCCATAGTTACATCTGAATTAAAAGGGACACTAAAGTCACCAAAACAACTTTTGCTTAATGAAGCATTTTTTTTATTTCTTTTTGTGTGTAGATCATGTCTCTGCAGTCTCACTGCTCAGTTCACTGCTATTTAGGAGTTACATCACTTTTGTTTCTGTTTATGCAGCACTAGTCACACCTCCCCTGGTTGTGACTGACACAGTCTGCATGAAAAACTTAAGTATTTATCTTCTGCTCTGTAAATTTTATCACATGACAGGAGGCTTCATATTTTGCATAACTTTCTTTACTTTATGCCTCCAGCAGCACAAGTCAATCAATAAACTTTAAACCAATCAGTAACAGGCATCACATCCATATATAAAGCCCTGACAGACACATGACTTCCTCTTTCTTTGCTGCTTACCAGCCAAGGCACAGGTCAGAGTATTTTGCTCCAAACTGTTTTACTGATATTGCAATTGTCATTAGTTAATCATTTATTGCTTAACTTTCAGTTTGTTCCAAACTGTTTTTATTAATATTGCTATGGTCACTGTAGTTAGACACCTTATGCTAGACATTCAGTTTTAATCCTAACTGTTTTTTCTGGATACCACTTTAATTAAACTTTATTAATTGACTTTCAGTTTGCTCCAACTGTTTTTATTAATATTGCTATGGTCACTTTAGTTAGATTTTTAATGCTAGACATTCAGTTTTTGCTCCAAACTGTTTCTGGATATGCATGGCCACTTTTGTTAAACTTTATTAGCTTGTCCTGCAATTTTGGCCTAAACGTTTTTCATTATTTTGCACTTGCCTTCCATTTGGATTTGTATAGTGTGATATTCTCCCCCTGTTATCCTTCCCCTGAATTAACCCTGTATTTTCTGCTTTATTAGCCTGTTTTCTGTTGCTGGCACCTTTTTTTTTTTCTCCTATGCTTTACTCTGGTATCGCACGGATCGCGGCGTTTTCCCGCGAGCACGCTTTTTATTCATTGGTGCTGGGACTTCAGGGCAGGTCTCTGGGGGTTGGGGATGTCGGGGGGACTCTTTTCCATGCCGGCAGACCGCGATCGTATCTTCGATCGTGGGCTGCACAGCACTTTTGCGCGCGAACGGCGGCCATCTTGAATCTCGCGGCACTCGCGAGATTCACGTCGGCCATGTCGTTTGGCCAGTTCGTGATTCCCACGAACTGGCGGCTAGTTCTGTACTGTTTCATATATTTTTCCTGTGAAATAAAAGTTTTACAAGTACTTTTGAGCTCAATACTGTTCATGGGCATGTGGAATAAAGGTTTTATATGTACCTTTCCTGGAAGATTATGAATGGACTGTTCACTGCTGAGCTCTATACTGGCATATTTCATTGGCATGTGAAATAAAAGTTTTATATGTAACTCTGCATGAATATGTAGGATTGATCCCTGCTGTGTGCATCTGCTGACAGTTTGCTCTATTCTGTTCTATACAATTGACATGTTGAATAACAGTTTTATTGTACATCTGGAGGATTATGAATGGACTGTCCCCTGCTGTGGGCATATAGTGGATGCATTACTCTATCTACTGGCAGGGAAATTAAATAGAGCTGATATCTTACTCCAGCTCCCTACTCCCACTGGACCTCACAACCATTGGATACACTCCTTCCCCACAGGGATACACCTCCCAGGACACAGTAGTGGAGGCACATAACGGAGTGATTAACAGGGGTGACCCCCCTTACGCTGGGTGACCCCCAAGCGTGGCAGACACCTCTCCAAAGTGACATTGTGGTACAGGGGTGACCCCCCTTACGCTGGGTGACCCCCAAGCGAATCTGGTTCCTGTCCTAGTGACATACATATACTGGGGTGATCCCCCTACGCTGGGTGAACCCCAAGCGAATATTATTCCGGTACTAGTGACTTACATATACTGGGGGGAACCCCCACGCCCTAGGGCGGGCTCATATCCACGGAGTACGATCTGTTACTGTATGCACAGACCGGGTCACACTGAATACATGTATATCGACAGAGCCAGGAAGGAGAGCTCACGGTGCTGCCAATTCTCCACAGTACTATATCCTATAAGGGTGACCCCTTGGATAATTTGGAGGCTACCATATCTCCCCATACACGGGCTACGTCCCGACATTACTGACCGCTCACCCCGGTCTTATTGAGGGTGACCCCCTCCTCAGACCACTCCCAGGAAATCTCTAAGTGGTACTGATTGAAACAATTCTGGGTGACCCCCAGTCGTACGTGGAGGCCCACTAAGTGGCAATAAGTGTACTACCGTACCTGACACCTGTTCGGTACCCCATAGACCGAAAGAGTGTCCCAACATGCAATAAGAGACATTCATACAGGGGTGACCCTCCTATGCTGGGTGAACCCCAAGCGAGTCTTACTCCGGTGCTAGTGGCATAGGTACAAAGGCGTGACCCCTTACCGGACGGGGTGACCCCCCGCACCCTTTCTAGGGCTTCTACCTTCAGAGTACGCTCTGTCATTGTATGCACAGACCAGGGCGCACTAGATGCATGTATTCTGGCACCTCTATGCTTCAACTGGGGTTCCGTACGCCCTTCCCTTAACCGAGAAGGAGAACTCACAGTGCTGCCAAAACTCCACAATTCTAGACCATATAAGGATGAACCCCGTGGACTATATATATTGAGGCTTTCACGTCTCCCAGACTTGGGCTACGTCCCGACATTGCAGACCGCTCATCCCGGTCTTACTGAGGGTGTCCTCATTCTCAGACCACTCCCCGGATCCTGCGAAAATGATACTGATTGATCAAAATTCTGGGTGACCCCCAGTTATACGCGGAGGCCCACTGAGTGGCAATAAGTGTACTGTTGTATGATCCTGTCTCCCACGGACCGAAAGGATGTGAACCAACATGTCGGACTTACCTCAATATCCCCGACCGATTTTCAGGCGAGGATTAAGGCCGCCATGACAGCTCCGGGGGAAGAAGTCCTCTCCAGTATGCTGGCTAACAACCCATCCGACAGAGCGGGTGCAACGGCAGCAACACCAATGGAAGATTGAGATACCGACGTTAGGTCGGACACCCATCATCAGGGGACGAGGACTTCATCCTCCCCCCCTTCTCTGGAGATCATGAAAGAATGGAGGGCAGAAGAGGTAAAAGTGACAAGACCCGCCTAGCAAGAAAGGTTTTTTCTTTGGCACACTGGACACTCCTGTTTTGACTCACGCACCATCCGACAACCAGGGTCATCCGAATGGGGTTAACCGGAGCACCGGGCCCACTTCTGGCTTAGGAGGCCTATGGGAAAAGAAATCCGAGACAGGCTCAGGATGGAATGCCCACGCCCTCTATGTCCGAACAAGATAGTCCTCACTATGGAGCTCGTGGTGATATGTATGTCCCGATCAGGCCGGGGTCCATGTAAAGGTGTAGGAGGAGGACTCAAAACAAGTTAAGATGAAATACTGGATATGATCAGCCCAGGAAAAAATTCTATACTTTGCGGACCTGACCCCACACAAGACTCACCGCTAGAAGCTCATGATGTGAGGGAATGGGTGCAAAGGGCAATATGTAGGTTGGGGAACACAAGGCAGACAGGTGCACAGAACGGCGCAAAGCAGCCCGATTAAAGATGGATTTCAAACTATTGAAGTTAGGGACGAAAGAGCGAGGACCTCAGGCGGACGGACTATCGTTTGGAGAACCATTTATCTCAGCAACGATTTGGTAGTAAGGAAGAAGATAGGAGACTATGACCCAGTCATCAACCTATGCCAACCCAATGGTTTTGGGGCGTACCGACAACTCAAGAAGGAAGGTATCCATCTCTTAGGGGATCTACAAGGTTGGACTTGAAGGGCACTTACCTATAGGTTCACATGGTGCCTCATGAAGTTTCTGAAGTCGGTCACTGCGCACTGAAAAGCAAAGGGTATCTGCTGTCACATACCTAGACGACTTACCTTTTGCAAATCCAATTCATGACTACGTTTACAAACAAGATTTATGTTTACAGTTTCGGGAATTGTTGGGATTCATAGTGAACAGAGAGGAGTCGGTTCGATCCCAGCTCCGAGTGATTCAGTTCCTCTACTTTAGAATAGATTCCCCCTTGGGCGGATTACACCTTCCCACATCATTGATAGCGACGATTCGTAAGGAAATTCGATGGGTACGGCGGAAAGGCACCATAACCCTTTGACTATTTCCCAGGACTGCTTCACTACCGGGCCAGACAGTGGCTGAAAGCTCACTGCCTGAGATACGGACACACCTATGAAATTGGGATCAGAATAGCGAAGACTTCGATAGTACTCATTACTGCGGTAAAGGAGTCAAGCGTGACACCCAGAAGGGTTGTCCTTAATCAGGATCATCCTCTGCTCCTTCCGTTTTAACTTGCCTTCGGGCGGATCCAAAAGGAGAACATCATCCATTGATAATGCAGGAGCATCTGGAGTTGGTAGATTGGTGTCTTCCAGGGGAGACTGGTATGTCAAGGGACTATCGCAACCAACTAGAGGCCTACTATGGGACTCATGGACACCAGGTATTCCCCGAAATAACTTATCTGCATGGAACACCTGGAGTTCGCTGGTGTATGGGAAGGGACTGCGATCCCTTTATTACCCCTATCTCCACGATGCTGGATCTTTATCATACCTTTTCACTACAGGCCGATCGGAACATTCCATTAACGGGCTACGTTCCGCGATTTCGACGACGCATAGCATGATTCACGACACTCCGGTCAATCAAGAGCCTTTGATATGCCATTTTCTGCGGGGTATCAAACCGTCCAGAACCATGCGTCAAAGTATCACTGGTGTGGGACTTTGATTTGGTTCTTTTGGAGCTAGTCAGATATCACGGTCCTATCCCTCCGTCAGCCGTTAGCCAGAGTCACGTTACTTTTAGGTCTTTTCGTCGGGTATCATATGTACTGGAGTTCGACATAGACGGTCTCTTCGGTATCACCGGAAAGAATGATTTCTACAGTGTCTCGTAGAACTATATCTTATCCGCGTCCGTATCGTTCCCTGTTACCGACGGTTTCCCAGTCTTTGTGCAGTTAAAGCGGTACTTTGTTACATGGAGATCACGACAACACTTAGAATGTCACATTCAGGACATCTGCTGGTCTTATACCAACCGTACAAGCCAGTTACCATGAACACTCTGTCTAGATGGGTTCATTGGTTGTTATCGCTAGCGAGGGTGGAGACGTGTTTGGGTACTCATTCGGTAAGAGGCGCGGCTGCTTCTCAGGCCTTCACGAGGGGGCCTCTATATTTTCAGCGACGAATTGGACACGGATAGACTACTTCCGTATATTTATTTTCGTCAACCACACACGCATCCTTCTCGCTCATACCACAGCTTTAAAAATGCAAAATATGAAGCCTCCTGTCATGTGATAAAATTGTAGATTACGCTAACGTAGTGTACCTATAATCTTAATTTTAATAATGACAGGAGGCGAATATTTTCCCACCCTGTTTCCCTCCCTATGCTCTGGAAAATTTTTATATTCTGGTTTGTCATTTTCTCAGTGTAAATTATAAGGTTTTGGTAATTCAGTATATTTATGGGATGCTTATTTGGTTGACATGTGTTAGATCTGTGTTGATTATTAAGTATACTATGGTTTGTTTAATGTTTCAGTATATTAACTTAATATAAATATAGACACATATAGTACTGGATTTAATGTGGACAACAGTTGGTTTCCATCACCTTTCACGTATTTCTGTTCTTTTCAGCGTAATCATCATAGATGGATTCGACAAGATAAAGCTGGAAGGTTTCAAGTTTCGTTTCAAGTTATGTGCTACACGTTAATCAGGACTGTTATTTGAATTCCCTGACGTTATAATAGACTGTTTTTCGCATCAAAGAAAGAGGAAGTCATGTGTCTGTCAGGGCTTTATATATGGATGTGATGCCTGTTACTGATTGGTTTAAAGTTTATTGATTGACTTGTGCTGCTGGAGGCATAAAGTAAAGAAAGTTATGCAAAATATTCGCCTCCTGTCATTATTAAAATTAAGATTATAGGTACACTACGTTAGCATAATCTACAATTGAACTTTCATTACATATAGAATGCTCTAGTAGGATCTAGCAAGCTATTAACAGAGCAAGAGATATGAAATTCTGAATTAAACAGAATTTGCAATAAAGGAAGTGCAAATCTTAGATTACTTTTTACAAGAAGTATTTAGGAATGTTATGTAAGTCACATGCAGGGTGACAGAGAATTCAGCAGGGGCATGATCTATACACAAAAGCTGCTTCATTAAGCTAACACTGTTTTGGTGACTATAGTGGCCCTTTAAAGAACTCATCTGGCCTATGGCTTCAATGGGGAATAGTGAGGCATCTCTGAAGGCCCCACCAATACTGGATCCTGTGAACTCAGAGAAGTCATCATGTAGTAAAATAGACATCTGGTATTTGTTAATAGTAAAAAAAATAGTGCTACTATATAATAGTAAGCTGGGACCTCATGGCTGGCATAACAATCTATTTATTATACACTTTGCTAAATTTGAGCATTACATCCCTGGAAGCATCTGTTGTGACCATGAAAGCCTGGCAAATTTGGTATACATGTTCCAGTTGCAGAGAGGATGTCACACCAAAAACAAAGCTATGTAGGATTGCTTGGGCTGAGTTTCATATATATTCTTTTTACCTTTGTGACCAATATCTGCTAAACAGGATCGTATTCTCAAATTTCACTGGATTGCAATCCATAATTTTGTAATCTTTGCATATTTAGTCTACTTTGTACATTAAACTAAAACATAGGCAAACAATTTTATTGAAGCAAGGATTTCTTGTCTATCCCCACTGTAGGAGTTCTATGCAAATTTAGGCATTAGGAAATATGTCATATGTAATTTCCATAGCTGTATTTCCGTATACTTTTTCACCTTTTCCTCTGCTTAGAGCCTTTATGACAAAACCTATTAGAGAATTATTGCCGGTGTATTCTAATTGTAGTCGTTCTAGTCATCTTGTGTATATTTACATATTGTTAATGCAGCTTTTTTCCTACTGATTATCCTGATTTCCGTGTTTCACAGACCCTTGACATGTTTGTTCAGTTATCTGTATCTCCATTATCCTGTCCACATCCCATGACCTGTCATTTGATTTCTGTCTAATTTTTGTTGCTCAAGGACGTACGACTGTCTAGTTTATCCTCTTTAAGTCCTATGGAGACTTTACTTTAAGACTTTACTACATATTGGCCTTGATTTAATACTTTGGATAAGCTTTTCAAATTACCTGATATTTTGAAAAATATTTAAATATTTTTACATTTTTATAAATTGACATAGATTTCTATATATGATATTAAAAAAAATAAAAAAATAATACTTTGAAAAAAAAATCACTTGAAACGCTTACTCAATATATTAAACCAAGGCAATTATCTAGGTGTTTTGAAACTTTAGACAGAATTTATCAGCTCAACTGGTTGATGTGGAGGCAGTAAGTTTAAAAAAAAATAAAAAATATTAATGGTTCAAAATCAAGTGTGTGAAAAAAAAGCTACAAGGAAAGTTTTCTCAACAAACAAATTGCATTTTTTGGGGGGAATATATAAAATTTTCTTATATTTGAAGATTTCATCCATCTATAGTGAAAGTAAAGGTCAGTAAACAGACTTTTCACTGACTCTTGGAAAAATTTCATATTCAATTTCAATTTTAATACCAATTTTAAAATGTTGTTCTATTTCTGTGTAGAGAGTTGAAAACAAATAACTACATGTTGAGTCAAAAAGACAGGAAACACCAAAACATTAAAAAACTTTTTTAAGAAGTACTACAAGCATTCATAAACATAGTCGCTTATTTTAGTAATTGTAGTATTAGGTAAACGGAGTGCTCTCTTTCCTGTTTTTTCACATTGTTTTCAAACAATTTGAGCCCACCTCTTAGCAGGGATCATAAAAAAGAAGTTTTATTTCTTTATTTTCCTTCCATATATTTGCATACTCATATCCAGGGCTGATTCTGGGGTCACTGACGCCTGCGTGCAAGAATATTTCCCCCCCGGTAGGTGTGGCTGAACTGCTAACTCCTCCCATTCACAAACATAACACTTCACCCCCAACTTCACCAGGTCACATGTCACCCACTTTCTTCAGTGCCAGTTTTACCCCAAACAGCTTATCAGTGCCATATTTGTGCCTAACTTCCCAGGGCCACCTCTGTCCCCATATAGCTTCCCAGTGCCATCTTTGTCTCAAAATAGCTAATCACTGCCATCTTAGTTTTAAAAGATTTTTGTCCCCATCTTATCAGTGCCACTATTGTGTCCAAATAGCTTCATAGTCCCATTTTTGTGCCCAAATTGCTGACCAGTGCCATTGTTGTCCCAAAATTGCAAATCAGTTGCATTTTTTTTCCAAACAGCTTACTAGTGCCATCTTGTCCTCAGGCATTGCTATGTGGACCAGGGACTTCAGCCCCCAAAATACATTTGATAACCCCTCCAATAGTTGACATTAAGCTTCCCCAATAATCAACTTCAGATGTACCGTACAAAATACATTTATATGGTAATGTCACTGACTTAGAACTGGGAACCACAGGTTCGAATCCCGATCTGACCACTGCACCAGTAAGTGTCCCTGGGCAAGACACCTAATGATATATACACTGTCTACCTCAATAGAATGAGAGCAACACAAACAAAGAGAGTCGTGCCGGCTCTGACAATCTGACGACAAATGGCCTATTGGATCAAACCATTCATAGACATGAAATGAGCACCTAGACCTGAATGCTACTATGCTAACAACAGACCCAAGGAGAGGGGCTTCATAAAACGTATGTGAGAACTATGGATGAGCAAGAGACCATCATCTGCCCTAACACCAAAACAGCTGGTAACACAATATTTGAACATTGTCAAAAGGAAGCTAGTGTCACAACTGGAATTAGATGGACTACCGAAAACCTCAACCATGTGCCAGGAAGAAAAAAAGTCTGAAGCGCCGAACCGAATTGCTGAAGTTCCGAAGTGCTTTGGATTTCTGAAAAGTGGCAAAACAAGAGAGAGGGAGAGAAAAATATGTAAATGATGACATGAATCTTGACCAATATGCTAATTAATGGCACTGGGAGCCCTATAGATGTTTAAGTGGTTGTGGTGGCAGTCCGGGCACTGGGACTCATATAGATGTGTAAGTGGTTAGGGCTGGGGGTTATGATTAGGGGTTAGAGTTGCCCAGAATTGCCACCAAACCACTTACTAGAAACGTACAATTAGTTTTATGCAATTTGGACATTCGGATGCTTACAAAATGTCCAAAGTGTCGAAGTTCCGAACTGCCAAAGTTTGGTAGTTCGAAAGTGCCAAACTGAACCAAATGCCATTGGTCCAAATTGCTGAAGCAGACTAATGTTTTTTACTTACCCAAGCAGTCACAAGGAATTCTAAGACCAGACAGACCAATCTGTACATAGGCCTCAACTCCCTTAGCCAGATCATCAAGAATAGTGGATACGGATACAGGTTCAAGAGTGGAACTAACATCAGCCACCTACTCTATATGGACAACATCAAGCTGAATGCCAAGAATCAGCGGGACATTGACTCACTGATCCACCTAACTATGATATACAGCAAGGACACTAGAGAAGTGTGGGCGGATGATAGCAAAAAGAGGGAAGATGATCAGGATGGAAGGAGTTCAAGTTCCAGAAGGCCAAATACAAAATGTAGAAAACAGCTACATGTACCTGGGGGCAGGGCCGCCATCAGGGGGTGACAACCGTGATGGTTGTCACGGGCCTGGTGGCCCTGGGGGGCCCGGCTGCCCGGGCCCCACGTGGAGCGACGAAACTGCCGCAGGTGCATCTGCACCGGGGCCCATCAGGTGGCCCAAGCATTTAGGGCCACCCGATGGGCCCTGTATCTTCAGGGGCCCGGTCAGCGCTGCGCCGGGTGATTGTGCGACCGGGCCCCTTTAAAAAAAAAAAAATTGCGGCTAAACACCGCAAGTGCTGCTGGGAGGAAGTGACACATGGGCAAGGGAATTAACAGATAAAATACAGTTTGCATCAGGTGTAAAACCAAAGCTCAGGAAATAGAGCAGGGATAGCATTGGTTCATTTGATTTCAATGAGATTGAAGTCACCCACACTATTGAAGGGTTACTCCAACCCTTATAAATGTAAAAGAAACAATATCTGCATATTGGGCATTATTCTTTAGGTCTCTCTATCCAGATCACTACAAAAATAGTTGTAAAATATGTTTTTGCTTACCTTAATCCAGTGCCAGGCCAAAGTTTCTGGCACTGCTTTCGATGCCCACTCCTGACATCACCGCAGCCCACATATGGTTCTCTCAAAGGCTTCTTATAGAGAAGAAAAGGCTGGGGAAAAGACACACACATAGGAGCTGGGGAAGGGGAAAAAGAAACACACAGAGTGCTGGGGAAAAAGAGACACACATAGCAGCTGGGGAAAGAGACAGATAGAGTGGCTGGGGGGAACAGACAGGTAATAAGATGCATTAAAGGGAGTAAGAAATACAAATGGGTGGGTTAAGACACACACAGGTAAAAATGCATTTTTTTTGGGGAGGCATGGGTGGTTGTGGGAGGAGGGTGTTGCAAAATGCGTCATTACCTGTATAGCCAGAAATCCTTGCACCAGCCTTGCATAAGCTCATCCTTCCTGTCTGTTCTTTCCCAATTTATTTTTGTTGTGCCTATTTTATGCCATTATATCATGAGTGAAGTTTCTGCTGCTTGTAGTTCTGCTGTTAGCTTCATATGGTAAAAAATAACAGACTACAACCCTAGCAGTGTCCAAAAAGAACATAATCAAATTCAATCTGTAGTGTCCTTTAAGATGATGTTAAAACATTCCTCATTGGCATTAACCCAATGACACTTAACAAGCTATTACAACTGTATACGAGCATAAACTATTTTAAAATGGTGTGAGTAATAGAAATGAGACCCATCTAAAATTGTGTGAACAGTTTTTTTTCTGTCGCTGTTCCAGGTAAAGGTGCTGTAGCTGCAGGCTTTTTGTTTTATCATTAGCTTTGAAACCTCTATGATAAGCAAGATTATTTCTTCAAAAGAAAGATTAGCTGTTGATATTTGCAGCTTCCTCTTGGTTTTCTGGAAGTTCTGTAGATGTGCTTTATCGAAATGTTAGATCAAAAAGAAAAAACTAAAAAATATAATTTTTTTTGCACTACACATTAAATGAATAAACCAATGTAAAATAATTGTCAGAAGTGACAGCTACTAGAGAAACACTTAAACTGTTAACCAGCCATATTAAAAAGTCTAAACAGCCATATGTAGATTACTAAAGTGCAAAAATCTTACCTCAAAATGGAGGTGTGTGCTGTACCTTAAAAATACATGGCATTGGTGGCGTAAAATGAATGACAAAATAGGTTGAGATCTCCTCTTAATATAAAAAAATTGCTTATAGTGATATTCAGCTCACAAATAGAGTAGACTTTTCAGTTCGGGTTCGTACCGAACATTAAGTTTTTTGGACACGGACATATCACTGTATGTTCGGGTTGGAGTTCGGAGTTCGGCGATTTAATGATGCGTTTTGAAAGGCTGCAGGGCAGCCAATCAACAAGCGTTTCACTCGTGTGCCCTTAGGCTGTGATTGGCCAGTGCAGCAAGTGACACAGCCTCTATAGAAGCTGGTCACTTAGTATTAGTAAATTATGCCCCTACTCGCTATACCGCGAGTAGGGGCGTGTCTACTGCTCACTGTTAAAAAAACAAACAAACATTCCCCCCTCCTGAGCCCCCACCCGCGACGCTCGAGTGGGGGCTTTTAAACTAAAGGGGGGGGCTATTGCCTGAGCGGTGGGTAGGGGCCCTAAATAACAATAAGGGGGAACCTAATGTCCTCCCCCCCACTTCCCACCCCTGAGCAGTGGGTGGGGGCCATAAATAAAAATTGAGGGGGACCTCATGTCCTCCCCCCACGGCTTCCAACCCTGCACGGTGGGTGGGGGCCCTAAATAACAATAAGGGGGGGACCTATTGTCCTCGCCCCGGCCCCCACCCCTGAGCGGTGGCTGTGGGCCCTAAATTAAAAATGTGGGTTAACCTAATGTCCTCCCCCTGGCCCCCACCCCTGAGCGGCGGGTGGGGGCCCTAAATAAAAAATCCCCCCCCAGGTGACTAGGGGTCCCTAAACCCCTAGTCACCCCCTCCCCCCAAAAAATGACCCCTACCTACCCCCCTCATCCTAAAAATAATGAGGGGGGACCCTTGTCTAAATACATGTAAAAAAAAATAGACTTACCATTTGATTTCTTCATTACTTCTAAAATCTTATTTTTTCAGACCCAAAAAAGGCCAAATAAAAATCCAGAATAACCGATGCACTTAAATTTTTTTTTAAAAAAACAGCAATCAGAGTGCTCTGTGTCATTTTACACAGTGTTGTGTAAAATGACACAGAGCACTTGACACAGAGCATTTGGTAAAGCAAAGGTATAGTATTTCACTTGTGATGGCTTAAAACGGGAACTGTTACTGATTATTAATTTTATATTTACGTATTCCTATTTTTATCAAATATATATTTGTTTGAATATATATTGGTGTGAAAAATAAAATTAAAGGAACACTATAGGGTCAGGAATACAGACTCGGCCCATGCACCGGCCCTTTGACTGAGATAATAAAAATTGACGATCTCAGCCAATCCAATGTGTTCCAATAGGAAAGCATTGGGAGGCTAAAGAGCACATGCATCAAAACTCAGCACTGGCCAATCAGCATCTCTTCATAGAGATGCATTGACTCAGTGCATCTCTTTAGAGAAAGTTCAGCGCCTCCATGCAGAGTGTGGTCAGACCCTATACTCACCCCTAGTGGCTGTCTGAGTGACTGCCACTGGAGGTGTCCCTAGGGAGTAAAGTAAACACTGCCTTTTCTCTAAAAAAGGCAGTGTTTCCATTGAAAGGCCTGCAAGAACAGACTATAGACAATAGAACCACTACAATAAGCTGTAGTTGTTCTGGTTACTATAGTGTCCTTTTAAATATGGAAATTCAGAACTCTTTATTGTGCAAAAAAGTGCCTCCATATACATAGAAAGAGATGAAATTGAATTAAACTGTTCCTATTTTTTCTCTTCATTAGCAATGTTTGCCCTGGCCTTGGCTGGTCTGAAGTGAAAAATTGTGTCTTTTACTAAAACTTTAATGAAATTCACTGTATTATGAGTAGTGTAAATTCCAAAGAACGGACATAACATATAAAATAGTGTGACATAAAGATAGTCCTTTATGTCTAATTCAGTTTGTGGTTTTCAATGTCTGTTACATTTCATAGTTCTTGCACATTAATGATTCGACCATCTGACTCATTTTAATTTATGCTACAAATAATGTACTTAAACTCACAAAGTTTCACCAAAATATGAATTAGTAAGAATTTAAACTAAAATTCAAAGCAAACTTCACATTTGAGGCCAAAAAGTCAAAATGAAAATATAGTTGGCTTGGATTTGTTTTTAGTTTGATTATTTTAAAGGGACACTGTAGTCACCTGAACAACTTTAGCTTAATGAAGCAGTTTTGGTGTATAGAACATGCCCCTGCAGCCTCACTGCTCAATCCTCTGCCATTTAGGAGTTAAATCCCTTTGTTTATGAACCCTAGTCACACCTCCCTGCATGTGACTTGCACAGCCTTCCATAAACACTTCCTGTAAAGAGAGCCCTATTTAGGCTTTCTTTATTGCAAGTTCTGTTTAATTAAGATTTTCTTTTCCCCTGCTATGTTAATAGCTTGCTAGACCCTGCAAGAGCCTCCTGTATGTGATTAAAGTTCAATTTAGAGATTGAGATACAATTATTTAAGGTAAATTACATCTGTTTGAAAGTGAAACCAGTTTTTTTTTCATGCAGGCTCTGTCAATCAAAGCCAGGGGAGGTGTTGCTAGGGCTGTATAAACAGAAACAATGTCTAAATGACAGTGAACTGAGCAGTGAAATTGCAGGGGAATGATCTATACACTAAAACTGCTTTATTTAGCAAAAGTAATTTGGGTGACTATAGTGTTCCTTTAACACTAAATTAGAAATTCATTTTAAATTTCTGCTAATTACAACTTTAGTGAGTAACCACAATTTCAGCAAAATTAAATCTGAAAGGCAAAATATAAGCATAAATGGTACAATATCACTAAGGAATGAAGGGGGGTAACAAAAATATAATAATAAAACATATACCACGCTTTGAGATATTTTTGTTTAAAATTGTGCTGTCTCTCTGTAGCAATAGTTCCAGTTCTGCAAGCTCCCTCCCTCCTGATTGGTAGCTGTCTGGAATAGCTATTGAGAGCAGCTAAGAATGTAAAAATGGAAGGGCGTTTGTGAAAAATGTAGTGTTTTAGCAGATTTCACACATGCCCAGTATCCTATTAGAATACATTTTTGATGGTACCTAATTATTAGCCATGGGGACATCAATGACATTTCACCACAAATTATATGAGGTTTTTTTTATTTATCCTACGTGAACATGTAAGCTATTCATCAAAACTGTAGGGAATCTATTTAAAACAGAAAAAATAAACACTGCATCACTCACAACACTCACAACACTCACAAAAATGAAGAGCTACATACTTTATAACATAAAAATAATAAGTTAAGAATATAGCTTCTATAGCAGTTTTCTAGCATAGGTGCTTAAAGAGACATATTAGGCACTATAACCATTTTATCTAATTAAATTGTTATATATGTTATCAACTCTGGAGTCCCCTGACACTGTCTGTCCATTCAGTGTTAAACCATTTTTGAGCAGTCAAAAGGGATATGCATCACTTTGAGACAACTATCTCATTCAAAACCTTTAGCTTTGAGTGACACAGTTGGCGCACTCTGTAGCCTGACAAAAAGGTGCAAATGTTTTTTTTTTAATTCATATTCATTTGCTTCTTCTTTCTATACTTTCCACACCTTCTCCTGGTGATGGTGGGAAGAACTGAACTAACTAGTTAGTGTCTTATCCCTAGAAATGATGAAAAAGTGTACTGGGCATAGACAGATTTACACACGTGCAGTTGGAAATCTCTTCAACTTGCAACATCCTGCAACATCCTGACAGGAGGATGAAGAGATTGAGTCCTAGGCTCTCATGTCAGTTTCTCTCTCCTACTGCTGCATAATGATTCACTGGTTCTGTCATTAGTGGACTGGTCTGAACTGAAATGGGTGGGGATAGGGGAGGGGTGAGGATGAAAAAAATTCCCTTGCTGAAAGGAGTGCCCAACAAGGCAATCTTACCAAGTTTATAGTAAGTTTATAAATGTTTATTACTTACTTTAAACAATTACTTGTCAAGTGATACATGTCCCTTTAACAGGTAATTAGGGTCCCTGTCTTTTCATTACCCCACCCACTAAGGAAGATATAAGAGACACTTATTTCTAGCCATACAGACTCATACCAGCATGTCAATGTGATAAGCTGAAAGGGGTCAGCTATCACCCATTGCTGCTCAGGCTAATGCGTTCTCATTAGCCCAAGCAGAACAGAGTCGATGGTTTGCTGCTGACCCTTGTTTATCATTAAAACATTAATAACGGCTTAATGTGGAATGGAAGGACAGCATTAGGGGATTCCAGACACAATACTTCAGTTTTGGTGCATTTCCAAGCTACAGAAAGTAAAAAAAAAATATCCAAAATTCAAAACCAGAAGCACAATAAATTATACACTCTCAGGTAATAGAAACCATAACAGGATATAGGAGTGTGTGCGGAGAGGTCTTATAAGTGGAGTGCAAGGCTGATATTCTTGCATCATCAGAACATGCAAATAGTGTAATGCAAATGACATGTCACTGTCTTCTAAATGATTGACGACACCAGAACTGTAGGAGGGTATAGATTATATAGACTATATTGGCAGCAGAATTGATTCAGGAATGATGCACAAAGAGACAATACCTGGTCCAACGATGGCTAATAGGCCACACACGGTGGCAGAAATGTAGCATTTTCTTTCAGTTATACATTTAAAAAGCCTGCTGTTTGTCCATACCATGCCCATTCAAAACATACACAAACCCCAACTCATACAAATGGAACATCTATTGTTAGGATGACACCTAGGAAATCTGGCTGGACAATGTTTATGTGAAAGTCCTGGCAAAGTAAACATCATAAAGGACTTGTTGCACAGAAATGTTTTTGTTCTTTTATTTTTTGTTTGTGAATATAAGTGTCAGTATCTCAAGGTGTCCAAATCATTTTCTTAGTATTTAATGTCTCTAAAAATTTGAAGGAACAGGTAGTCATATGAGCTGCCTAGGGTCATGCTATCAATGTATGGCTTGTATAATACAAATAGGAGGAGGTGGTGTACGTTTCTATGATACAATTTAGCTTTTTTCTTGTATCTTCTTTGAATAGCTTTTCAGCAATTTCTTGATCTTTTTTTACTGTCCACTATCTTGTGGGCTGAGAAATACCTCATGAACCTCAGCATGTGTCTATGTACTTGTCTCCAAATGCTAAATGCTTCACTCAGCAGTTTTGCTTCTCACCTCACAGGGACATGAATTGGTGGGTAGAGGTATGTTAACAGGGAGGTAGATGATGGATAAGATGTTACAGGGTATATGAATATAGGTGAGGGTAGGTATAGTATTATTATTATTATGATATTATTTATATAGCGCCAACAAATTCTGCAACACTTTACAGTGGGTGGACGAACAAACATGTAGTTGTAACCTGACAAGTTTGACACACAGGAACAGAGGGGATGAAGGCCCTGCTCAATGAGCTTACATGCTAGAGGGAGTGGGGTAAAGTGACACAAAAGGTAAGGATAGTATTAGACTAATGACAGTTGCAAGAGAGGAATCAGTCTGGAGCTATTAACAGTTTAATTGATACGCTTTTATGAAGAAGTGGGTTTTTAATTAATTTTTGAGTGGACACTGGGTGAGCATCTAACGGAGGAGGGGAGTGAGTTCCACAGGAACGGTGCAGCTCTCGAGAAGTCTTGAAGATGAGCATCAGAGGTGGGAGAACGGACAGTAGATAGACATAAGTCTTCAACAGAATGTAAGGCCCTAGACGGTACATACTTGTGTATGAGCAAGGATAGATAGGTGGGAGCATTATGTAGAAATTTGAAAGCAAGAACTAGAATTTTAAATTGAGCCCTATATCTTACAGGAAACCATGGTAGGGACTGACAGGTGGGTGGGTGTGGGTGGTGCGGGCGGACAGGAAGATGAGCCTTGCAGCCGCATTCATTATGGACTGTAACGGTGCAAGTTGGGCGCATGTAAGACCACTGACAAGCGGATCACAGTAGTCAAGGCGAGAAAGGACAGTGGAATGGACCAGCACCTTAGTCGCATCTGGCATTAAATAGGGTCGGATGCACGGAATGTTTTTCAGATGGAAGCATCAGGATTTGACGATAGACTGAACGTGAGGTGTGAAGGAGAGGTCGGAGTCAAAGTGAACACCTAGGTAGCGAGCCTGCGTGGTGGAACTGATGGTAGCACCATTGACTTGGAGGGAGACAGACACAGGTGTAGCAACACTTGAGGGAGGAAAGACCAGAATTTCAGTTTTGGTCAAGTTGAGTTTAAGGAAGTGGGGAGCCATACAGTTTAGAAATAGCAGAGAGGCAGTCAGAGACTCTAGTCAAGAGGGATGGGAAGAGATCATGAGAGGACAGATAGATTTGCATGTCATCCGCATAGAAATGATATTGGAAGCCAAAGGAGCTAATGAGTTTACCAAGCAAGGAAATATAGATGGAAAACAGTAGGGGACCAAGGACTGAACCTTGGGGGATACAAACAGAGAGGAGTTGGGGAGAAGAACCAGAGAAAGAAACACTGAAAGAGCGCTGGGAGAGGTAGGAGGAGCACCAGGAGAGCAATCAGACTTTCTTACAGCATTATTAGGGCTTGATCATTCTGAAATCAGGCTGTTGAATAAAGATTTTTGCGGGTCAGATAGGCTTGCAATAAAGCTGCGGGAGGGGGATATGAATCTAGGCACAGACATGAAGGGATGGTTATTCAAATAAAAACAAACATATCAATAAAAGAAGGGAGGGATCAGAGGTCAGTCAGAAATCAGAGGGGAAATAGAGGAATGCATATAGGTGAATAAAACAATTACATACAAGGCTAGCAAAACTACACTTTAGCATGACAGACAAGATATAAAGGCAAGAAAATATTCAATGCACACAGGATGTATAAAATGAAATAAATTTACAGGGTGGTTAAACTAAATATAAATGATGATGTGCAGGATAGAGTCTTAGTATGGTCTTCCAGAAGGCTACCTTTGCTTATTGCAGACGATCAGCTGATGGAGCACTGACTTTCTTACAGCAGTATTGGGGCATGATAATTCTGAAATCAGGCTTTGCTTATTGATATATATTGCTATATGATAGTGAGTGTGAATGTCACTGGGTTAGAAAATTTATGAAATTGGGTGAATGGATTGAACTTGAGTAGGTGGCAGTAAGCAACTGTATGTGACAGTTTTTGTGTACAGGTGAATGTAACTGGATGATGGTATGTAACAGTTTGGAAGTATGAAACACGTAAATGTAAGTAAATGGGGATGGTGAGACAGTAGAAACCTGAACACTCACACAATCAGTTAACAAGCTAGTTGAAATGGTGGCTGTAAAGAGAATCCATATGACCCTTTAAACAAAGTAAAACCACCTATGAAGCTAAATCACCTGTACGATGCACCCCATTTACCCCCCTCATCATTTATTGGGGACTGTGTTAAATAAATACATAAATTAATTATTCTGTTTTATTTAATTCTTTATTTATCATCAGAAAATTAAAAATAATTTTGTTTCAGTAGTAGAGTTTAGAGACATAAGGAGCACAGTCAAACCCAGGGATGGAATCTTTACCCGACCATGTTAAAGCTCTAGCAGCCACTAATCTTAATAGTATCAGAGAGGTGTAGTCTGACAAATTCAATAGAAGATTCAGTTTCATAGTTTAAACTAATTGAATAGTTCATCAATTTGTTTGCATTGGCAGACCTAGGTGCATATGTATGGAAATTATTTTTGGCTACAGAAAGAGGAGTATAAGAGTTGATATTCAAAGTAAGTAGGGATTCTGGTATTTTGCAGCATATACACTTGTAAAGCTCCTCAATTTTGGGAAAAAAACCCAATAAGGATTATTTGAGTGTTTGGTAGTACTGATTTTAACTTGTATAGCTTGGAGAAAAGACGAGACAGGGGGATATTGTCAGGAATCCGGGAACCTGAACAAAGAGACAGAATCACAAACAAGAATATTTGTAATACCGGTCCCTAGAATGGCCGGGTTGTACAAATAAACAGAGTCAGTATACAATCCAAGGTCAAAGGATTACAGAGGTAAGGAATAACAATGAAACAAGCCGAGGTTGATTAGAGAGATTAGAGAGAGCAGGATCAACGGAATACAAGAGGCAGTCGTGGTACCAAACAACTATACAGAAGGAACACGCTATTGGGCTACCAAGAAACCACAACAGGGCAACAAGGAATGAGATGAGTATATATAGGCATAAGATATCTGTGATTGGATGAAATTCGTTTGGAGTTTACCACTATACATGAGCCGTGACGTCATTGGTATGCACCGAATCCCATGGGTATTTCAACCGCATATATAAACAAGCCGCACGCAAGCGTGCAGCGTACATCGGAATGCTGGGGGAGATTGCAGCACTTGGAGCTGAGCTGTCGGGTAAGCAGGCTGAAAGCCTGACAGATATGATAGAAACATTAAAATGCATAATGGGAATCAACACAATAAAGGAGGAGAGTATATTTAAAAGAATAAAAACTACCAGAACAAGTGGGCCTTGTCTTAAATTAGAGGGGCAAAGGTTTAAAAATAATATCCGGAAGTATTACTTTACTTAGAGGTTAGTGGATGCATGGAATAGGCTTCCAGCTGAAGTTCCAGCTTGACCTATAAGATAAAGCCAAGAACTAATGAGAGTATTTAGAAAATTGGGCAGACTAGATAGGCTGGATGGTTCTTAACTGCCGTCACATTTATGTTTCTATGTATGTGTTTCTATGTTTCCTAGCAAATATTGTTTTTCTGTTTATGTTGTCTCTGAATTCCTTAATGGCCTTATTAAGAATATTCTTAAGTTGTGGCCAGTTAGCTTACCAGAATTGTTTAGTCACTGTGTAATCTTTGCGTTGGCTAGTTAAGGGTTAATATTCAAAATGGCAAATGATGATGGCAAAACAGAGCCTCATCCTTCTTTGATAACAAGAGGCAATTACCTATATTTCTTATTCACAGTCTCAAATGGTATTCGGTTCTCTGTCAAATATAATTTTTTTTCAATGGTTTGACTTAAAAGAAAGTACAAACACTCTTGTGTAATTGTTTGATGAGTGAATGTTGATGCATTGAAAGGACTGTTATCATTGACATTATACTCTAAGAGTACAGCTTACAAGCAGTTGATTCACATCAGCTAACCTCCTGTCTCTTTATTGCATGCTTTCTCTAGTGAACTGCTGACTTTCCTTTATCCTGAATAAAGGAGTTTATTAACTTTAGTCTGAATACTTCTTCCTTCACACGGAGAGCAATCATATTTAGCATGTATCTTGTACTTTCATCTATGGAGTTTTCTAGATCACAGAGATTATTTTTTCTCAAGTCCCAACATGATGTTTAGAATAGCAAATTACATAAGTCAATCAATATGCCTAGATCTTAATACTGCCTATCCAGTTAGAATTGGAAATCAATCTTTCTTTCTTTCTTTCCTTCTTTCTTTCTTTCTTTCTTTTTCCCTTCTATTCCATTTAAAGCTAATCTATTGGGAATGTTTTTTTGTTGTTGGTACAACTCATTCTTTCACTAATAATGCCCTGTAACAGAGAGATATTTTCTAAATATCCTGTACAAATCTTTCAATATTCAAGACTCTCTGTGTTCCCCAATAATAAACAGTCAGACAAGATCTGTAGAAGTTATATGATGTTACATCCTCGTACTGCCTGTTTTGGAGTTACTGTGCCACGTGTTATCACCTTATCTGTTCAGTTTGATGCTATACAGCCTTATATTTCCTTTCTCCTGTTTACCTCTGACCTGGATGTCATTCTCAGTTACCAACATGTTTCTCAGATAATGGACCTCAGTTTGCAAGTGAGCAGTACAAACAATTTGCCACTGACTGGGGTTTTGCACATATTATCTCTTCCCCAAGGCATTCACCAACCAACAGTAAGGCAGAATCTGCTGTTAAGATAGCAAAGAATCTCTGTTAGAAGACTAAGCATGATGGAACAGTCCAGTGGAAAGCAATCCTGCACCGGAGGAGTACGCCAAGTGAGGAAACGGAAAGTAGTGTTGTCAAGAAGACTGAATATCTCTTTGCCAGCATCCATTATATTACTGGAACCCTGTGTAGTAGCAGGAGTGCTGAAGAAACTGTCGGAGAAACAAATCGCCAAAACAATGCGTCCGCAAAAGGCTTACCTAACCTAAGCATAGGCGAACTAGTCTGCATGAAGCCATTCCCTGGTGATAGGACTGGTCGCTGGAGGGTACTCTCTACTGCCACAATCAAGTTAACCTGAGGACAGCAAAAAAAAAAAAAAAAAACATGACAAAGGACTATCAAATTCCTGCAAATTACACTTTAGATGTACTCAGTGACGGAAATATTAATAAATTAAGTAAGGAAAGTAGTGATTGCACAGCTGTTATGTCTGAGAGATACAATGAGGAGATACACCAGCCATTGTCTCTAAGACCACCAGAAAGACTCAATCTGTGACAGATCAACCAGCATTATTTTTGTTATATGTCAGGTTGTCTAAGACTTTATGGTATACAACATTTTTAGTTTCATTGTTGCAGATTTAGAGAAAAAGAAAAAAAAAGCAGAGATGTGGAGTTACTATTCAAAGTGTTTTTACTTTGCCTTTTCATTCTATACAGCTTTGCACTTCCTATTTCCTGTTTACCTCTGACCTGGATGCCATTCTCAGTTACCAACACGATTCCTAACAGTTGTAACTTGTAGCGTATTCATTTACATGAAGCATTGCTGTGAATCAGGATAACCTACAGGAGAGTTAGTAAAGCTCTGAAGTTGTCTTCTGAAAACAATGTATGGACAGCCAGCTCACCATTTGATAGCTGAGGCTTGTTTGTACTCCTTTTCTACGGTATGCCAAAATAACCTGTCTTTTGTCAGTTTTCAATCATTTTGATTCTTTTTTCTGAATCATTTTGCTATTGATTACATTTACAAAAAGACAAATGAGTTATATTTCTAGTAAAAAAAATTAGCAGCATGAATTTGCAACATGAAGGATTTTTTACACAATAAACAAAAGAGAGACAGGTAAAAGGAGCATGAAATCACTTTACCTGTCTCAGAAAACCCGCCGCTCTGACAGTGGCCAAACAACTTGATGTAAAGAAAAGGCACACTTTTGCACCTCTTTTTTATACATTGAAAATGATATACTTTTGAACAAATATTTAATATCAGGGGTGCTCAACAATATATTTTGTCATGCAAGAAAAATACAACAAGGCAAGCAATGACACAACAGCGATTGCCAGCGTGTCAGTCAACATTTACAAACAGTTGGTTGGAACTTTATAACATTGAACATTTTATATTTTAAGGTAGTTTCATCAAGAGTTAAGCCACAAGCGTTAAGTTACAAGTTAAGGCAGATGAGGTACTGATACAGATTAATATACTGACATATGGTAAGATTGTAGGGTCACAAGTTTATCTAAGACAGGTCTTATTTGTGTGGGTTATAGAGTAACAAGGCATAACATTGCAACAACTATTAGCTGTAACTTTTCAGGGGGCCCCCACCTACGGCTGCCATGGTTTCCCCATAGGTATGAGTATGGAACTGCTTAAGAATCTATAGGGTTGCACCGTTTGGTAAGGTTAAGAAAGTACTAAGCATACTGCCCAACAATTAAAGGGCTTGGATCTTGTGTAGAAGGCATGGCTATGTCACTTTTATAAAAACATGACATCATGTCCCAGTGAGTCTCCTTCAGCCTGTGTCTGCAAGGGTCTCCTGACAATTCTGTATCTCGCAGAGGGATTCACCCATCCCAGATCTCAGTCCTGAGTGCCCCAATCACAGGCTTGTCGGCGTATGGAGGTGGAGGCTTACTGCAGAACCATCAGGGATGCTTGCCAGAGGTGTTCGGTTCCAGCTTGTGTAGAGGTACAGGTAGTGATGTCCCGAACGGTTCGCTTGCGAATAGTTCCTGTCGAACATCGCTTGTTCGCGTTCGCCCACGGACGGCGAACATATGCGCTGTTCGGTCCGCCCCCTATTCATCATCATTGAGTAAACTTTGACCCTGTACCTCACAGTCAGCAGACACATTCCAGCCAATCAACAGCAGACCCTCCCTCCCAGACCCTCCCACCTCCTGGACAGCATCCATTTTACATTCATTGTGAAGCTGCATTCTTAGTGAGAGGAGGGACAGTGTAGCTGCTGCTGATTTGATAGGGAAATTGATAGCCAGGCTAGTGTATTCAATGTCCACTACAGTCCTGAAGGACTCATCTGATCTCTGCTGTAAGGACAGCACCCCAAAAAGCCCTTTTTAGGGCTAGAACATCAGTCTGCTTTTTTTTTTCTGTGTAATGTAATTGCAGTTGCCTGCCTGCCAGCCTGTGTGTCAGGCTCACAGCATATACTGTGCCCACTTGCCCAGTGCCACTACTCACTCACTGCATTTAAAAAAAACAAAAACTTTTTTGACTGTAATATAATAGCAGTCAGTTTCCTTCACGAGTGTGTGTTTCAGGGCCTGCCCAGTGCCACCACTCACTCACTGGTGTCCCAATAGCTTGCATTTAAAAAAAAAAACAACTTTTTTGACTGTAATATAATAGCAGTCAGTTTCCTTCACGAGTTTGCGTTTCAGGGCCTGCCCAGTGCCACCACTCACTCACTGGTGTACCAATAGCTTGCATTTAAAAAAAACAAAACTTTTTGGACTGTAATATAATAACAGTCAGTTTCCTTCACGAGTGTGTGTTTCAGGGCCTGCCCAGTGCCACCACTCACTCACTGGTGTCCCAATAGCTTGCATTTAAAAAAAACAAAACTTTTTTGACTGTAATATAATAGCAGTCAGTTTCCTTCATGAGTGTGCGTTTCAGGGCCTGCCCAGTGCCACCACTCACTCACTGGTGTCCCAATAGCTTGCATTTAAAAAAACAAAACTTTTTTGCTGTAATTTAATAGCAGTCAGTTTCCTTCACACGTGTGCATTTCAGGGCCTGCCAGGGTACAATGTCACACCAGTGCAACTCATATCTGGTGTAACAGTAGTGTACATTTTAAAAAAATAATAAAATTTTGACTGTAATAGATTGAATAGCAGTTAGTTGTCTGCAAGCGTGTGTGTCAGGCCTACAGCGTCTACTCTGCCAACTTCTGCCACTGCACAGTGCCACTCACATCTGTTGTCACAGTAGCTTGCACGCATAGTACCACTAATCGAAAAAAAAATGACAGGCAGAGGCAGGCCACCCCACAGGGGCCATCGTGGTCGTGGTGCTGTGATTCCCTTTGGTCCTAGAATAATGCCCAGTGTTCAGAGGCCACGTACCCTGAACTCGAAAAGTTCTGAGGACATAGTTGACTGGCTAACACAGGACACCCAATCTTCTACAGCTTCCGCTCGGAACCTTGACGCACCATCCTCCAACACCACCTCTCAAGTTACCACTCGCCCGCCTGCCGCCACCACCAACACTAGCACCACAGCAACTTCACTTGGTATGTCAGAGGAGTTATTTACACATCAGTTGGAAGAAATGAGTGATGCGCAACCATTATTGCCAGAGGATGTAGATAACAGGGATATGTCTCAGTCAGGCAGCATTACACACATGGACTACGGTGTGATGATGATGATGTTGTACCCGCTGCTGCTTCCTTTGCTGAGTTGTCAGATACAAGTGAAGCGGTTGATGATGACAATGCGTCCGTGGATGTCACGTGGGTGCCCGCTAGAAGAGAAGAAGAACAGGGGGAAAGTTCAGATGGGGAGAAAGAGGGGAGGAGGAGGAGACGAGTTGGAAGCAGGGGGAGGTCGTCGCAAGGAGCTAGTGGCACAGTCAGACAGTATGCATCGGCACCCGGGGTCAGCCAGACAGCACGCCAATCAACGCATGCTGTTGCCACCACCAGAATGCCGTCATTGCAGAGCTCAGCAGTGTGGCATTTTTTTTGTTTGTCTGCCTCTGACAACAGCTATGCCATTTGCAACCTGTGCCAAAAGAAACTGAGTTGTGGGAAGTCCAACACCCACCTAGGTATAACTGCTTTGCGAAGGCACATGATCGCACATCACAAACGCCTATGGGATCAACACATGAGTACAAGCAGCACACAAACTCAAAGCCGCCATCCTCCTCCTGGTCCAGCATCTTCAGCCACGTTAACCACTGCTGTCCTCCTTGCCCCCTCTCAACCATCCTCCCCTCCGTCTCTCGCCTTGAGCAGTTCCTGCTCATCTGCCCACAGTCAGGTGTCTGTCAAGGACATGTTTGAGCGTAAGAAGCCAATGTCACAAAGTCACCCCTTGCCCGGCGTCTGACAGCTGGCTTGACTGAACTCTTAGCCCGCCAGCTTTTACCATACAAGCTGGTGGAGTCTGAGGCGTTCAAAAAATTTGTAGCTATTGGGACACCGCAGTGGAAGGTACCCAGCCGAAATTTCTTTTCACAAAAGGCAATCCCCAACCTGTACTCGATTGTGCAAAAGGAAGTAATAGCATGTCTGGCACACAGTGTTGGGGCAAGGGTCCATCTGACCACTGATACCTGGTCTGCAAAGCATGGTCAGGGCAGGTATATCACCTACACTGCGCATTGGGTAAACCTGCTGACGGCTGCCAAGCATGGAATGCGTGGCTCTGCAGAGGAGTTGGTGACACCACCACGATTTGCAGGCAGGCCTGCTGCCACCTCCTCTACTCCTCCTACTCCATCCTCTTCCATAACCTCCTCGGCTGAGTCCTCTTCTGCTGCTGCGTCTTGCTCCACATCAACGGCACCCCCCCAGCTTCCCAGGTACTATTCCACATCCCGGATACAGCAGTGTCACGCCGTCTTGGGGTTGACTTGCCTGAAAGCAGAGAGTCACACCGGACCAGCACTCCTGTCTGCCCTGAACGCACAGGTGGATCAGTGGCTGACTCCGCACCAACTGGAGATCGGCAAAGTGGTTTGTGACAATGGAAGAAATTTGTTGGAAGCATTGCATTTGGGCAAGTTGACACATGTGCCGTGCATGGCACATGTGTGTAATCTGATCGTACAATGCTTTGTGCATAAGTACCCAGGCTTACAGGACATCCTGAAGCAGGCCAGGAAGGTGTGTGGCCATTTCAGGCGTTCCTACACGGCCATGGCGCACTTTTCAGATATCCAGCTGCGAAAAAACATGCCAGTGAGGCGCTTGATTTGCGACAGCCCGACACGTTGGAATTCAACACTCCTAATGTTCGACCGCCTGCTCCAACAAGAAAAAGCCTCTAATGAGTATTTGTATGACCGGGGTGCTAGGACAGCCTCTGCAGAGCTGGGAATTTTTTTGCCACGTTACTGGACGCTCATGCGCAATGCCTGTAGGCTCATGCGTCCTTTTGAGGAGGTGACAAACCTAGTCAGTCGCACCGAAGGCACCATCAGCGACATCATACCATTTGTTTTCTTCCTGGAGCGTGCCCTGCGAAGAGTGCTGGATCAGGCCATAGATGAGCGTGAAGAGGAAGAGTTGTGGTCACCATCAAAACCAGAAACAGCCTTATCAGCATCGCTTGCTGGACATGCGGCAACACTGGAAGAGGATTGTGAGGAAGAGGTGTCAGAGGAGGAATGTGGCTTTGAGGAGGAGGAGGAAGACCAACCACAACAGGCATCCCAGGGTGCTCGTTGTCACCTATCTGGTACCCGTGGTGTTGTACGTGGCTGGGGGGAAGAACATACCTTCAGTGAGATCACTGAGGACGAGGAACAGGACATGAGTAGCTCGGCATCCAACCTTGTGCAAATGGGGTCTTTCATGCTGTCGTGCCTGTTGAGGGACCCTCGTATAAAAAGGCTGAAGGAGAACGACCTGTACTGGGTGTCCACGCTACTAGACCCCGGTATAAGCAGAAAGTGCCTGAAATGTTACCGAATTACGGCAAGTCGGAAAGGATGCAGCAGTTCCAAAATCAATTAAAAAGTATGCTTTACACAGTGTATAAGGGTGATGTCACAGCACAACGGGAATCTAACAGGGGAAGAGGTGAAAGTAATCCTCCTCCTCCCACGACCACGCCGGCAAGGACAGGACGCTTTACAGACGTGTTGTTGATGGAGGACATGCAGAACTTTTTAAGTCCTACGCATCGCCACAGCCCTTCGGGGTCCACCTTCAGAGAACGACTCGACCGACAGGTAGCAGACTACCTCGCCTTAACTGCAGATATCGACACTCTGAGGAGCGATGAACCCCTTGACTACTGGGTGTGCAGGCTTGACCTGTGGCCTGAGCTATCCCAATTTGCGATAGAACTTCTGGCCTGCCCCGCTTCAAGTGTCCTGTCAGAAAGGACCTTCAGTGCAGCAGGAGGTATTGTCACTGAGAAGAGAAGTCACCTAGGTCAAAAAAGTCTAGATTACCTCACCTTTATTAAGATGAATGAGGGATGGATCCCGAAGGGACTGACAGTGGGCGATACATTCGACTAAAAAAGGCCTGATGAGGGGGACGTAACAGGGTGTCGCGGCTGCCGGCCCGCCGCATGATATTTAAATCCCTAGCTCACCCCAGTACCTTGCCCTGTCGTGGTTTCCTGTTCCTGGTTTCCTGAGAGTGCTTTATCATTGTGAATCTGATTTCCTGGTATCCTGATCTTGGCTTTTCCCTGGTTATTCTGAATTCTGGTTTCCCTGACTTGGCTTGTGTAAACAGTATTGTGTATTTTCTGGCTTCCTCGACCTCGGCTTTCCCTTTGACCATTCTCTGTCTCTAGCGTATTAGTCCGGCCATTCTAAGGTCCGGTTTATGCTCTGTCCTTTTATTTTCCTTTTCTTGCCTATGTATATGTTTCTGTGTGCTAGACCACACTAGTAGTTGTGACATTGGGATTAAACTGATAAGAATAGTACTACTTAACAGACCACTCCTATCTGGTGGCACATTAGATTGCACGCACAGTGCCCCAAATTTGAAGTAGGAGGACTGACCAAGCATCTTTTTCCATCTTCCGGGTCCTAAAATCAATGCCATATACACGTCCCCTGATAGGGGACGTAACAGGGATTAAACTGATAGGAATAGTACTACTTAACACACCTTATAATAACGCAGAGAGAGGCAACGCAGAGAGAGGAGTCTGAAGAAGAGGAGTCAGAGGAGGAAGGTGGCTTTGAGGAGGTGGAAGACCAAACACAGCAGGCGTCCCAGGGGGCTTGTTGTCACCTTTCGGGGACCCTTGGTGTTGTACGTGGCTGGGTGGAGGAAGAGACCTTCAATGACATCAGTGAGGACAAGGAACGGGACATGGCTAGCTTGGTATCCAACCTTGTGCAAATGGGGAGTTTGTGGTTGTGCAAATGGACTGTTTGCGGTTGTTTGCAGTGCGTTAAACGGGGAGTTTGGTCTGTCACTGTGAAGCGGGCGTAACCCTTACACTACCTGATCGATACAACATCATACTTGATGTTTTAAAGCACGTTATTCCAAACAATTTAGGAATGTTAGGTGATTTATGCCCTTTATGGATTAAAACCAGACTCTGCATCAACTATGTAATTTTCCATGGGAGTTTTGCCATGGATCCCCTCCGGCATGCCACAGTCCAGGTGTTAGTCCCCTTGAAACAACTTTTCCATCACTATTGTGGCCAGAAAGAGTCCCTGTGGGTTTTAAAATTCGCCTGCCTATTGAAGTCTATGGCGGTTCGCCCGTTAGCGAACATTTGCGGAAGTTTGCGTTCGCCGTTCGCGAACCGAAAATTTTATGTTCGCGACATCACTAGGTACAGGCTCTTCCTGGCTCTCATGTTGAGTCGTGGTGGTGTGCTTGAGTGCGGCTGGCTGCATTTTGCACAGAGCGGTAGCCGCTGACAGATGTCGCCATGTGGGTTTCTCTGCTGGTGGGAGACAGCGTCTTTTTCTGCGCCATTTTCTGGCGTGCTTTGCTATGCCGGGTGTACCTCCAGAGCAGGAGTGGTAAGGTACATTTTTTTAACCAAAAAAGGAATGAAAATAGAATGGGAAGAAAAAATTACGTACGAGATGCAGTATGGAATATTTTGTATAAAGTGGGATAGGGGATAAAGTGCTTAAAACGTGCAGGCTAGCCACTCCAAATAAGGGATCACTCCCAATCCCAAAAGATACACAAATACAAAAAGGGTATAGTTCCCAAAACATATACCAAATGGGGGCACCACAGTCACAAAACATGTATATAGTTACCATACATATGCAATGGAAGACATCTAAAAAATATAAAATGGAAAAAAGCATTTAATGGCACAGTAGAATGATAAAATAACAATATGTACACTCACAAAGATGATGGCACAAAGTGACATATCAATTTGTGCAAACGAGCTTGTCAACCCCTCGTGGGTTAAGTCCCTTATAATACAGATCCGATGTCGATGCCTTCTGATGGTAAAACCTTCTCCTTCCAAATGTGTATAAGAGGATGAACCAGGCAAGGACGGATGAATAAATGTAGAATCTCTGGGGACACTAGCAAGTCTCTCCGCTCAACGCGTTTCGTCCCAAGGACTTTCTCAAGAGCTGTAAGTCCTCATGTATTTCCGGCTTTTTAAATCCTTAAACTCGCGCTGCTTTTTCTGTTCGTGCATGCGCATTACGGCAGACGTGACAATGCACGTCACCGTGCATGCGCGCACATCAAACCTGGAACGCGAATAACTTTAATAATCTATGCCTAAGAACATCTGTCGGAACCAGACCACCTGATCTGACCGACAGCAATGAGCAATCGTGCTCACTTGATTGAGGCACATACTAGAGTGTAATAGAATAGTGTCCTTAATACTTTCACATTATATTTAAAACAGTGCATTCAACAGCTTTATTCAAAATATATCAAAAAGACATTTAAAAAACATTTCATATACGGACAACTATTAAAATAAAAAGGTATTATTTAAACTCCAACATAAAAACAGACATTAAATAAATCACATTTGGAATTAGCATTAAATCACTTTTAAAATTAGCAATTAGAATAACAAAGAGAAGAAACCACATAATAAGAGGGAAAAAAACATATAATAAAATTCTATAATTATCAGACTGAGGAGCTTGGCAAGGGCACCAATCCGGGGACCCCAATTACAATCAAATGAATTTTTTTTTTTTTTTTTTAATAAATAACTTCATATCTTAGAGTCAAATAGAAGCATCTAATACTACGGTTACAGCGCAGTGGTAAACATTCTAATTGTTTTGCTGCTAAACTGCTAAATAGTACATTTTGGGGCCTGTTCTTCATATCTGAGAGTCAAATCGAAGCGTCTAATAGTGTGCTTTCTGCGCACTTGTAAACATTCTAATTGTTTTGCTGCTAATCTGCTGCTTACATTGGAGTTTTAAAAAGTAAAAATTTTTTGTCTCTAAGTAGTATATTTGGGGTGTTCACTTCATATCTGAGAGTCAAATTGAAGCGTAACTTTGATTCAAATTTACTACTTCGGTCACTTGTAATATTGTTTCACACCTACAACACTTGTTACACAGATCTAAGTGATAGAAAACAGATTGATATTTTCTACACTAGAAACTACCAGATAACAAGCTGCTATATTTAAAACAGTGATCAACAACTAAGAGATACTTCAAGTCAAACTGAGAGGTCAGTTTATAGGGAAAACTGTTGCCTGGAGGAAATTATAAAACAATTTCCATATGTCTTTTGCAGACTTTACATACTGTAAAAACACAGGTGCCAACTGCTGTGGCTTTTTGCAGTGTGCATACCGGCAAGGAGGGCAGGGTTGAGGAGTGGGTGGAAGATGATGTGTGCTAATCTGCTAAATAGTACATTTTGTGGCCTGCTCTTCATATCTGAGAGTCAAATCGAAGCGTCTAATAGTGTGATTTCTGTGCACTTGTAAACATTCTAATTGTTTTGCTGCTAATCTGCTAAATAGTACATTTTGGGGCCTGTTCTTCATATCTGAGAGTCAAATCAAAGTGTCTTATAGTGTGCTTTCTGCGCACTTGTAAACATTCTAATTGTTTTGCTGCTAATCTGCTAAGTAGTACATTTTGGGGCCTGTCCTTTTGCTGCTAATCTGCTAAATAGTAAATTTTGGGGCCTGTTCTTCATATCTGAGAGTCAAATCGAAGTGTCTAATAGTGTGCTTTCTGTGCATTTGTAAACATTGTAATTATTTGCTGCTAATATGCTAAATAGTACATTTTGGGGCCTGTTCATATCTGAGAGTCAAATTGAAGCGTCTAATAGTGTGCTTTCTGTGCACTTGTAAACATTCTAATTGTTTTGCTGCTAATCTGCTAAATAGTACATTTTGGGGCCTGTTCTTCATATCTGAGAGTCAAATCGAAGTGTCTTATAGTGTGCTTTCTGCGCACTTGTAAACATTCTAATTGTTTTGCTGCTAATCTGCTAAGTAGTACATTTTGGGGCCTGTCCTTTTGCTGCTAATCTGCTAAATAGTAAATTTTGGGGCCTGTTCTTCATATCTGAGAGTCAAATCGAAGTGTCTAATAGTGTGCTTTCTGTGCATTTGTAAACATTGTAATTATTTGCTGCTAATCTGCTAAATAGTACATTTTGGGGCCTGTTCATATCTGAGAGTCAAATTGAAGCGTCTAATAGTGTGCTTTCTGCGCACTTGTAAACATTCTAATTGTTTTGCTGCTAATCTGCTAAACAGTAAATTTTGGGGCCTGTTCTTCATATCTGAGAGTCAAATCGAAACGTAACTTTGATTCAAATTTACTACATCGGTCACTTGTAATATTGTTTCACACCTACAACACTTGTTACAAAGATCTAAGTGATAGAAAACAGATTGATATTTTCTACACTAGAAACTACCAGATAACAAGCTGCTATATTTAAAACAGTGATCAACAACTAAGAGATACTTCAACAATATTGTAATTCTGGGGCAATACCCTCACAAGTCAAACTGAGAGGTCAGTTTATAGGGAAAACTGTTGCCTGCAGGAAATTCTAAAACAATTTCCATATGTCTTTTGCAGACTTTACATACTGTAAAAACACAGGTGCCAACTGCTGTGGGTTTTTGCAGTGTGCATACCGGCAAGGAGGGCAGGGTTGAGGAGTGGGTGGAAGATGATGTGTGCTAATCTGCTAAATAGTACATTTTGTGGCCTGCTCTTCATATCTGAGAGTCAAATCGAAGCGTCTAATAGTGTGATTTCTGCGCACTTGTAAACATTCTAATTGTTTTGCTGCTAATCTGCTAAATAGTACATTTTGGGGCCTGTTCTTCATATCTGAGAGTCAAATTGAAGCGTCTAATAGTGTGCTTTCTGCGCACTTGTAAACATTCTAATTGTTTTGCTGCTAATCTGCTAAATAGTACATTTTGGGGTCTGTTCTTCATATCTGAGAGTCAAATCGAAGTGTCTAATAGTGTGCTTTCTGCGCACTTGTAAACATTCTATTTGTTTTGCTGCTAATCTGCTAAATAGTAAATTTTTGGGCCTGTTCATATTTGAGAGTCAAATCGAAGCGTCTAATAGTGTGCTTTCTGCGCACTTATAAACATTCTAATTGTTTTGCTGCTAATCTGCTAAATAGTAAATTTTGGGGCCTGTTCTTCATATCTGAGAGTCAAATCGAAGTGTCTAATAGTGTGCTTTCTGTGCATTTGTAAACATTGTAATTATTTGCTGCTAATCTGCTAAATAGTACATTTTGGGGCCTGTTCATATCTGAGAGTCAAATTGAAGCGTCTAATAGTGTGCTTTCTGCGCACTTGTAAACATTCTAATTGTTTTGCTGTTAATCTGCTAAATAGTAAATTTTGGGGCCTGTTCTTCATATCTGAGAGTCAAATCGAAACGTCTAATAGTGTGCTTTCTGCGCACTTGTAAACATTCTAATTGTTTTGCTGTTAATCTGCTAAATAGTAAATTTTGGGGCCTGCTCTTCATATCTGAGAGTCAAATCGAAGAGTCTAATAGTGTGCTTACTGCTTACATTATAATTGTTTTGCTGCTAATCTGCTGCTTACATTGGAGTTTTAAAAAGTCAAATTTTTTTTTTGGGCGCTAAATAGTATATTTGGGGTGTTCATATCTGAGAGTCAAATTGAAGCGTCTAATAGTGTGCTTTCTGCGCATCGATCACTTGTAATATTGTTTCACACCTACAACACTTGTTACACAGATCTAAGTGATAGAAAACAGATTGATATTTTCTACACTAGAAACTACCAGATAACAAGCTGCTATATTTAAACCAGTGATCAATAGCTAAGAGGTACTTCAACAATATTGTAATTCTGGGCCAATACCCTCACAAGTCAAACGGAGAGGCCAGTTTGTAGGGAAAACTGTTGCCTGGAGGAAATTCTAAAACAATTTCCATATGTCCTTTGCATACTTTACATGCTGGAAGAACACAGGTGCCAAATGCTGTGGCTTTCTGCAGTGTGCATACCGGCAAGGAGGGCAGGGTTGAGGAGTGGATGGAAGATGATGTGGAGGATGATGAGGTCCTAGACCCCACATGGAATGAAGGTCATGCGAGTGACGTGTGTGCAGTTTGGAGGAAGAGGCGCTGTGGCACAGTGGCACCAGCACAGCATAGGAGGAAGCAAGGTGCAAAAGCGCAGTGGCCATCCCCTAGCGCTCGTTGGCATGTATTAGCTCGAGAATTACCAGTTATCCAAGTAATACATATAGCGATCAAAGGATCCATAATAGACTTTGCAGTTCGGGTTCGTACCAGATTTAACGACGCATTCGTAGTTTCACAGTGAGGTGGGCAGTCCGGTGACCAGGACCCAGACACTGTCAGGATGTGACTGTAGCGGCTGTGCGCGCTTTTGGCGTTGTCACCCTGCTGCTGCTCGCCTGTCTGTGCTACAGAGTAACTTCGGCATTCCCGCTCACCGCCTCATGAGACTTTGTGAGCAGCAGCAGGTGATAGTGGAGTTTCAGCTGCAGCACGCACGGGTCAGTGGCTCTGCACCAGACTTCCCTCCAATTGATCAGAGTTAAAGGATTTCAAGTGGACTCTACAATTACAAGACCTCTAAAGAGTCCTGTATTGTTATTTGTCATCAATACCTTCCCGCGTCGGGAGTGGGTCATTTGCGCGCCTGCTGCCTTCCTTGCATGTGGTAACTGTTTCTCAGGGTTCCTGTACGGAATGGAATCCTGATGGTCACCATGGTAGGTGCAGAAACTGGCATCGAAAGTTGATATGGATGACATCCGCATGCAAAGTCGCTGCCACGGGTATGTGCGATTTGCCCGAGGTTCTCTAGAGTCAACAAAGTTCCTGCGCAACTATAATGTCAACGGCTACTCTGCAGAACAGAGTTGTCTTTTTTTATATGTCCCAATATTTTGTGGGCTACCACAATAAAAATAAATAAAAAAACCCACATAAAATACAGTGTTGGCTACCTCCTCCTCCACCGCTGCTTCCACCTACACCGCCACGGTCACCGCCTCCTCAACCTATGGGTCACTTAGTATAAACTATGTACACATTAGCAGATGCTTGCGAAGGCCTTTTCTCCATGCATCAGGAGTTGAGCATTTCTCCATGCATTAGGACTGCAAGAAATGCACCGCAGGCCGCAAATGTTTCTTTATTTGTATGTCCCAATATTTTGTAGGCTACCACAATTAAAAAACAAAACAAAACATAAAATACAGTGTTGGCTACCCCCTCCTCCTCCTCCACTGCTGCTTCCACCTACACCGCCACAGTCACTACCTCCTCAACCTATGGGTCACTTAGTATAAACTAGGTACACATTAGCAGAGGCTTGTGAAGGCCTTTTCTCCATGCATCAGGAGTTGAGCATTTCTCTGTGCATCAGGACTGCAAGAAATGCACCGAAGGCTGCAAATGTTTCTTTATTTGTATGTCCCAATATTTTGTGGGCTACCACAATTACAAAAAAAAAAAAACATAAAAAAACAGTGTTGGCTACCTTATCCTCCTCCTCCACTGCCACGGTCACCGCCTCGTCAACCTATGGGTCACTTAGTATAAACTAGGTACACATTAGCAGAGGCTTGTGAAGGCCTTTTCTCCAGCCATGCTTTAGATTTTGATTTATGTTCTTCCAAAGCTAAAATCAAAGATTCCATCTAGTGCTATTTTATGGCTCAGCTGTATTTTTATTTTTTATGTTATTTTAAGTGATTTCCCTATCCACATTTGTTTGCAGGGCACTTGTCCTACTCTTACCCCCATTTTACTTCCTTTTGCAGCTCTCTAGCCCTTTCCAGGAGTTTTTTAGAGGCATTTTTGTGGCCAAAAGTTCGGGTTGCCATGGACCCGAAAATCCAGGTGTCCGCTGAACTCTAAACAGGACTTGTTGTATGCTTGAAAGCCAGGGGTATAAACAGGTTAATTTAGCAAAGTGCCAGTTTCTATTGAAATCTGCACTTTTTGTAAAATGAAAAAAAAGACACACTCTTAACCAATAAAGCTTTTATTTTATTTTTTTGAGTACTTTAGGGGTCTGGAGTGTCCCTTTATATGATCTGCTGATTATGTCTTAGTACCAGATATCACAGGAAACGTTCAGATGTGTTGTGGAGTACAAACCTCAAGGCATCAGAGCTTTTTTGGCATTACGAGGGGGATATCAGGTAGGTGGTTTTAATGCTGTGGATTATCAAAGTATATAGCTATGGTCACCAATGGCGGAACTACCACAGTTGCAGGGGTCGCAGCTGCGACTGAGCCCGTCACTCCAGGAGGCCTGGCTGCCCTGCTGACCCCTGTAACCGGGATGCCCGTCGGCATTTTGGTGCGGCACTGGCCGCACGGAACAACCACTGGGGCCGCATAGAAGGGGCCCATCGGGTGGCCTATGCCCTTGGGGCCACCCGATGACAATGAATTACCTAGGGCCCGGTTGCGCTCTTAATTAAAGCGCCCCAGCGCTGACTGTGCCCTAGGTAATTAATTGTCATCGGGTGACCCCAAGAGCATGTTTGTGTCATATATGTGTATCTGCCTATATGTTTGTCTGTGTATCTGAATGTGTGTCATTCTGTGTGTCTGTGTATTAGCACGTGTGTCTGTGTATGTATTTATATATGTCATATTATACAAATGGAGGGGCGGGGTGGGAGCCAGGGAAATATTTGCACCGGGACCCTGTAGTTTCTAGTTACGCCTCTGATGGTCACTAGATCTTAAATTGTTTTAGATTTAAACATATATGCCTGTAGATACTTATAGAAAATAGAAGTAAAATCGTAGGTGCAGGGTGAATTTACTATACGTGTTTGTATCAAAGCATAGTCACAGTGGTTATGAACTATAACAGGAAAATGTATAGCATTGCTGCAAATATCTATGTATCTTCATGCTGTATTTTCATAATTTATTACTGATATCACATTTGTGGCTTAACAAAATAAAGAGCTTGGAATCTATTCAGCCTCATTTTAAAATCCCGAAAAAAGGTCAAGGAAGTCATGTTTTTCAAGATTGGCGAGCCAATAAAAGTTTCATTTAAAATTCTATCAAGAAAAAAGAAAATCTCTGCCAGAAAGTAAAAACTGAATGTAAAACTTGCACTGAGTCCAGTCAGCAAAGGTCATACCAAAGTGACACAAGTCCTTAAGCAAAACACAAATGCTTAAAAAAAATACATTTGGTTAGTCAGCAGTCCCATCAGACCTTTTCTTTGTTATCAGAAAGATTTTAGGCCAAAACAACATTATTCAGAAGATACAATCAGTCAGTTTTAAGACTTCTAAAATGCACTTTCTTTTGGCTACTCGCACAGTATTAAAACAGTGGGGGTTATTTGCAAAAATTTCTTATCTACAGCTTAAAGTGTGTTTCCTCAAAGAACACATTTGACCTGTATTATAAGTCATAGTAAAAAGTGGACCTTAAAAATGACTTATTTTTTTCTGTTTTGCAGAAGTTACTTGGCTTTTTCCACCACTGTATTTAATTGGCAGATATCATTATTATTATTAACTATTTATTATTATTAGCAGCAGCATTATATTTGGATATTTTAATATTCTGTGCATGAGACAATAATTGTATACGAAAAATATTAATAAGAAATATAAAGCAAAATGTAAACTTAGCAAATTGCATTAGAAGGGGTTTGCTTATTGGCTAATTACCTTTATATCAGAAATGAAAATATCACAGATACAATTGTCACAAATAAAATATACATGTATATGGGGGCATGTGTCCAGAAACAATGCAACAAATAATAACCTGCTTTAAAATCTAAATTAAACAAAAATGTTACCTTTGACCTGATTACAGATGTAGGCTTGCATTATTGTTTGTTTTATGTAATTGTATATTATAGAACTATACAGGGCCGGACTGGGAGAAAAATTCGGCCCGGGCATTTTTTTAACACAGCGGCCCACTAAAAAGGGGGCAGGGCAGAGAAGGTGTGTTTTGTCATCACCAATGACAAACACGCCTCCTCTCAAAGTGAGCATGTTGGTTCAATGCTCTTCCAGGGCAGACCATGCGCAGAGCTCTGCTGAAGAGCTCTAGCATGAGAAAAAAGTCCTGTATTTGTTCTGCACAGTGCAAGCAAATTTAATAACATGCTTGCACTGTGTTTCCTTGCAACTTGTCTCTGGTGTCTCTATAAATGGATACCAGGAGACAAAAGGCCAGGAAAGAGTATTGTGCATGTGTTTGGAGCCTGCTTGTGGTATTGCGTGTGTGTAGAGTGAGCTGGTCGTGGTGTGGTATTGTGTAATAAGGTCGGTTTTAGTCGTGTTGTGTTTGTGGTGTAATGTGATGCATATGTGGCTCAGGGACCCCCTCCCGCCCGGCTCTGGAAAGGGGTTAAAACTTACCTTTTTCCAGCGCCGGGCGGGGAGCTCTCCTCCTCCGATCCGCCCCGTCGGCTGAATGCGCACGCGCGGCAAGAGCTGCGCGCGCATTCAGCCGGTCGCATAGGAAAGCATTTATAATGCTTTCCTATGGACGCTTGCGTGCTCTCACTGTGATTTTCACAGTGAAAAGCACGCAAGCGCCTCTAGCGGCTGTCAATGAGACAGCTGCTAGAGGCTTTGGGGGAAGGCTTAACCCATTGAAAACTGAAACTGCTATGTTTATAAAACAATGGGTTAACCCTAGAAGGACCTGGCACCAAGACCACTTCATTAAGCTGAAGTGGTCTGGGTGGCTAGAGTGGTCCTTTAAGAGTGTAGTGTGTGTGTGTGTGTATATTTGGAAGTATTGTGTATGTGTGTGGTGCAGTGTGTTGGGGGGGTTCTGTGTGTATGTGAGGGGTGCAGTATGTGTGTGTGTAAGGGTGCGGTGTGTGTGTGAGGGGTGCGGTGTGTGTGATGTGTGTGAGAGTGCCGTGTGTGAGTGATGGGTGTGAGAGTGCCGTGTGTGAGAGTGCTGTGTGAGAGTGCTGTGTGAGAGGTGTGTGAGAGAGTGCTCTGTGAGAGTGCTGTGAGTGTGATGGGTGTGAGAGTGCTGTGAGAGAGTGCTGTGTGTGTGAAAGTGCTGTGTGTGATGGTGTGAGAGTGCTGTGTGAGAGAGTGCTCTGTGAGAGTGCTGTGTGTGTGTGAGAGTGCTCTGTGAGAGTGCTGTGAGAGAGTGCTGTGTGTGATGGGTGTGAGAGTGCTGTGTGTGTGTGAGTGCTCTGTGAGAGTGCTGTGTGTGTGAAAGTGCTGTGTGTGATGGGTGAGAGAGTGCTGTGTGAGAGCGTGCTGTGTGTGATGGGTGTGAGAGTGCCGTGTGAGAGAGCAAGTGCTGTGTGAGAGTGCTGTGTGTGTGATGTGGTGTGAGAGTGTTGTGTGTGTGATGGTGTGAGAGTGCTGCTGTGTGAGTGCTGTGTGTGAGAGGCAAGCTGTGTGTGGACATGGGTGGAGAGTGCTGTGTGTGAGAGTGCTGTGTGCGGATGGGTGTGAGAGTGCTGTGTGTGAGAGTGCTGTGTGTGATGGGTGTGAGAGTGCTGTGTGTGAGAGTTCTGTGTGTGATGGGTGTGAGAGTGCTGTGTGTGAGAGTGCTGTGTGAGAGAGTCGTGTGTGTAATGTGTGTGAGAGTGCTGTGTGTGATGGGTGTGAGAGTGCTGTATAAATGTTATTGTGTGTGTGTAGGGGGGGTAAATAAAAAAATTAAAACAGGCATTATGTCCCCCCCTCCCTTCTTACCTTTAGCCTGGGAGGGGGGGTCCGGCACGCTGGGACTGGGAGGCGGGGTGGCGGTGGTCCCTGGTGGTCCTCGTGGGTGAGTGAACTCTAGCCCGCATAGCCTGTGAGGCTAGAGTTCACTCTCGCGAGATCCGGTCGTTGCCATGGCAACGTGCCAGATCTCGCGAGAGGAACCCGGCGGAGCTGCAAGTTAGAGCTCCGCCGGGTCCTCTCTCCAGCCTGGCTGGCTCTCTCCCTCCCTCCCCGCTGGCGGCCGCTTGTGGGCCGGTCAGGGAGATCCTTGATCTCCCCACCGGCCCGTCGTGGCAAACAGCGGGGCTGGCGCTAGGAGAGTGCCGGCCCTGCATAGACTGGCAGGGGACATCCTGGGAATGCTTTCCTATGAGACCGGCTGAATGTGCGTGCAGCTCTTGCCGCGCGTGCGCATTCAGCCAAAAGGGAGGAGAGGAGGAGGACCGGAGGCGGAGAGCTCCCCACCCGGCGCTGGAAAAAAGGTAAGTTTTAACCCTTTCCTCCCCCAGAGCCGGGCGGGAGGGGGACCCAGAGGGTGGGGGCACCCTCAGGGCACTATAGTGCCAGGAAAACGAGTATGTTTTCCTGGCACTATAGTGGTCCTTTAACAATATGACAAGCAAGAAAACCCTGTTAAAATAGATAAGTTGCTTGATAGTGACAAAACTGCAAATTGCTACATAAAATGCTACTTAAAATTAAGCATGCACCTTTGTATCTAAATAAAATATATGCACAAAAGGAATTTTGGCTCTAAATACTTTGGTTGCCACATTCCTTCCCTATTTTATTCTTTTATTTGTATTCTTTTACTTTTAACCTGACTATATTGATTTTTACCATCTAAAGAGAAGTTCAAAGAATCCTTAGGTGGGGATTGTACCACTCATACGCTAAACATCAAGCAGTGAGCTTGCTCAACACACTGTGAGTACATTTTATACCTTTTATTCCTCTACTACTGTAAGATACAGTGAGCACTATATATTTTATTCTTTTTACTTTCGGTTGGAATCATACCGCCGCTGGACTACTGAATTTCGAGTTACACTCCATATATCCTTGAGTGGGGATCATTCCACTTCACACATTTCATACCAGAGCTGGATTTTGGCTCTGAAAATTGTGAGTAGTACCTACTTATAATAATTTTTTAATATCCAAGTATATTTACTCACTGCACCATTGGATTTTCGTTTCTATGCTTCTTTTTCATATGTTCCACTGAAATTACAAGTCTGCACCCATGACGAATTACTGCTGCTCTGCAAGAATTTTCCTTACCACTGTGGACTTTATTACTTTGGACTAGTGTTAAGTTATTTGGACCATACTATTTTACTTGTACACAATATTTATATTAAAGGCGCACCCTTCCTTTGTTTTTTGCTCTATTTCTAATTATATATAGAGGATTAGAGGGAACCCCCTTTTCTGCAGGTGTGCTGCCTGTACAATATACATACTCCTAAATTTTGTGGCACTTTAGCGCTGATCCTACCTTGATCTTTTTTTTAAATAAACAACTTACCTAAGGTCTGCCTGGGGGCTCCACCTCTTTTGGAGATAGAAGCTCCTTCTAATGAGCAAAGTCCTGCAGTGTAGGGCGGGCCCTTAAGAGAGACCATCAGCTGAGCAGTCTCAGACAAGGAGCACCTGGCTCTATGGTCAGACTTAGGGTTCAATGCACAAGCTTCTGGGAGCAGAGGAATCGATGGGCAGCAGACCCCAGTTAAATTGTCAAACTCTTAAGCATTTTGATTACTTACGCTAGGGAGGAGGGGTGTGCCATGGCAGGCTGTAGTGGTTTTGGAGCTTAACGTGTTCCTTTACACCGCATAGTGAACATCAATATATATTTTTTTTCAAATTCAAGTGCCCTTAAAGTATTTTAACATACAGTTTAAATTAATTTTATGTCAGAGTTTATACCTCATAGAGCAGGGGTGTCCATCTGTAGCCCCACAGACATACTTGGGATACAAGTCTGGAAATGGCTAGCAGAGAATTTTGGGAGTTGCAAAATATGGTGAGGGGAGTTGAATTCCACACAGTCTCTACAAATTCTGAACTTTGTATTTATAAAGTGTTTAGGCTTGCATATTCTGCCAGGAAAATCACCTTTAAATTCAATACATATAGTATGTACTTGAAATGAACCAATTTACTAGATGCAGCAAAATGTTCAAACCCCAGGAAATAATCTAAAGGTTTTTTTGGAAAACATTGCAAAATGCAGTAATAGAGTGATATTTGCTAAGTCACGCTTCTTAATATAAAAGTATTGATCACTGTAAAATATATTCTGACCTGCCTTACAACAAGAAAATGATTTTGAAGGAAAAGTTCATGAGATTTATTCACTGAAGACAGAGTTTGATCAAGTGCAGCCCGAGGTGATAACAATGAGGCGCTAACAACCCAAACGTTATCATGTCTTCATTCATTTTAACTCTGTTCCAGTTCAGACCAGCTATTTTAAAGAACTTGTCCTCTAACAAATTTTGTATCAAGTGTTCTTTATGCTGCTGTCAGCCTAAGTGAAGTTAATGGGGCTTAATTAAACTAAAGATCTATGAGTAGTTCAATGACTCCACGATAGACTCAATGACAGTTGAGTTCAAACCTAGTTGTAGTCCAAGTCAAGCTTCTCTAAAATTGAGTATCGAGAATTCAAGTGTGACATTTAGATTACTAAAGAAGACTGGGATGCTTCTAACATATTGGAACACAAGTAACTTTTTAAATCTATTTTTCCAAATAACAATTTAGTAATTTAAACTTCTTCAAAATATTTTAATTAAATGTTTTTGTGCCTACTTTATGCTGCAACCTAAACTGTCACTATAATCTCAATTATTTATTTATACATAAGCGGCTGGGTTCATGCTAATAAAAGTTCCAGATTAGTTTTTTTGTGATATATGTTTCTCAAATCGAGTGATTTGTTTCTAGGGAATTGAACTGCAAACATTAAGCCAAATTTGGGGTCTTTCCAAATCCTTTATTTTGTCATAAATGTGGGAAAATGCAATATTTAGTTAATAAACATTTTATGTTCTATCTATTTCTAGTATGTAAAGACATATTTCACTTCACACACTATGCAGAATAACATAGGGATACAAAGTTTTATTGGAAACCTACAAATCATATTATTGTTTTATTTTTGTCATATAAATGTAACCACAACATTAATTTGAGTTAGTATCCTGGTATAACACTTTCGGTCCCAGTGATGTATTTGCAGGTTGTTCATATCCATACCAGCCATCACAACATTAATTTGAGTTAGTATCCTGGTATAACACTTTCGGTCCCAGTGATGTATTTGCAGGTTGTTCATATCCACACCAGCCGTTTAGGTAATTCTTAGAATTTTGTAGAGGCAGAGATAGCAGTCACAAGAGTGGGTAGGGCAGAGCCAGAGACTATGAACCCCAGTCCCAAAGGGTTCCAGTGTGTGTATACTGGAATCCCAGGTGTGCAATGACTACAGCTAAATGCCATTTCTACAAGCCCAGAGGACCAAGAGCTGCCTGTCACCACATCTCAAGTATTCTCAAAGGAAGTAGTTTCAGGTAAACAAGGTTTCAAAAAATTATTATTATTATTATTATTACCTAAAAGGGAATGCAAAAGCCAAATTTATCATATGTATACTGTGTTGTTTCATTCTGATTAGTGTAAGATAAATTCTGAACATTTCCCCCCATAATGCTGCACAACACCACAACTGCCTAATAAATGAATAATGCTAACACGTGCATCAGAGACAAACTATAACACATCTCCCAAGTGTCCCTATTTAGAAGGGACAGTCCCTATTTTTGGCCCAAATCCCTCTGTCCCTCTTTTCTAGGAGCTGCATGTTGTTGGTATGTTTCAGTGTATAACAGAGCTCCAAAGTAATAATATTGCCAGTAATATGTCTTTAACCCCTTAAGGACCAAACTTCTGGAATAAAAGGGAATCATGACATGTCACACGTCATGTGTCCTTAAGGGGTTAAACTACAACAAATTTGATTTGAAATCAGGTAAATAAGTAAATAAGATAAATTTTCTTGTTTGAAATTACATTTCAGTGACATAAATAGTTTTTAGTAAGTCACATAAACTGTTTCAGAACAGTCCCACTCCTGGTCACAACCCCACATTCACCCATAAATTTAAAATGTCCCTCTTTGTCCATTTGAAATGAGGGGTGTGCTATAAACTATTAGAAGGCTGTTTTGAAATTTAGCAAAGTTGTATTAGCACAGCAGCATGGTGTAGAAGTCAGAGCAGGGCGCACATATAGTGAGTGGTTTGCTCAAACAGGAACAGACTGATTTAATAAAACATGAAACAAAACTTTGTTTCTCAAAGGCAAAATGGCTGCATAGTAAGAGAGAAGAGAGGAAGTGAGGTAAGACAAGATCAGAACATACCTCCTCTCAAGAAACCACAGAGACTATAGATGACGGACAATTCACAGATTTTACTATTAGCATTACGTAAAGTCATGATTTTATTAACGACATGGAGGCAAGTAGTATGCTGCACTCTTTCTTTATTTTCCCTCAGCAGCAAATAATTTTTTTTCAAACATAACCAGTAATAACAATAAACAGTCTGAGCTGAGTATCCTAGTAACAGGAACAGCCAATCGGATTCCACTCTCCAGCATAATAGGCTCTGTCAACCAATCCAATTCCTCTTTATTTGCGATCCTGAAGCAGTATAATCATCCAGCCGAAAAAGGAGAACTGTGCAACAAGGGTATCTCCAATGATCTGGAGTCGGTTAGGCTGTAAGACAAGGAGAAATATGGTAATATCTTTGTAACAAACTGGGTGTCCGCATACATCATAATAGTCATAATATCAATGTAATTCTACTAATCCCTAGTGGTTAAGTGGAGTATTGACAAGTGTAACTTGTAGCAATTCCAGACTTGTAGGACTTACCTGGAATCAACTTACCCACATTCCATCCTTCCACGGGGTGGGAGGGATAATACTCGCCTCCGTGTCGTTAATAAAATCATGACTTTATGTCATGCTAATAGTAAAATCTGTGAATTTTATTAAGACACGGAGGCTCCTATTATGCTGGTTTAAAGCTGAGAAATTACCGTTCCCGCGAAGTGCTGAATGGGTTTAAAGTAAAAGTCTCTAAAAGTCGATTCTGATGACCAATCGGCCGCCTTCAAAATTTCCTCCAGCGACAACCAATCAAGGAGGCTCTGGAAGCCATTGCTCCTCGCACTGAGTGAGGTGAGAATAGTGAGGTGTCAATGCCCACTAGGGACATAATCCATTTAACCCATCGAGCCAGGGTCGGAGTAGAGACCAGTAGGTGTGGTTTTTGGAAGCATACAAAGAGTTCGTGTTTCGTTATGTCTCGAAGCGTGGAGGTGCGGAGTTCATAAGATTGTAAGCATTTGACCAGGCATAAAAGCGGTCTGTCAGGGAACGCTGGGTATGACACTGTCTTTGAGGACTTCTTCGTTCTGCGAGATATTTCGAAGGTGACCCCTTCCGGGGTGTAGGAGCGTGCGGTAATGTCCAGAGCTCTGACATCGGATACCCTTTTGCAGGATATGAGGCAGAGGAGCATGGCCAGCTTGGCCGACAGTTGTTTCAGGGACAGCCGTGCGTTGTCTGGCCATGATTCAAGGAAATTGAGGATGATGGAAATGTCCTATAACATCGAGTATCGTGGTAGCGGGGGACGTGCAAATTTAATGCCACGTAAGCGTCTACATATCAGCGGTCACCTGGTGTGACGCCGAAATGGCCGATCGGTACAGGTTCACTGTACGATAGGCCTTGCCGTCCTCAAACAATGAAGTAAGGAATTGGAGGATATCAGTCAAAGGAGCTGATATGGGATCCAAGTCTCGTTCCAGGCACCATCTGCCCCATGAAGACTTATAAGCCTGTCTCGTGCCGAGCGCCCATGCGCTCTCGAGAAGGTGGAGAGTTGATTCCGAAACTCCCTCGATTGTCCAAGGTCCCCTGAAATTAGCCACACTGCTAGATGTAGCAGGCCATGTTGTACCAGGGGGTGAGGAGATCCGTCCGGGTCCTGAAGTAAGTATTCGGAGTGTGGGAGAATGCGAGGTATGTCTATCGTCATCTCCAAGTGGCGAGGAAACCATGGTTGGGAGGGCCATAACGATGTTACAAACACCAGGGTTCCTGTCTGTCGTCGTAACTGCAGTAGGCAGCAGGGAATCAGTGCGAACGGTGGAAAGGCATAATTCCTTGTGGACGACCAATCCTGGGTGAACGCATCTGTCGCCAGCGCTGCTGGGTCTGGTCTCCAGCAGAAGAATCGAGGAAGTTGTGTATTCAAGCGGGAGGCGAAAAGGTCTTTGTCCATGGGGCCCCATAGTGACTGGATATTTCGAAAGACCCTGGGGTCCAGTTGCCAATCGCTGGTGTCCCAGAGGTGTCGTGAGTACCAGTCTGCCGTGGTGTTGCAGAGCCCGGGAATATACTCCGCTGTAACAGAAATGCCCTGAGTCAGGCAGAACTGCCAAAAGTCTCGTGCCATGTTCGCCAGGATCTTTGATTTCGTGCCCCCCAGATGGTTGATATATTGGACTGCCGACATATTGTCCATCTTCAGAAGGATAGAGCATTGTACAAGAGTTGGTGAGAAGCTGCGGATCGCAAAGGATCCTGCCAGGAGTTCCAGGCAATTGATCTGGAGTGTAGATTCGCTGCTGGACCATCTGCCACCTGTAGAGACGTCTCCACAGCGAGCACCCCAACCGTGCAAACTCGCGTCGGATTCTATTACTAGATCTGGTGCGGTGCCGAAAATGGCTCGACCATTCCAGGCTTCCATATGGTAGAGCCACCATGTCAGTTCGTCTTTCGCTTCCGAGTTCAGAGTGATCAGATCTGTGTAGGAGACTCCGTCTCTCAGGTTGGAAGCGTGTAGGCGTTGTAACGCTCGGTAGTGGAGAGGGCCCGGAAAGATGGCTTGTATGGAGGCCGCCAGGAGGCCAATCACCCTCGCCAACTGTTTGAGGGAAAGCTGAGGAGCTGCCAGAGAGCGTTTGATTTCCTTTTTTATATTGTTCAGTTTCGTCATTGGTAGATGTAGGGTCTGAGATGTAGAGTCCACGATGAGACCCAAGAACTCCATGTGTTGAGTGGGAGTCAAAGTGGATTTTTCCCAATTGATGAGGAAGCCTAAGTTCTGTAATAGAGTCTGAGTCCAGGTCAGATGGGTCCGGGCAAGTTGGGCGGACTGACTCATGATGAGGATGTCGTCCAAATAAATTATGAGACGTACTCCTTGACTCCTTAATAAAGCTGTCACAGGCTTCATGAGTTTGGTGAAGCACCACGGGGCTGATGACAGTCCGAATGGGAGGCAAGTAAACCTCCACTTCCTGCCCTGCCAGATGAATTGCAGGAAATCTTGGTGTTGTGGGGCGATCGGCACTGTAAGAAAAGCGTCTTTTAGATCTAGCTTCACCATCCAGTCTGCTGGTTGGAGGAGATCTCTTAGACAATGTATTCCTTCCGTCTTGAAGTGGTTGTAGGAGACGTATGTGTTGAGTTGTTTCAAATTGATCACTGGGCGGAACCCTCCGCCTTTCTTGGCAACCATGAACAGGTTGCTCACATAGCCTGGTGTGGCCATAGGGATTTCTGAGATGGCTCGTTTGCGCTGCAAATCCGAGACTTCCTTGGTGACCAGGGCCTTGTCTGGTAGGAAAAAGGACATTTCCCGCGGTGGGGAGTATTGTACGAGTAGGGACAGGAAATCTATGGTATATCCTTTTTACGGTGTTTAACACCCAAGCATCTGATGAGATGTGGGACCACATGTGGAAAAAATGTCGGAGTCTGCCCCCCACTGCCCATAGGGAAAAATTAAAATTGAGAGGACTTACCATAAGGTCGTCGTCCTGAGTGAGCGTTTCGTGGTCCACGAGAAACCCATGGTCGCCCACGCTGTGGAAAGAATGCCGGAGCGTTGCGGTGTTCTGGGAAACTGGCTCGTCCTGTATAGGAGCCTCTGTTCTGTTTAAATGAACTCCTGTTAACACGGCCGGACAGACGGCTCCTTGCTCTTCCGGCCCCACCAAAAACCTTGGAGTGAAACACCTTGCGCATGTTAGACTGCGCTTTGTCTAGGGCTGTAAATGTATGTACAAAGGATCCCAGTTCCTTGACAAAATTGTCTCCGAATAGGAGACCTTTAGCTTGAGCGTCCGCCTCATTCAGGGCCTTATTAACCAGCTTCGGTTCTATTTTTAATAGTATTGCCTTGCGGCACTCTGTGGCTATCGCCGTGTTGGCATTGCCAATCAAGCAAATAATCCATTGGATCCATCCATTTATAACGGCCCGATCTAGCTCCTGGTCATCTTGGACCACTTCGAATATCTTGGTTGCTGGGCCCAAGATGTCCAAGACCTTATCCTGGCAGTTGCGCAGGGAAAAGTCCAAGTCTTTGTTAGGCTTCCAGCCTGTCTTTCCCAAGAACTAGGTAATTTTTGGGTCAACTGCAGGTGTTCTGCAGGCATCATCTGGGACCGTGGGGCGTGGGCATTCTGCCCTTAGTTTATTCTGTGTCGCCTTATCTAAAGGCTTGCGTACTCTAGACGCTATATACTTGGCCACATGTTCTGAGGGGGACCACTCCGCTGACCGTGGGTGGCGTAGTAAATCGGGGTCAAATAGGGGTTCCCTGTGGTGGTCCAAAATCTTATCTGCGTTCCCTTGGGCCTTGTGCTCCACAATAGGTATATCCGACTGGAGCGGACTATAGTCACGAGAATGGTCGTATTCCTCGACCGGGCTACTTGATTCGGGATCCGATGGATCTTCCGAATCTATATAAGCCTCCTCCTCAATGTCGCTGAAATCCGACTCAGAATCTACTTGGTCCTTCGCCCTTTTCCATAATCTAGCCGATTTTGCCCAGCTAGAGGCTCTTTTGCGCGGTGGCATAATAGTCGCGCCATCTGTGACAGGTGTATGGCTGTCCATCTGTGGCATTGTGGAATGTTTCACCTTTGCTAAGGCCTTGCGGCCAGCTTGAGGTTGTAAAGGTGTTGTGACCGGCAAAACCTGGCCCGAAGTCGGTTCAGTTGATTTTTGCACCTGAATCAGGGCATGTGTAAGCGTCTGAGATATTGAGTCAGACATTAGTCCCATGGCCGACATAAGGGTTTTGGTCATAGCTTGCGACGTAGTGTCATCTATCAGGGTCTGCATATCCGCAGAGGTATCAAGCTCAGCGAGGGGACCCGCCATAATATCAGACACACCTGAAGGTGCCTTAAAACCACCTTGATTAGGGTTAGTAGACCCAGAGGGTGTGGGAGCCTCTTTGTCAGAAGGCATAGTTATGCTATGAACTGACAGGAGTATTTCCAAAATTAGTATAACCAACCTGTAGAGAGGGTTGAGTAACCCTAAGGAGGGAATCTAAAGAATGGGAACAAAGTTTATGAATAAAAATGCAAATTGTAAGTATAATGTTTCACTCACAGAAATCAATGGTACTGAAGAGATAGAAAGCCATCTGACCGCCACTAGCACTAACCCCCAACTCCGAGTTCCGGTCTGTGGGGGGCAGTGCTAGCTTCAGGACGCGGGAAGGCACTAGAATGGCCGCCACGAGCGGTAAAAAGTCCAGAAAGGGAAGGGTACAGAAGCGTTCGCATAGGCGAACGCCTGCCTTGTGTTAACAATGCGTTCGCGGAATTAGCTCACGAACCGCCGAATGAGGGGTTCATGAAACAAGCACAGGTTCGCATCAAATACCCGAACGCGGGTATCTAAACGTATGACAATAAGCAGGCGAATGGGTGCAGAGAGGGGAGCGCACGCGCTCGCCTCAGAATTATGGCGGTCAGACGGGGAATGGGTTAGGGAGAGGTCGCAAACGCCGTAACAGGCAAAGCGGTTCCTGCAGACACCCGCAAGCTCAGTTAATCATACTGGGCTCAGGGGATAAGGGAACCAAGAAGGAGAACAAACTCCAAACAGCAATCAGAAAAGTATCTAGCTAAGCTTGTGTAAACTAATCCAAAATGTAGCATTAAGAAGTAATAGGACGTGTAAAATTCCCACTAATAGTCAATAAACTCATATAATAAAATAGTATTAACTAAATAGTATTAAATAAAATCGGATTAAATATACAGTATTAAATAGCACAGAAATATAATATGTAAAAAACTATCCCACAGTTAAGAAACCATGGGATCTGATGTTACTTAACTGAGGGAGCAGCAAAGAAAGAGGGATTGGATTGGTTGACAGAGCCTATTATGCTGGAGAGTGGAATCCGATTGGCTTTTCCTGTTACTAGGATACTCAGACTGTTTATTGTTACTACTGGTTATGTTTGAAAAAAAATTTCTTTGCTGCTGAGGGAAAATAAAGAAAGAGTGCAGCATAATAGGAGCCTCCGTGTCTTAATAAAATCCACTGTTACCAATAACAGTAAGTCCTCCAACACAATCCCCTTCTTGATGATACCTAATTTGAACCTACCAAATGTATTTTTAAGCAAAGATTATTAAAACATGTCTCATGTCAGCTGTCATTTCTGCATCTCAATCCTTTCTGGTACAGGTTTCTCATTGCATGAGATCTAATGTCAATGTGCTTGGTGTGTCCATTTACGTTCTCTGTTTGTACCATTTTTATATAGCTCTGGTTGTCCTCCATCAGTCAGATGGGCTATGATCGAAACATAGAAACATAGAATGTGATGGCAGATAAGAACCATTCGGCCCATCTAATCTGCCCAATTTTCTAAATACTTTGATTAGTCCCTGGCCTTATCTTATAGTTAGGATAGCCTTATGCCTATCCCACACATGCTTAAACTCCTTTACTGTGTTAACCTCTACCACTTCAGCTGGAAGGCTATTCCATTGTCATTTCGAAGTCCTCTAGAAGTTAGTTAAGTCATTGTGTTCCCTTGCATGCTTCTGCTGTGGAGATACATTCTTTAAAACAATATGCCACTAGTTCTTGCGTATGGCTAGTCCAGCTGATGAGGTCCATTCCCATATAAGAACACATGGCACGTACAGATTTACAATCTGATTGGCCTCCAGCCCATTCTGCATCTGTGTAGCCTATTAGCTTGGGATCTTTGATAGCTCATAACTTTAGTTTAAGATGAGCAGATCCTTTAAGATATGTTATTACTCTCATAAGTGCCATCAAAGTCTTCCATAGAGCATTATTGCATGTACTGAGAAATGTACTTTTATAGAATTTGTTTAAAGACCTTCCATTTATCCTCTGTGCTGTTGCCAGTGAATAATACTGTTGTAGTTGAATTAGGATAAATAGTATTATACTATTTTTTTTTCTTTCTGTTTTTGGCATATTATATTGAACTTACAGTACACGTATATTGTACGTGTTTATAGTTGTGAATCTGAATTGTGATTAGGTGTTTACAATACACAACCAGTAGTTAATATACTTGCAGAATTTTACCAATAGAAGTCCACTAGATCTATAAAAAGAACATGACCGGTGTATAGTCGCCATATGGGCAGTCGGACTCCAGGACAACCCTCCCACATACCCAACCCAATAACTCACTGACACAAAGGTATATGGGAAAATTTGTCCACAGCTTTATTTAACCAATCTTGAATAATAATAATTTATTAAGCAATAATAATTTTAACAATAAACATGGGTCATTGCCCCATACTCCGCCCTCGTAACCGAATCCTTCTGTTAATATAACAGGCAATGACCCCCATATAAATAACATATATACATATACATATAACATATAACATACGTATCAACATATTCCAACATACCAACTTAAAGTGCCAAACATACATTAACCATGGCAGGGGTATACCCGGATACCCCTGCCCCACCAGATTCTGAGCCACCGACAGGACTCGGAACCTACCAACCACCAATGACCACAGTTTTACGTCTCCATGACGTTCATCCTAGGGAGCCTATTTCTTCTCCTTCAGCTCCCTATCCCGCCGCTGTGAAAAAACGGGATAACCCAAGTCCGAATCAAATTCAGGGAGGGTGGGCGGGACAAACTCAGCAAGGTAGTAATTAAAAGTGAAGGCTTTTAAAATGGCTGCCTATTTAAATAGCCAAGCCTACTTACCCATAACTCCCTACTTCCTTCCCTCCTCCTATGCCCGCCTCCTAACCCCTGTCAAGGCCTTTTTTCGCTTAGCTGCGCTTTGGCTACATGGGGCTACATGACCGGTGTATAGTCGCCATATGGGCAGTCGGACTCCAGGACAACCCTCCCACATACCCAACCCAAAAACTCACTGACACAAAGGTATATGGGAAAATTTGTCCACAGCTTTATTTAACCAATCTTGAATAATAATAATTTATTAAGCAATAATAATTTTAACAATAAACATGGGTCATTGCCCCCATACTCCGCCCTCGTAACCGAATCCTTCTGTTAATATAACAGGTAATGACCCCCATATAAATGACATATATACATATACATATAACATATAACATACGTATCAACATATTCCAACATACCAACTTAAAGTGCCAAACATAAATTAACCATGGCAGGGGTATACCCGGATACCCCTGCCCCACCAGATTCTGAGCCACCGACAGGACTCGGAACCTACCAACCACCAATGACCACAGTTTTACGTCTCCATGACGTTCATCCTAGGGAGCCTATTTCTTCTCCTTCAGCTCCCTATCCCGCCACAAGCTCAGACCTTGACTCCTTAAGCTGTCTGAGCTCCGCCACCCCGAAGAAAAAGAGCCTTAGTTATGCCCTCCTGCCAGCCCAGGGTCAATAGATCCCAACCAACTGCCGAGAGATGAACTCCATCCGAGCGGTAGTACCCCGGCAAACCACCTTCCAACTCGCTGTGTCGAACTACCACACCCCCTAGCTTCCGCACGAAGCTTGCCATCAAGCTATTCACTTTCTTCCTACATCTGTCAATAGCCTCCGGGTCCCTAGCATGCCGCCACCGCTTCCTAGGGATAATCTCCGACCAGACCAACATCACCCCCGGAAGTAGGTCCCTTAACCCGCTAAGGTCCTGCTTCATCCACTTCACTAGCCGCCGCTGCGGAGTGAGGCCCAAGTCGTTGCCCCCCGCATGGAGCACCAGCAGGTCCGGCCGTTGCCCGCCTGCTACCATCTGGAACACCCTTTCGCAGACCTCCCCCCAACAAAAACCCCTGTACCCGAACCACTGTACTGCCAACTGGTCCCGATGAAAGCCCAGCTGGTGGCCCTGAGCTCGAGCTGCAGCCCTCCTTTCGGCCCAGAAGACAAATGAATGGCCCACGATCCATGCGACACGGCCTGGGGGAGAGAAGGAAAACAGATCACAACAGCCCCTTATGCACCCAGCCCCCGGGGATCCCCCCAAAGGCTCTTCCCCATCTTACTCCAATAAACCCAAACGCACATATGAACGGAACCGTACCGACTCCCATCTCCCAATCCGTTTCACTATGTCATCCCCCAGACCCAACCGAGCTGCCTCCGTAGCCGCCCCAATACGAAAGGAGTGTGTACCAAAAGTATCCACCCTCAGTCCTAGCTTTCCCAGTCCAGACCGAAAAACCTTGGTGAACTGGAACCGGGAGAGGGAAGACCCGTCCGCGTGTACCAGCAGCGATCCTCCAACCCCCGGCCTCCGTGCCATGTACCCCGCCACCGCGGCCACTGGGCACAAAGCGGAGCCCGGCAGGGCCCGCAGCGTCACATCTCGGCCCTTGCCTAACATGTCCGTCTTGGATCTTGCCAGGTGTACAACCACCTTCCCTTCCAGCACTCGGACCCCCGACACCTGTACCCCTCCTGCCGCAGTCCTCGTGGCACTGACCAACTCCCCTACCCGAAAGGCTCCAAAGAAGGCCAACAGAAACGCCGCCTGAAACAACGATGCTTCGAACCTGTCGAAACATATAGTAGGCAATAAACCGACCAGGTCACTCAACACTCGCACCGATACTGGGCGCCGAGTGTCAGGCCGTCTGCGGCCCCGCCGGTACCCCTTCAGTGCCTGCCTTATGACAAAGGTCTTAGTAAGGTCCTCTTCCCCATGTAGCTTGAACCAGAAAGCCATCGCCGCCATGGACCTGTCAACCACCGCCGGGGATGCCCCCTTCGCCAGAAATTGACAGGTGTACCAGAGGAACGCATCCTTAAGCGATTCCCCCGCCGGCAGGCGGTCCAACCCTTCCCATGACCTTTCCCAGGAGTCCCAGACCTTACTGTAAGCGGCCCATGTGGCCGGCGCCAGCGAAGCCTTCACCAGTCCCCCAAGCAGGTCGCCCCGAGCCGCCAAATCTCGTCTGGGCAAGCCTGCCCCACTTCTTGGGCTTCCGGCGCCACCGTCCGGAATCGTGACCACTGAAAACGAGACAGGGCGTCAGCTACATCATTCATGAACCCAGGCACATGGCGTGCACGAAAAACAACATTTAGCGACATGCACAACAGAACAAAATGACGTAGCAACCTAACCACGGGTTTCGATGCCGCTGATTGGTTATTCACAGCGTGCACCACGGCCATATTGTCCGAGAAAAAGACCACCTTCCGGTCCCGCAGCCTATCCCCCCACAGGGCCAACGCTACGACCAGCGGGAACAGCTCCAAGAAAGCCAAGTTCCGCATGAGGGGGCTCAGTCGCCACTCCCTCGGCCATCGCTCCGCACACCAACGTCCCCCAAAATAAGCCCCGAAGCCCACGCTACCAGACGCGTCTGTGAACAGCTCCAGTTCCGCAGCCGACACGCCCTCCTGTCTAAAAATCACCGTCCCATTGAACTCCCGCAAAAAGGTCTCCCATACAGCCAAGTCGGCCCTCATGGCCGACGACACCCGAATGAAGTGACGCGGGGATCGCACCCCTGCCGTCGCTGCCGACAGGCTCCGGCTGAACACCCTACCCATTGGGATCACCCGGCATGCAAAATTCAGCATCCCGATCAACGACTGCAGCTGCCGCAACGTAACCTTACGGGCTTGAGCCGCCGTCGTCACCTCCTCCTTCAGCCGCCGCAACTTCTCCAGCGGCAGCCGACACTCCCCTTGCAACGTATCTATCTCCAACCCCAGAAAACTAAGGCACTGAGCCGGCCCTTCTGTCTTGTCCGCCGCCAGCGGGACCCCGAAATGGCCAGCCACCCACTCGACCGTTCTCAGCAAGTGTAGGCAGGCGGGGGAGCCCGCCGGTCCTACGCAGAGAAAATCGTCCAGGTAGTGTACCACAGCCCCACTCCCCGCCTCAACTTTGACCACCCATTCAAGAAAAGTACTAAATTTCTCAAAGTAGGCGCAGGAGATAGCACAACCCATTGGAAGGCACAAATCCACAAAGTACCCCCCGTCGAAGAAACACCCCAGCAAGTGATGACACGCTGGGTGGACCGGAAGCAGCCGAAACGCTGCTTCAATATCCACCTTAGCCAACAGTGCTCCGCGCCCGGCCTTCCTTACCAGCTCGACCGCCCTGTCGAATGATGCGTATGAGACCGAGCACAAGTCCTTGTCAATATCATCATTCACCGACTCTCCTTCCGGGTAGGAGAGGTGGTGAATGAGCCTGAATTTGCCCGGTTCCTTCTTGGGAACCACCCCGAGCGGGGAAACCCGCAGACCCTCCAATGGAGGAGCCGGGAACGGCCCTGCCATCCTCCCCAATTTGACTTCCTTGCCCAGTTTTTCCCGCACCACACCCGGGAACTCAGCCACCGATTTAAGGTTGCGCCGAACCCCAGTCCCCCCCCGGTTCCGGAAAGGGATAAAGAACCCCTGACCAAACCCCGCCCGGAGCGCCACGGCATCTGCCTTATTACCGTAGCGGCTTAGCCACGGCTCCATCGCGTCTAGCCTCACCGGGGTTAGGCCCCGGGGCAAGCGAAACTCCCCCTCCCCCCCCAGCCGAGGTAGGGACCCCGGTGTGCCCCGACTTCCCTTTTTTGAAGCACCGGTTGAGCCCATGCGCGCCTCCGCAGCCCGAACACTCGTGCTTAAAGCGACAGGCGTTTCCCCATTTGCACTGGCCCTCGTTAAAGAGCCAGCAGAAGCCCTTTTGCATGGCGGCCGACGAGGCGGACTGCCCCTTTGCGCCGGCCGTGGGCTGAAATGGCTGCGCTTTTTGCGCCATCATCAGCTTCATCCAGAGAGGCAGGTCCATTTGATCCCACCGCATACCCGGATTAGCCGCCAAACGCTGCCGGAATTGCTCGTCGTACCGCCACCATGCCAGTCCGCCATAGGTGCGATACGCCTCCCAAATGCCATCCAAATAACAAAACAGAGAGGAGCACAGGCCCGGCGATTTCTCGCCCAGAACACTGGCCAACACGCAAAAGGCCCTCAGCCAGTTACCGAAAGACTTGGGAATCTTACGATACCGCTTCTTCTTCTCTTCCTCCTCCTTCTTCTCATCTTTTTTATCGTCCTCTTTGAGATCAATAAAATCCTCCAAAGGGAGAAGAGAAAAGATCTCGCAGAAGTCACCCTTCCAGATTTTTTCCTTCACCTCCTGTTTGAGGTGGACCCCCAGCGGACCCGCAAACGACACATATGCGTGTTGCCTGGCCGCATCAGGAACCACCCCCCCCGTCAACTCAGCCCGCTCGCTCGTCGCCTCCGCCCCAGTAACCGTCACTGCAGTGTCCCCACCCGAACTCTGTTCCGCGGAGGGAACCTCGCTCGGGCCCGCCACCCCGGCCCCCTGAGCCCAAACCTGCCCCACACCGCCCTTTGTGGCACCCCCCGCTCCCAGTGAGTGGAGAAGTGCTTGAAGTGTATGAACCAATGCACTGGAGTGCAGAGAAGCAGAGGACTCACCGGCCAAGCCCCTCGACCCCGAAGCTCCTGGGGCTGCGTTGTGTACTGTCCCCTGACCAGGATGAGCGACATCCGTTAACGATCCTCCAACCGGGGAGCCAACCCGGTGCCCGGCCACATCAGATGCGGAGCGGCTCCGAGATCTGTAACGAGGAGAAGAAGTCCTGGGCAGAGCATACTGGTCATGAGCAGCCCCCCCGTCCCGACCTTGAGAGCGCCCGCTGGACACCAGAGCCTCCCGTCGCGCAACCACTCCTTTTCGCCCACCCAAGGCCCGATCGGCCCTGCCTCTGGGACTACGACTCCTCCCGTTTCTACCAGAGGCCCGCCCCCGTGTAACCAGCCTGGGGGCCATGACACTCTCCCCCCCTGAGCTACTAGATGAGGACCTAACACGCCGAGCCCTTCCCTTAAACCCCCCGGACCCCCGGGCCCTAACCGGTGACGGGCTGCTATCACCTGACCCCAAACCTGAACCCCCCCCAGAACTACGCCCACCTATCTGCTCACCAGCGCAGGGAAATCCCCACCCCCCACCCGGCGGGCCCCCCGACTAGAAGCACCCCCTCCCCTCGGTACCTCCAGCCGGTCCCCAGACCCCGCACCCCTAACCTGTCCTGAACGCCCTGCGCACCTCGACCTCCTGCCCCCCCCTGATGGCAAACTTCCCCCTGCCGTACCCCCTGGCCCTTCCACCCTCCCGGCTACTGGCCCTCGCTCCAAGCTCACTACCCTGGAACTACCCTGCGCACCCTCCCCCCTAGACCTCCCTGCCCCCGCTCTAGCAGGCACCTGACCCCTCCCCACGTCCCCCCCAGGACTCTGAACCCTGTGCCCAGTCCTCCTGCGCTGATTCACGCCAAGGGGGTCCCGGCCGGAACCCCCTGCACTTGCCTGTTCCAGGGGCGGTCCGCGAGCTCCTTCCGCACCGGCCCCGCCAGTCCCCGCCATGGGTGTAGTAGATGCCCTCCCGGGCTGCAATTCCGCGTCCTCACCGGTTCCAGGGGGCCGCCCGATGTCTCCCGCGGCCCCCGCTCCAGGCGCAGCCCTCCCCGCACTGGGAGCTGCACCGTCCGACTCCCGGGTAGCCTCCCGCCGGCTACCGCTTCTCCGACGTCCCGGTAACGCGCCGGGAGGCGGAGCCTCAACCATGCGGCTACCGGGTCCGTTTCGGCCTGGTCCCGCCGCCGCCCGGCCGCTGGAACCGTCTCCACCGGACTCCGCGCCTGGGCTCAGCCGTCTCGGCGGCCTCCGAGCCCGCACAGGCCGACCTCCGCCGCCCTCATGATCCGCAGCACCCGCCAGGGCTGGTCCAAGTTGCGCCCGCAGCCAGTCCACGCCACGTCCTTGAGCCGCCAACCGGATCCGCTCCAACAGCTCCTCCATGTTATCCTTCGACCCTGCAGAAGGAGAGAAAAACAAAGACCCCACCAAACCAAATCTGTGGACACAGGAGTGCACACAAACTCAGCAAGGTAGTAATTAAAAGTGAAGGCTTTAAAATGGCTGCCTATTTAAATAGCCAAGCCTACTTACCCATAACTCCCTACTTCCTTCCCTCCTCCTATGCCCGCCTCCTAACCCCTGTCAAGGCCTTTTTTCGCTTAGCTGCGCTTTGGCTACATGGGGCTACATTTCCTGAAGAATGACACATAACTTTTTAAACATGTTGCAACTTATAAATTCTACACGTCAGGAAATAAACTATACACTGTATGTTAGCCATGTTAATTAATATTTGTGTATTAATGATGCTATATTACTATTAGCAGGTTGGATGGCTAGTTTAATTATGTTAATGTGTTTAAAATGTCAACAAACCGTTTGTTTAGCAGCCATACAGTCTGATTACCATCTCAGTAAATCTTCAAAGTTAGAGGTTATATTCTAAACACAGGCAAGGTTAAATAAGGACAGCGGGAGTACATTTTACAGAGTTTATTCTCTAAATGCCAAATAGCAGTGAATTGAAAACCATAATAGCTTCTTTAGAAATATTCCCCAAGTCCCCAGCTATAGTCATAGTTTTGCTAGATATTATGCATTCAAGTTGACAGCAAACTGGAAATCCTTAGCTGAACTATATCTTAAGTATATTTAACAGACAGATGGCTTAGCATTTACAATGACCAATATGAATATATACATTTAAAGGGGTCGCCTTATGGTACCATAAGCACTGCAACTGCATGTATTTGCCCCTTTAAATTTTTACACTCACGTTAGTCATTGAAATTACTAAACCGTTTCACACATTGTAAATCAGCAGTTAATGTGAGAAAATAGTACTTTACACAATCATTAACTCAAATCGGTTCTTTTTTTTGTTCCTGTTAACAAATAAAGCAAAATGTTTTGACAAACATGAGTGGTTCATTCACACTAAAAACATTTTACAAAACTTTTAAAGATCACAAAGTAGAAAAAAGCTTACCACACTACGTTAAAGCAACACAGTGTCACTTCCGAATGGAATTTTCAAAGCACTCAGAACATATATGGTACTTAAGGCAAAGCAGGGGCTATGGCCACGTTCTGCCAATTCCCATCAGATATGGTTTGCATGATGGGAATATGCATTTTCTGGTTCGAACCCAATAGATGTCTAGAATATCTAGGGTTTTATATATAATCAAACCCAAGGCTGGACTTGGGAAAAAATTCGGCCCGGGCATTTTTTATTCACAGTGGCCCACTGAAAAGGAGGCGGGGCCAGATAGGGTGTGTTTTGTCATCCCCAATGACAAGCACGCCCCATCTCAAAGTGAGCATGTTGGTTCAATGCTCTTCCAAGGCATGAGAAAAGGGCCCTGTATTTGTTCTGCACAGCGCAAGCAAATTTAATAACATGCTTGCATTGTGTTTGCTTGAAACTTGTCTCAGGGGTTTCCATAATTAGGATACTCACTGTATCCCATTTATGGAGACACTATGTGTTTGCTTACATGGAATCTAGTGTGTGCGTAGGGGATCCAAAGTGTGTATGTTAGAAATCTAGTGTGTGTGTAGTTGGTGCAGGGTCTGTGTGTAGGGGATCTAGTGTGTGCTTGAAGGACTCAGGAGTGTGTATAGGAGATCTAGTGAATGTGTGTGTGTATAGAGGATTCAGAGTGTATATAGAGATCTAGTGTGTGTATATCTGTAGATGATCCAGAGTTGGGTAAGGAATCTAGTATTTGTCTGGAATTTAATGTGCAGTATGTGTGTGGGTTCTGTAGTATATATACATATATGTTTGGAAGTATTGTGTGTGTGTGTGTGTGTGTGTGTGTGAGTGGTGCAGCATGTTTGGGGGCTGCTGTGTGTATGTGTGAGGTGTGCAGTGTGTGTGTGAGGGGTGTAGTGTGCATTTTTGAGGAGTATAGTGCGTGTGTCTGTGTGTGAGAATGCTGTGTGTGTGGGGGGATGCAGTATGTGTGTGTGAGGGTGCTGTGGGTGTGTGTGTGTGTGTGAGGTATGCAGTGTGTGTGTGTGAGGTGTGCAGTGTGTGTGGGTGCTGTGTGTGTTAGGATGCTGTGTGAGGGTGATGTGTGTGTGAGTGAGGGTGCTGTGTGTTTTAGGGTGCTGTGTGTTTTAGGGTGCTGTGTGTGTTAGGGTGATGTGTGAGTGAGGGTGCTGTGTGCATTAGGGTGCTGTGTGTGTTAGGGTGCTGTGTGTGTGAGTGAGGGTGCTGTGTGCATTAGGGTGCTGTGTGCTAGGGTGCTGTGTGAGGGTGATGTGTGTGTGTGTAAGTGTGTCAGGGTGCTGTGTTATGATGTTGTGTAAGGAAGATGTGTGTGTGTTAGGGTGATGTGTGTTTGGGTGCTGTGTGAAGGTGATGTGTGTTAGGATGCTGTGTGAGGGTGATGTGTGTTAGGATGCTGTGTGAGGGTGATGTGTGTTTGTAAGGATTGTGTGTTGGGGGGAGGCAGGTAAATGCCAATATTACTGTATTTATTTTTATAATAAAAAAACAAAAAAAAAACAGACTTTATACCCCCCTCTCCCTTCTTACCTGTAGCCTGGAAGGGGGGGTCGTGCTACTGACATCCATCCCTGATGGTCCTCGTGGTAAGTGAACTCTAGCCTGTGGGGCTAGAGTTCACTCTCGCGAGACCCGTACCAACTACATGTGGGCCCTTCATGGAACACGGAGGGGCTGGCGCTCGGATAGTGCCCACACTGCATGGACCGGCTGGATCTCCCCAGTCGGCCTCAGCCCGTGGCTATTTGCCCGGTTTGTCCGAAGGCCAGTCTGAGCTTGATCAAACCCCTAAGCCTATTTATACCTCCCATTGACATCACTTCTTGACCCTGTCATGGTCTTTATATCCATTTGGTATCCTTGACCCTTGGCTTTGTATCTAGTTTATCCTTCTATCTCTTGTCCTAATCTGAGCCTGTCTGACTATTCTCTACATTTTTCTATACGCCTATATACGTTACTTTTTTGGAATAAAAATAAATAAAATAAAAACAAATAAGAATAAAGCCCAAGCATTAAAACCTGAGCAGTGTTACTGCTCTATTAAATGTGAGTAGACTATTCTTATTTTTTTTACTTACTACTGCATTTATCACAGTGAGCACTATTGTCTGCCTTCTATATTTTGTATATATTCATTTGTATGCTGAGAGACTGATTCATAGAGCTACATATCCATCAGTAGGTACTGTACACTGTATGCCGCTTTACTTAGAGCTGGTTTATAGCTCTATTAAATGTGAGTGCTATATCATTCACATTTCTGTTGTATGTCCTGCACCTAGCACTAGATACTCTGCACTATAACTGGTTAGTCTCTGTTTTATTGCATATACCTGCTATTATTCAAAGTCAGGAAGATTACCAACAAGGAAATTCCCAAGCATTTGTGAACTTATTGGACTTTGTATTTGGGCAACCTATATTTGTATTTTGTATTTTTTGTTCTCTGTTCCTCAGTAAAAGGGTTGAGGGTATCCCTTACTATCAGTTTTTGCAGCCTATACAAACACAAAGATAAAGCACCGCGCTTACAGCAGCAGTAGCTTAGTATCCAACAGCTTAAAATACATAGTAAAAACAAAGAGAACGTTACCTGCGCTCTGGCCTAAATCCCCATGTACATTTAAACAAAATGGAGGCTCTTTAGTTTTATTCCAATGGCCATTTGAATATATAAGCTCACCTGCCATGTCAAGGCAAACCTCAATAACATACTTTTTATTTTATTAATCTCTCTTATTTTCTTGGGCTTGTAGTCCTGTTTTCTTCCTTAAACAGAACATGCACTTTATATTTTGACACAAGTGATTGTCTCTGTACACCTTTGCTTCTCTAAAGCAAGGAATTATGAATAAAAAAGTAAAAACCAAATATCCCCAGAATCAGTTTTGCCTAATTACATATTAGGTATTTCTATTTACCATTCATCACTTTGTAATAAACTGCAGGAGGAGAAGACTTCTCCCGAATCAAAATACGAACCTGAGTCAGAACACAAGTTTTGTGCTTAGAGAGGATTTTGTGTGACTCATCTCTTAGAACCGGTTGGTTCAGAAGTTTTCAGAATTCTCTTTATTTACAGAATAAATAAGATTTGTACAAAATGACTGAATGATTAAGTTATGTCCTGTATATAAAGGTCCTGGTATCCTCATGTATGGTACTGCAGATTGACATGTTCTCTTAGCTTTTTAAACTGAAAAAGTTCTGAATCAGCTTCTCTTGACTGCACTGACTCATGAGCCTCCCAGGTTTAAGCTTTAGGGTAGGCAACAATAGCTACATCCAGGTACAAATTAAATCTGCTCATGACTCTAGACAGGATGCCAGACAGGGCCCCCCTCTTAGACCCTTGAACTCTCTTTCTGTAAGTGGTTGTGTGTGAGTTGGCTCTATTGCGTGCAATAGGCCCAGTGTGCGATACCAATTCGTCAACAGTTTAAAAGCCGTCTTCTGCATCCTGCTGAATACAGAGCAGTGGTGCATAAGGTAGCATTTTTTCCCCATTCACTGTCAGTAAAAGTCCTTCCCAGAGCTGTTTCCCATTTACCCATAAATGCAGGTTTCTCTGTTGGGGTTTCCCTCTGCAACATTGAGTACAGAAAGGAGATCCCATGGAGCTGTGGGTCTTGATGCATACAGCACTCCTCAAATGTGATCGGTTGTCTGGTGAGCGCTCGTCCTTTGAGGAGGGTGTCAATGAAGTTTGTCAATTGTTTATAATTGAAAGTCTGTAGAAAGGTAGGGGCGTTGCCCCCCAGGAGTTCATCAAGCTTTCTATGGCCCTCCCGGTTGTAAACGTAGTGAAATCTGGGATTAGTATAGCGAATTATGTCCTTAAAGGCATTCAGGTCCAGTCCGGGAGAAAAGTCGTCGTTGTGCGTTAAGGGTAGCAGAGGCGATGGGTATTGTGGCACTCCATATGTCCCTTATGCCCTCCACCACACACATTGGGTGTGTTGTGTGAACGTGAACGTCCCTGTGTTGTCTAATGGTAGTCATGAAGAGTTCGAGGGCAAGGACGAAGAGCAGCGGAGATAAGGGACAACCCTGGTGGGTACCATTATTTATAGATAATTCAGCTGTCAGTGCTCCATTGACTATTACATGGGCTGTAGGCCCGTCGTACAGGGCTTCGATCCATTTTCGCACGTGGGGCCCTTGACCGAAGTGATCAAGGGTCTGAAAGGGGTATTCCCAGCACACCCTGTCGAAGGCCTTTTCAGTCAGTTGATAGGAAGAGAAGGCCCCCGGCATCCCCACCCCTCCCGTGTATGAGAGTGAGAGCACGGATAGTATTATCCCTCCACAAATCCACAAAGCTCCCTCACGGCATTCAATTAAGCCAGCATTGGCGGCTACAAGCTGTCAACAAAACGTTTGTAATAAAGGAGTGGTAGCCCATCGGGGCTGGGACTCTTGCCAGGTTTGGTACATTTTATTGCAAGCGCCAGTTCCTCTAGGGATATTGGCTCGTCCAACTGGTCAGAGAAATCTTTATCTATGGTTGGTAGAGTGTGCATCGTCATGTACTGTCAAATTGATTGTTGTAGGAACCGCACTCAATCCCAGCAGCCACTGGTGCTCTGGAACAGGACCAGCAATCCCAACACATAAAGCCAAAAAAGAAATATCCAGGCACTCAAGTGTTAAAGCCGCAGGCAGATTTTAATGGACCAAGAAAAGCAGCAACGACAAAGACCTCTGTAAAGGTCGAAAAGTTGCTGCTTTTCTTGGTCCATTAAAATCTGCCTGTGGCTTTAACATTTGAGTGCCTGGATATTTCTTTTTTGGCTGTACTGTCAAACTGAGTCCTGTAGACGGGCTTTCGCGGCGTCGGTTCGGGGCTGCTGGAGTGAATATAGCTCTGAGTAATAAGCGTGAACTGCCTGCAGAATTTTAGCAGGTAGGCGGTGTAGGTTGTCTTGCATATCTCATATCCTGTCTACATAGGTCACTGTCGTAGTTTTGCTAGCATTCTGGCTAGCAGCTTACTACTCTTATTCCCATGGAGGGAAAAGAAAGCTTTATGTCTAACTACGTCCCTATAGTATTTGGAGTGAATCAGTGAGGTCAGGTCTCGACGCAGTTGTAACAATGCTGCCCGGTGGGATGGGTGTTGTAAAGCACTTGTTTAGCACTTCGTGTTTGTGAATGTCATCGATGAACTTGTTAAGTTGGGCTGCCGTTTGTTTTTTAGGTTCGGCTCCCTTTTGTATGAAGTGTCCCCTTATCACACTCTTATGCGCTTCCCACCGAATCGTCAGGGGAGGTCTCGTCAGGTGCATTTGTCTGAAAGTAGTAGAAAGTAGTATTATGACAGGGGTGTGATCCGACCACGTCACCACCCCAAGTTCAGCGCCCTGCACCAAGGGGAGGTGGTATTACGTCATGAGGAAATAGTCTAGTTGGGTGTAGGAATGGTGTGGATGTGAGTCAAAAGTTTAGTCCCTTTCGTCAGGATGGTGTGCTCTCCAGCAGTCAATGAGTCTGTGTTTGGTAAATAGGGATTTAATCAAGTTGAGTTGTTGGATGGGGATGTGAGACGTGCCTGTGGAGCAGTACCATTTAGGGTTGAGTGCTACATTAAAGTCTCCCTCTACGATGAGAACCTGTTTAGCGAAGGACTGTATTTACGTGTGGTGCGTTTGAAGAAACGATACTGTCTACCGTTCGGTGCTTAAATGGATGCAAATGTGTAGGTTTGTTCCACTATCGTGCCCTTTAAAAACAGGTATCTACCCTCCCGGTCCACCATACACTCCTTTTCCTGGAATGGCACCCTCTTGCTACTCAGAATCGCCGTGCCCCAGGAATTTCCCCCGTGGAAGTCGCTTCTATGTTATTTTTCATTACAGAACTTATTTGTTCATTTCCTTGAAAGATATAAAGAAAACACCATAACAATTTTGGCTTAATAAATTAGTTTTGATGTACAGATCATGTCAGTTTCACAGCTCTGTTCTCTGCCATTTAGGAGTTAAACCACTTTGTTTATGCAGCACGTAGACTCTATGAATAGAAAAGGTTTAATTTTCAATCAGATCTTGCAGTACAGTGAGTTTACTTTAGAAGTTGTGGTCTCCTGTTCTGTTATTTGAACTTTAGCTATACACATGAGCCTGTTGCAGATTCTAGCAGGCAAGTAACATAGTAGGAGATAATATGTTCTAAATTAAACACATTATACAATAAGGTAATCTCCACAAGTATTTTTATGAATTGTATACGGAGGGATGGTCACCTCATCCATGGAGGTGTGGCTAGGGCTGCATAAACAAAGCAATTTATTCACCAAATAACAGAGAACTGATAGTGAGACTACGAGGGCATGATCTATACACCAAAACCACTTAATTAAGCCACATTTGTTTTGTGGGGAAATATTAGAATAAGTTAGTTGGCGTTGCTTGCAAACATCATCCACTCAGTAGAGATGTTTGTAGTATTAGTTCTGCTCATGTACAAATTCTTCAGGATATTGGTTAAGTGTTAGAAAAGTGTTTTCTGTAGTTTATCATGTTTTTTTAGTGTGAAAATCTTAGTTTGCAGTGTTTCGCTACTGTGTTGATAACTCTTCTTCGACAGGATTGTACTAATTTAATCTCAACTGTTGCACTTAAACTGTAAGGCCCTTTTCCCTGAAAACAGATGGTAAAAGTATTCTTGCATCAGAATGGTGAAATTGTGCTTTTATGTACAATGTTAATGTCTCGTCAATGATTATCGAATGATACATTGTAATTTGCCTCAATGTTTTTTCAGTATGAGCGATATATATGTTATTTCATTTAATGTTTAAGAAGCTATTTAATTACTATGCCGGAAATTGTGATGGATACAAATGGTGCAAGCAATAGACTTGTGCATGAAAATTTCAGTTTGACTGCATCGATTCGTATGGGAAAAAAATATTGTTCATGCAGAAAAATCATTCAAACTAACCAAATACTACGAAAATGGACCAATCAGTGTACTAAAAAATATACACTTAATATAAATATTTTGACTACATATTGCAGTACGGTGGTAGGGGCATTTTTCTGCTAACTAATTGAGGGGGAAAAAGAGAAACCGTAAACATAATCTATATTTATGTATATTATATGACATACATACACACACCGACATACATACATACACACATACACACATAGACATACATACATACACACATACATACATTTTTTTTGTATACATTTGTCTTGCTCGGGCACCCAAGTGGGAAGGCTGCCAAGGGAAGCTGTCACTAAGTTACCATCAAGGCGCTTTGATTTACTTCACACTGTGAGTGCTTCCAAAAACGTGTTTACATATAATTATCGAATGATACATTGTATCGAATATATTGTAATACATTCATTTAATGTATAAGAAGCTATTTAATTACTATGCCGGAAATTGTGATGGATACAAATGGTGCAAGCAATAGACTTGTGCATGAAAATTTCAGTTTGACTGCATCGATTCGTACGGGAAAAAAATATTGTTCATGCAGAAAAACCATTCAAACTAACCAAATACTACGAAAATGGACCAATCAGTGTACTAAAAAATATACACTTAATATAAATATTTTGACTACATATTAAAGTACGGTGGTAGGGGCATTTTTCTGGTAACTAATTGAGGGGGAAAAAGAGAAACCGTAAACATAATCTATATTTATGTATATTATATGACATACATACACACACCGACATACATACATACATAGACATACATACATACATACACACATACATAAAAAAATTTTGTATACATATGTCTTGCTCGGGCACCCAAGTGGGAAAGCTGCAAAGGGAAGCTGTCACTAAGTTACCATCAAGGCACTTTGATTTACTTCACACTGTGAGTGCTTCCAAAAACGTGTCTACATATATGCTTTATATGGTTTCACACTATGTATTGTTTATTTCTTTATAGGTTATGACAGCGGTTTCCCATATTTTTACAATTCATGCATACAGACATGGACATACATTCATAATGGCATACATGCATATATACAGACATACTGACAGACATACATACATACTGACATACATGCATACAGACAGGAAGTGTTCCGGAGGATTGGAGGAAGGCAGATGTGGTTCCTATATTCAAAAAGGGTTCAAAATCCTTGCCTGGAAATTATAGACCTGTGAGCTTAACTTCTGTGGCTGGTAAAACATTTGAAAGATTATTAAGGGATAATATTAAAGAATTCCTTGAGAAGAACATGGTTATCAGCAAAAATCAGCACGGTTTTATGAAGCACAGGTCATGTCGAACTAACTTGATTGCGTTCTACCAAGAAGTAAGTAGAAGTATAGATCAGGGTGTTGCAGTGGATGTGATCTATTTGGATTTTGCCAAGGCATTTGATACAGTTCCACACAATAGATTAGTGTTCAAACTCAAGGAAATCGGTCTAGATGAAAATGCTTGTTCTTGGGCTTAAAAACAGAGTACAAAGAGTTGTCATTAATGGTAAATTGTCAAGCTGGACAGAGGTGGCAAGTGCCTCAGGGGTCTGTTCTGGGACCCCTTCTAGAAACATAGAAACATAGAATGTGGCAGGAGATAAGAACCATTCGGCCCATCTAGTCTGCCCAATTTTCTAAATACTTTAATTTGTCCCTGGCCTTATCTTATAGTTAGGATAGCCTTATGCTTATTCCACGCATTAAAGAGAATGGGTCCAAGTACAGATCCCTGAGGTACTCCACTGGTGACAAGTCCAAGCTTTGAATATATTCCATTAACTACAACCCTCTGTTGCCTGTCACTCAGCCACTGCCTTACCCATTCAACAATATTGGAATCCAAACTTAAAGATTGCAGTTTATTGATAAGCCTTCTATGTGCAACAGTGTCAAAAACATTACTGAAATCTAGGTAAGCAATGTCTACTGCACCACCCTGATCTATAATTTTAGTTACCCAATCAAAAAAAATCAATAAGATTAATTTGGCACGATCTCCCTGAAGTAAACCCATGTTGTCTCTGATCTTGAAATCCATGTGTTTTTAGATGTTCAACAATCCTATCCTTTAACATGGTTTCCATCACTTTCCCCACTACTGAATAAGGCTTACTGGTCTATAGTTGCCCGACTCCTCCCTATTACCTTTCTTGTAAATGGGCACAAGATTTGCTAACTTTCAATCTTCTGGGACTACTCCTGTTAACAATGATTGGTTAAATAAATCTGTTAAAGGACCACTCTAGGCACCCAGACCACTTCAGCTTAATGAAGTGGTCTGGGTGCCAGGTCCAGCTAGGGTTAACCCATTTTTTCATAAACATAGCAGTTTCAGAGAAACTGCTATGTTTATGAATGGGTTAAGCCTTCCCCTATTTCCTCTAGCGGCTGTCTCATTGACAGCCGCTAGAGGCGCTTGCGTGCTTCTCACTGTGATCAATTGATAATGCTTTCCTATGTGACCGGCTGAATGCGCGTGCGCATTCAGCCGACGGGGAGGAGAAGAGGAGGATCGGAGGAGGAGAGCTCCCCACCCAGCGCTGGAAAAAGGTAAGTTTTTACCCCTTTCCCCCTTCCAGAGCCAGGCAGGAGGGGGACCCTCAGGGCACTATAGTGCCAGGAAAACGAGTATGTTTTCCTGGCACTATAGTGGTCCTTTAATGGTTTTGCTAGTACACCACTAAGCTCTTTTAATTGCTTTGGGTGTATTCCATCAGGTCCCATTGACTTATTTGTCTTTACTTTTGACAGTTGAAATACAACCTCTTCCTCTGTAAACTCACGTGTAATAAATGACTCTTTTTTTTCTTAACTGAGGTCCCTTTCCTTCATTTTCATCTGTAAATACAGAACAAAAATATTCATTGAGGCAATCAGCTAGACCTTTATCCTCTTCTACATACCTTCCTTCTTTTGTTTTTAATCTAACTAATCCTTGTTTTACTTTTCTTTTCTCATTTATGTATCTAAAAAAAAGTTTTGTCCCCCTTTTTTACTGACTGTGCTATTTTCTTTTCTGTGTGTGATTTGGAAGCTCTTATAACTTGCTTAGCCTCTTTCTGCCTAATCTTATAGATCATTTTGTCTTCCTCGCTCTGTTTTTTTTTTTAAATTACTAAATGCTAACTTTTTGTTTTTAACTATTTTGGCCACATCTGCGGAGTACCATAGTGGTTTCTTGAATTGTTTGCTTTTACTGACAAGCCTAATGCAATTTTCTGTTGCCTTCAATAGTGCAACTTTTAAATAATCCCATTTCTCTTGGACTCCATTTAAATTGCTCCAGTCTGATAATGACTCCTCTACACATATTCTAATTTTAGAAAAGTCTGTTTTTCTAAAGTCTAAAATGTTTGTTTTTGTGTGGTGTGACTCAGTCACTGTTTTTATATTAAACCACACTGACTGATGATCACTGGATCCTAAACTTTCACCTACAGTAATATCTGATACCAAATCTCCATTTGTTAACAGTACATCTAGTATGGCCTCTTTACGAGTTGGCTCCTCAACAACTTGTTTTAGAGACAATCCCAGTAGGGAGTTTAGAATATGTGTACTAGTAGATTATCTAACTCTTCAATTTGTCCTAGGGGCCTATAAATCACACCTACACGAGTTACTGTGTGATTATCAAATTCTAACGTAACCCAAACGGACTCTATGTTCGCCTCACTAACTTTTATTAGGCTAGATTTTATGCTATCCTTCACATACAGGGCCTCCCCCTTTCTTGCCTTCCCTATCTTTTCTATATAAAGAGTACCCTGGTATTGCTATGTCCCAGTCATTTTTCTCATTATACCATGTCTCAGTAACAGCGACTAAATCTACACTATCAGTTGCCATTATTGCCACAAGTTCATGGATCTTATTCCCTAAACTGCGAGCATTTGTAGACATAACTCTAAGCTTATAATTTTTTAACACACTTGCTACAGGCACCTTCTGTCCTTGTTTTGGGGGACAATTGGATTGATGTTTTATCACCCTTTTGCCACCCCCTCCTAGCAAAACCCTTTGAACTGCTCACTGACAACATTTGTTCCCTTTTGAGAAAGATGCAAACCATCTTTTTTGTACAGGTTATTTCCATTCCAAACAGAGCTACCATGAGAAATAAAGCCAAATCTTTGCTCCCGACACCATTCACCAAGCCACAAATTAAAGTCCCTAATACGCATCCGCCTGTCGTTCTGAGTGTTATGCACAGGAAGAACTTCAGAGAATGACAATGTGGAAACAACCTGCCGTATATCATTGGCAAAAACACTAAAAACTTCCTTAACCTCTGAAACCTCATTGCAAGCCAGGTCATTTGTCCCTAGATGGACAAGTACATTCAATTCCCTTTCCTGCTTTGCTTGCTTAACAATATTACAGATTCATCTCCTGTCTCTGTGAGCAGTAGTTCCGGGAAGACACCTCACAAGACCACCATTGTCCATCTCCACACCTCTTATGATCCCCCAACAACAACTGCTTTCTGTTAGGCCTCACCATAGTCTCCAAGCCAGTCTCCACAACACCACTAGCCTCAGTGCCTCTGTCCACAACACCACTGGCTTCAGTGCCTTTCTCCACAACACCACTGGCTTCAGTGCCTCTCTCCACAACACCACTAGCCTCAGTACCCCTCTCCACAAAACCACTAGCCTCAGTGCCTCTGTCCACAACACCATTAGCCTCAGTGCCTCTCTCCACAACACCATTACACTCTGAAAGTGCAGAAAATGAATCATGTAGAGCAACAGACTGTGCAATATGCCTTTTATCCACAACTCTAAGTCTACCAGATCCTACAGTAATCCATCTGCCTTTCCTAGTATGTCTCTGTGGCAGTGGCTTTGCAGCAGTTCCAGTCTGAGTTTGTTCACCAGATAATTTACAAATCTCAGACTTCAAAAATACAATCTCCTGCCGCAAGATAGAGAACTGTCTACAGATTAGACAACAACCAAACCTCCAAAAAGTGGAACGTGAAACAAATGCATAGCAACTATTACACTGAACTAAGTCTGCCATTCCAATGAGGAGAATAATTTAAATCAAACAAATCTTGACTTTTTATTTATCCTCCTGAATACCTCAGATTACCTCCAGGTTATCTCCAGAATATCTCCAACTACACACTTAGAAGCAACACTTAGATGAAGCAACCAAGCATTATTAGCCAAGCCAATGACAACAAGCCTTATATAACTCCTAAAATCACCACCCACTAGGAATGTTTAACACCTGGGTAGGCCTCTGCTTATTTGCAATCAATAGCAAGTAACTAACTAATCAAATCAAAGGCCTTATAATTACCAACAGGATTTCAAACCTTGTGCAATCAGTAACCTTTTCCTACAGATTAATCTTACCTTGTGCAATCAGTAACCTTTTCCTACAGATGAATCTTACCTGTAATAGTAGAAAAGAAAGCTCTTAGCACAACTCTTAGACAGTTGAAACCTTTGTAAAAGTCTCCAGAATATCTCCAACTACACACTTAGAAGCAACACTTAGATGAAGCAACCAAGCTATATTAGCCAAGCTAATGACAACAACCCTTATATAACTCCTAAAATCACCACCCACTAGGAATGTTTAACACCTGTGTAGGCCTCTGCTTATTTGCAAACAATAGCTAATTTAAACAGCAATCAATAGCACGTAGCTAACTAATCAAATCAAAGGCCTTATAATTACCAACAGGAATTCAAACCTTGTGCAATCAGTAACCTTTTCCTACAGATGAAATTTACCTGTAACAGTAGAAAAGAAAGCTCTTAGCACAACTCTTAGACAGTTGAAGCTTCTGTAAAACTCTCCAGAATATCTCCAACTACACACTTAGAAGCAACACTTAGATGAAGCAACCAAGCTATATTATATTTAACATGTTTATAAATGATCTTGAAGACAGCCTTAAAAGTCATGTTTCAGTGTTTGCAGTTGACACAAAACTTTGTAAAATAATACAATGTGAGCAAGATTTAGATAGGATTTAGATAGACTGGGGGACTGGGCACTCAAATGGCAGATTAAATTTATTGTTGAAAAATGCAAAGTTATGCACTTTGGCGTTAAGAATACACAAGAAACGTATACCCTTAATAGAAGCAAATTAGGGATAACAACACACGAAAAGGACTTGGGAATTGTTATAGACAACAAACTATGTAACAATGTGCAATGTCAATCAGCAGTGGCCAAGGACAGTAAGGTATTGTCATGCATGATAAAGGGCAATTATTCTCGGGACGAGAATATAATTTTGCCTCTTTATAAATCACTGGTAAGACCACATATTGAATATGATGTGCAATTTTGGGCACCTGTTCTAAAGAAGGATATTATGGCACTAGAAAAAGTGCAGAGGCGGGCTACAAAATTAATAAAAGGAATGGAACATATCAGCTATGAAGAAAGGTTAACAAATTTAAACCTATTTAGTTTAGAAAAACGTCGCCTGAGAGGGGATATGATAACATTATACAAATATATTCAGGGCCAATACAAACCATTGTGTGGAAATCTATTCACAAACCGGACTTTACATAGGACACGAGGCCATGCGTTTAGACTGGAAGAAAGAAGATTTCGTCTAAGGCAAAGGAAAGGTTTTTTTACTGTAAGAACAATCAGGATGTGGAATTCTCTGCCTGAAGAAGTAGTTTTATCAGAGTCCATACAGATGTTCAAACAGCTACTAGATGCATACTTGCAAAAACAGAATATTCAAGGATATAATCTTTCAATACAGGGTAATAACTGCTTGATCCAAGGATAAATCTGACTGCCATTCTGGGGTCAAGAAGGAATTTTTTTCCTAGCTTGTTGCAAAATTGTGCTTCAAACTGGGTTTTTTGCCTTCTTTTGGATCAACAGCAAAAAAACAAATGTGAGGAAGGCTGAACTTGATGGACGCAAGTCTCTTTTCAGCTATGTAACTATGTAACTATGCATACTGACATCCATACACACATACGTTCATAATGACATGCAGACATACATTCATACTAACATGAAGACATACATTCATACATACTGACATACAGACTTACATTGATACTGGCATACATACATACAGGCATACAGACACATACATACAGACATACAGACAGACATACTAATAGACATACAGACATACTGAGAGACACACAGACAGACATACTGACAGACATACAGGCATACATACATACTCACATACTGACAGACATACATACATACAGACATACTGACAGACATACATACATACAGACATATATACATACATACATACATACTGACATACATACATACAGACATACATACTGACAGACATACAGACATACAGACATACTCACATACAGACATACTGACAGACAAACATACATACAGACATACTCACATACTGACAGACATACAGACAGATAGATATACAGACATACATACATACAGACATACTGACAGACAGACATACTGACAGACATACAGGCATACATACTGACAGACAAACATACTGACATACATACATAAATACTGACAGACATACATACATACAGACATACTGACAGACATACTGACAGACATACTGACAGACATACTGACATACAGACATACAGACATACCTACATACAGACATACTGACAGACATACAGAGATACTGACAGACATACATACAGACATACTGACAGACATACAGACATACATACTGACAGACAAACATACTGACAGACATACATGCAGACATACATACTGACAAGACATACAGACATACTCACATACTGACAGACATACAGACATACTCACATACTGACACACATACAGACATACTGACAGACATACATACTCACATACTGACAGACATACAGACATACTGACAGACTTACAGACATACAGACATACAGACAGAGATACTGGCAGACATACATACAGACATACTGACAGACATACATGCAGACATACATACATACTGACAAGACATACAGACATACATACATACTGACAAGACATACAGACATACTCACATACTGACAGACATACAGACATACTCACATACTGACACACATACAGACATACTGACAGACATACAGACATACTCACATACTGACAGACATACAGACATACAGACATACTGACAGACATACATACATACAGACATACTGACAGACATACTGACAGACATACAGACATACAGAAATACATACATACAGAGATACTGACAGACATACAGAGATACTGACAGACATACATACAGACATACTGACAGACATACAGACATACATACTGACAGACAAACATACTGACAGACATACATGCAGACATACATACATACTGACAAGACATACAGACATACTCACATACTGACAGACATACAGACATACTCACATACTGACAGACATACAGACATACTCACATACTGACAGACATACTGACATACATACATACATACAGACATACTGACAGACATACAGACATACAGACATACTAACAGACATACATACAGACAGACATACTGACAGACATACAGACATACTGACAGACAGACATACTGACAGACATACAGACATACTCACATACTGACAGACATACATGCATACTAACACACACACACACAGCTCATTTCTCAGCCACCCTCCTGTTTCTTACCTTTTATTTGCAGGAGGATGGCTGGGGCTGATGGGAGTTGGCTGGCAGTCCTCCCGTGCGGAGTGAGCTGGGAGGAAGTGACCACTTCCTCCCAGCAGCACTTGCTGCGGCTACTTTTTTCTATTTTTTAAGGGGCCCGGTCGCACTATACCACGGCCACAGCGCTGATCGTGCCCCTGAAGATATAGGGCCCATCGGGTGGCCCTAAGTGCGTGGGCCACCCGATGGGCTCCATTAGCGTGCGGGCCCCGGTGCAAGATATGGTTGTCACCCCCTGATGGTGGCCCTGCATAATGCTACCCTCATCTTTGCCCTAGACGTTGCAGCCCCTCTCCAAGCACGCTCCTCAAGGAGGGTGCGCATCCAACCGTGGCACACTAAGTCAACCCGCTACCTGCAGAGATGCTCCTGTTCAGCTGAACACTGCTGGAGGAAGTATCGCACCTTGTCAGACTGTCTACACTATAAATTTGTCTAAACAGTCCTACTTTTCTTTTCTCATTGTTTCATGCTCCCGCAAGCCTAGGCATCTCTTTAATACTTTTAACTCTCTTCTTTGCCCTGCTGTGACCACCCCACAAACTAATCTTTCAGCTGATAGCTGTGCATGTTACATTACTGACAAGATTAAACAGTTAAGGAATGACAGGGCCACAGTCCACTCTCACCACCAGTTCTGCTACTTTCCCACCATGTCCATTTGCTATCTCTCTCAATACCCTTCCTATTGTGTTTTTATACCCCACCTCCTCTAGATTGTAAGTTCGTTTGAGCAGGGTCCTCAACTACCTATTGTTCCTGTTACATTTTGCTATTGTCTCATTTGGTAAATTCCTGTTTTATTGTAAAGTGCAGCGGAATAAGCCGGCGCTACATAAATACCAATAATAATAATATATTAACATCATTCTAAGTGTAAACTACACTTAGAATAATGAATTGTGTATGTGTATATAAAAGTACTTAGATTATATATATATATATATATATATATATACATACTTTTTAATTACTTTATAAGCTTTTATTAACTTTAACAAACTTTTTTGCAGGCATGAGGGGTCCCCCTGCAGGTACTACATAAGACGACTATTCCGGACATGTGATCGCGAGGACCCTGCGATCACATGACCCATAAGGGCCGGATCGGGCAGTGGGGGTCTGCCTGAGCTCCCAGGCAGATCCCAGGATCGCGACCGCCGGCGTGGGGTCGGCAGGGACCCGATAAGTCCCCTGGATGGCGGGGACATTCTATGCCATCCTCCGGTGTTTAGAGCCACCACAAAAGGAACGCCCGCCGTCCTTAAGGGGTTAAATAGAGAAGTTGATTGGTTTACCGAAATGTAGACTTGTGGATTTGTTATTGACCAAATTGCAATTTGTCCAAATTTAGGACGATTGGCAGGTTGTCAGAATTCTGCAAATCTGAAGTTCCATTTGGATGTCTGACAGAACAAACTGCTCACACAATGGCCGGGGATATTTGTTTGTTTCGTGATTCATAGTTCTGTCCGTGGTACCAAAAAAAGATTATTGACAGCCACTAAATGTTGATTTTCGCTACCGATCAAGTGTGAAGTGACCAACAGTGGGAAAATCTAGTAAAATATATAAATCTGTATTTACTAAACATATAACTTAAAGTTCTCTTGTCTGCAGCCTTTGCAAGCCCTCCTCTTCTAATCCTGCCCAGACCTTCTCTGGCTGTCCAATCACAGACTTCCCAAGGCAGCTCAATGAGAAGTCTTTGCAAGGCAGGTGGTCTGGGCAATTGCTGCCTCTTGAGTTTAGTTCCACTGAGCTAACCAAACCAGGAAATAACAGAACCGGCTGTCTAATTGGCAGCCGTGGGGTGTAACAACTTTAATTGATAAAAGAGCCAATTTCTTTTGAAATCTGCACTTTTTGTAAAATGAAAAAAGAGGACACACTCTTAACACATAAAGCACTTTAGTAAGTTAAACTGCTTTAGAGGTCTGGAGTGTGCCTTTAATAGTGATTGCATCACCAAGAGGTTGGGTCCAGGATTTTTGCGTAGTAGAAACAAATATGAAAGGCAGCAACAACAAATCCCATAACAGGAGTGGCACAAATAAATCCTTAATACGAGATTTCGAAATAGCCTTTATTGTTGTATTAAAAAACTGGTGATAATGGAGGGAGCACAGAATGGGAGGACCAAAAAACTCCTCCCACCTTAAAAACACAAAATAAAAAACAAAACAAAAATATACCTAACTATCATATAGCATTTCTTTAATCAGAATTTTTATTCTCATATATTGCATGAATACCAGCTAAAAGCTGTTTGTTTTTTCACGTCATTGAATTACAGGATATAATGTTAATGGTTAAGCTAAATGACTGGGTGTGGAACGCAGACAAATAATGGAATTAAAATAAGCTCAGCAGTTAGAAGATTTAGGAAGGTGTGTAGCCATAGAATTTTCTGTGGACAATAGCAGCGTATATGACACTAAACCCAGCAATCTTAGATTGGAGATCATTTAACAGAAACTCGATACTGCTCTATAGGGAAATTATGTTGACAATGACACACATTCACGGTATTAGCATGAATATTGTATACTTTATGCATGCATATATAACCTACATCATTCGATTCATTCCACAGTTCCTGAGGTTTGTCAGGGAAAAAGAACTACAGCATATTAACCTTGACATGGAAGCGTCTGCCTGCAGCCAAAATAGCGCGTCCACCGAGCAGCCAGAACTTAATTCCATAATACATCCCCAATAGCATTCATTCAGAGTTCATCTGCATGAACAATGCAAACTGACTGATGGTATTCACAGGCTTCTACAGATAACCCGGTTATTATCTGGTCAATATTTTTAAAAAGCATCTATAAACCACACATTCAGCATAACAATGTATCCAGTCCCTTTTTTTTGTATGTATGTATGCATGCATACCGCACTGCAAATTAATTTAAGTGTTGTGTCTCGAATGCTTGGTAGGACATGTAAAAAAAAAAGTTAAGAATAAATAAAAAAAGTAGTGGGATGTTTTGTTTTTTTAAATATATTATTTTCATTTTTATTTATTTTAGCAATTTTTACTTATCTGTTCGGTATGCAACAATCTCAGAAGTGAAAATTCTGATTTAAAAAGGAATGGTCCAACATCAAAATTGCTAAATGTACATATGTTTGCAAAAAACATAAATAAATACTAAAAGCAAAAAAAAAATGCATATTTACAATATTAAGGTTTTGATCTTGTTTGTACCTTGTATGTACAACTTGATCCTGTCTTCATATGTGGGGTAAGTGATTATGTACTAGAAGAGGCAACACATCTCAGTACACTAAAATGTAATTAATTACGTAAAATAATAAAACACAAACTAATGTCTGAAATAGTAAAAAAAAAAAAAATGACTTAATCGATAGTGTTATTAATTGCTACAGCAATTAACACAGTGATTCATCTAGTATTCTCCATAAATATATTATACTTGATTACCCTGTTTTTTCTAAACACGTTTTAAACACTAGCCCCTTAAGGACACAACTTCATAAGTAATAGACCAGCATGATGGACATTGTCCGTCAAGGCCTTGGGGAGATAGCGCAGCTAAGCGGACAAGGGCACATGTAGGAGTGTGGGGATAGATGCATGGGATTGGTTGGGAAAAAGTGGGTGGGTGGGATTATGTTCTGTGTAAGTTAGTGTGGGGGAGGTCTTACCTCAGTGCCACTTGGGATTCAGGCCAGCAAACAGCTTCCCTCCCACCCGCCCTATTTAGTCACAGCTAGCCGGGGGTATGTCCTTGCCAATTCAGTTTGAGGGGTTACGTTTAAGTATATGGAATGAAATGAACAAGTTTTTAAGGTCTCAACCTCCCCTGCTTCAAATGGTTAACATTAGGCTGCCTGAGGTGTCGTGCCCATCGAGCTTGGATAAGGTCGGCTGATGGCGGGCATTGGAATGATATGATTTTTATGACGAGGGGGGAGGTGAGAGGAAATGGTGATTAGGAACCACTGTATGTTTATTAGCAAGGATGGTTGGGTCACTGTATAACACTATGTGTGGAGTTATATATGTATATATGTTAATTTATGCTTGTTTATGTCTAACGTTTTTGGTTACAGAAAAAGAAGAGCTTTAATAAATAAAGTTATGGATGTGTTATGCAGTAATTTAGTTTGTGATAATAAATGCTGTGGCCTGTTCATCCATACTAAGTGGTCTGTCGTTATTGGGGGGTTGAATGGGGTTAGTTTTTGTTCTAGGCTGCATCGCGATTCCCCACTACGTACATACATGTGTCCTTAAAGCAATGGTTTCCAAACCTGTCCTCAAGTCACGCCTACCAGTCCAGGATTTAGGGATTACCCAGTTGTGTCAAGGTTTTTTTTTTTTTTGCTTTTTTTTCAATAAACACTTTGACACAACTGGGTAATCCCTAAATTCTCGACTGGTAGCCATGCCTTGAAGACTGGTTTGGGAACCATTGCCTTAAAGGGTTAATACTGTGAGGTGTTAAAATTAAATACAGTAGTGGGATTAATGGGAGTTACACCCCCAGGCAGCAACTGCTAGAACTCAAAAGTGTTAGGGAAAAAAATATTCATCACTATGCATCCTCTATAAATTGTAAACACATATATTCAAAAATACTCATTTTATATACTTCTGTATAGTAAGACCAATCTGGTAAACATTGTATCGCCAAATAAGACATCTCACATATTGGGAGGTTTGCTGGGCCAAAGCAAAGTTAGGAAAAGCGTAAACAAGTCATCGTGTTAGTAAGGTGTTTATAATCTTAGGAGATGGAGAATCTTTACTTACCACCAGGACATTCCTGCACAGTGGGTGGATTCATCCCTTAATATAAAACAAAACAGACTATCTCAAAGAGATAGAAAGTGTTATTTAACCCCTTAAGGACGAGTGACGGACGAGGTCCGTCACTCAGGGGAAAGCGTTAATGACGAGTGACGGACCTCGTCCGTCACGCGTTAAAATTAACCCCGGATCGCCGCGGTGCCGGCGATCGCGGGGTTAATGCTGTTGCTGGGTGCCTCCGAGTCAGGGGCAGACCAGCAACAGCAAATCGCGATGTCCCAGCTCATGTGATCGCTGTGACAGCCAGTCACAGCGGTCACAATGCTGCTGGGACATCTGATCCGCCTCCCTCCACCTCTTGTGGGTTTGTGAAGTGGAGAGAGACGGATCGGTGCTACATTGTTTCCCTGAATATTAGCTAAGTTGTAATAAAAATTTCCTACCCCTTTCCCCTGTCTAAAAAAAAAAATTAACCCTTTCCCTGCTGTTTGATCACTGCTAGCAGTGATCAATATACAGGTCACAGTACTTTACTGTGATATTTTTTTTTTTTTACTTTTAAGGGTTAACTTTTGTTTGTTTTTTAACCCTAAGGGGTTAAATTTTATTATTTGATTTTATTAGTGTACGATTTAGTTACTTGGGTGGGTGGAATTTAGTGGGAATTAGGGAATAAAAAAAAAATATATATATATTTTTTTAGTTATTTAGTTAAAGTTTTGTTAGCTTTGTTAACTGTATTTAAAAATGTTTAGGAAGTATAGCGCAGAAGAGGCTTATGCCCTGTTAGCGGCGGACTCAGAGGCGACAGACACTGCCTCAAAGAGTGACGCAGGGGACGCAGGGGACTATGTGCCAGATACTGCAGGACCATCAGGGGAAATCGCTGATTCCCCTAACGCTGAACATGGCGCAGATGACTGGGTACCCCCTAATAATTTTTCCCCAGACATCCCAGTGTTTACAGCCAATCCTGGCATACAGGCTGACCTGTCTGGCTATAGTGCGCTGGATGTTATGCAGCTCTTCTTGGGGGATGAGATTTTTGAGGAGATAGTCACCCAGACTAATCTCTATGCGGAGCAGTATCTGGCACGCAATCCAGACTCTCTTATCTCCAGGAAAGAGAGATGGAACCCAACCAGTGTGCCAGAATTGAAACAATTCTGGGCACTGACCATGTTAATGGGGCTAATTAAAAAGCCCACAATTAGGATGTATTAGTCCAAACATCCTATTTGTAATACCCCCATTTTTGCCGAGACAATGCCGAGGGAAAGATATGAAGACATACTGCGATTTATGCACTTTAGTGATAATAGCAAGTACCCCCCAAAAGGTGATCCGCAGTATGATCTTCTTTATAAAATCCGCCCTTTAATTGCCCACTTTAACCATAAATTTGCCACTTTATATACCCCCAATAAAAACATTTCCATTGATGAGTCCCTCATGAAATTCAAGGGAAGACTGGGATTTAAACAATATATCCCATCCAAAAGATCCCGATATGGGATCAAATTTTATAAGCTGTGTGAAAGTGGCAGTGGCTACGTATACACCTTCCGTGTATACGAAGGAAGGGATAGCCACCTTGATCCCCCAGGTTGCCCAGATATAGTAGGGACAAGTGGGAAAATTGTCTGGGATTTAATAATGCCCTTACGGTTATCACTTATACATTGATAACTTTTACAATAGTATCCCACTGTTAAAAATGTTATACTGCTTTGAGACTGTGGCCTGTGGCACTATTCGAAAAACTCGCACAGGTTTCCCAAAGGCTCTGGCAAACAAAAAAATGAAAAGGGGGGAAACAGCAGCTCTCTGCCAGAATGAACTGCTGGCACTCAAATACAGGGACAAAAAGGATGTTTTCATCTTAACCACCATTCATGGTGAAAACACTCAGAGGGTCGCAGTTCGTGGCAGAGAGGAATGCAAACGAGTGCCAGTCTGCATACGGCAATATAATCGGCATATGGGGGGCGTTGACCTGTCCGATCAACTGATGCAGCCGTATTTGATCATGCGTAAGACCAGGGCATGGTATAAAAAAGTGGGCATATACCTTATGCAGATGGCAATACACAATGCATTTGTCATTTTCAAAAAGGCAAATGCTGAGCTGAATATATCCTTTCTTTCGTTCCAGTTTAACCTCATTACTGGGCTACTTGAGTGCCACACAAGGAGACCATCAGTGGAGCCTAGCAGAAGAATAGACCATTACACCACCACACCACACACAAGTAGACCAGTTTTGGGTTGTGATTTTTTTTTTTAGTCATCTGTCTGATTGGTAACCGAATCTTGGCTTTGTCTCCCGCTTATCCTGTCTTCTCTGTTCCTTGACCTCGGCTTGTCCTATCGTTGTTCCGTTTCTCTTTACTCCTTTGACCTCGGCTTGTACCTTGACAATTCTCTGCTTGTATAGCCCGGCCATTCTAAGGACCGGTATTACAAGTTTATCTCTGTGTTCTCTCTCTTTGTGGTCTGTTTGTCTGTGTTTTGGTTTCGGAATCCATGACAGCTTTGCCCGGGATGCAGATGACTGGGTACTACCCCCGGATAAGTTTACCCCAACTATTCCCCCTTTTCACAGCAAATAGTATGCACTTGTTCATAATTTGAATTGATGAGCTGCTTATACTTAAAAATATATGTGGCCTTTGAGAGGCAATTTGCAGTCCTGAGTTGCTACAATGAGACTTGGGCACAGCATCCACTTTTGAAAAATATGGAAGTGGTGTGTCTCCAATGTGCCGCTTCAACATCCACATAACCCTGAGAAAGGTACACATTAGGTTATCGTTGCACTAACATGACATAGCTGAGCAACATATTAGGTGTTACACTGCCTTAGCACACATAAGGATAGCAAAATATACAGTAACATCTCCAAGTGTGTGTCAAAAAGGCAGAAACAATGCTAATTGCAACTAGACTTGGTACAAACTAACAAAAAAATTATCCTACACTAAGGTTTAGAATATACCTTTGGAAATACCATGGGGTATCTACTTTAAGAAATGGTAGGCCTTTGTAGGGTAGTTTGAATTTAAAGCCTGCTAAGATGCTTGGAAATTGCACAAAGACCCAGCGTCAAAATTCAAAGTTCGGTAAAAACTGATATGACTTGGTCTCCAATGTGCCCCTTCAACATCCACATAACTCTGAAAAAGGTACACATGGGGTTATTGTATCACTAAGATGACATAGCTGAGCAACATTTTAGGTGTTATACTGCCGTAGCACACATAAGGATAGCAAAATATACAGTAACATCTCCAAGTGTGTGTCAAAAAGGCAGAAACAATGCTAATTGCAACTAGACTTGGTACAAACTAACAAAAAAATTATCCTACACTAAGGTTTAGAATATACCTTTTGAAATACCCTGGGGTATCTACTTTAAGAAATGGTAGGCCTTTGTGGGGTAGTTTGAATTTAAAACCTGCTAAGATGCTTGGAAATTGCACATAGGCCCAGCGTCAAAATTCAAATTCGGTTAAAACTGAAATGGCTTGGTCTCCTATATGGCACTTTAGCATCCCGAAATAGTGCCAAAGACATACAATGGCGGTGTCCTTTTACTCAGAAGACATAGCTGAACATAATGTGGGGGGTTTGAACTTAGTGGCACATGTTAAAAAAACAAAATGCCCAGCCAAAATGCAATCCATATGTAAAAAACGCACAAAATTCTTTTTTACCACATACTTTGGCATTTATTGGTGAAAAAATGGGGGCATGTTAAGGCACAATATGCACCTTATGAGATACCCTGGAGTGTCTACTTTTACAAATGGTAGGCCTTTGTGGGGTTTTTTTGAACAGTCAAACTGTTATAATACCCCAAACGGAAGCATAGGCTCATTAAATCCGTCTCTCAAAATTCTACTGTGAGTACTGAAAAGGACAGGTCTCCTATATGGCACTGTAGCTTCATGAAATAGTGCCAAAAACATACAATGCGGGTGTCTTTTTACTCAGAAGACTTAGCTGAACATAATGTGGGGGGTTTGAACTTAGTGGCACATGTTAAAAAAACAAAATGCCCAGCCAAAATGCAATCCATATGTAAAAAACGCACAAAATTCTTTTTTACCACATACTTTGGCATTTATTGGTGAAACAATGGGGGCATGTTAAGGCACAATATGCACCTTATGAGATACCCTGGAGTGTCTACTTTTACAAATGGTAGGCCTTTGTGGGGTTTTTTTGAACAGTCAAACTGTTATAATACCCCAAACGGAAGCATAGGCTCATTAAATCCATCTCTCAAAATTCTACTGTGAGTACTGAAAAGGACAGGTCTCCTATGTGGCACTGTAGCTTCACGAAATAGTGCCAAAGACATACAATGGGGGTGTCTTTTTACTCAGAAGACTTAGCTGAACATAATTTGGGGGGTTTGAACTTAGTGGCACATGTGAAAAATACAAAATGCCCAGCAAAAATGCAATCCATATGTAAAAAATGCACAAAATTATTTTTTACAACATACTTTTGCATTTATTGGTGAAAAAATGGGGGCATGTTAAGGCACAATATGCACCTTATGAGATACCCTGGAGTGTCTACTTTTACAAATGGTAGGCCTTTGTGGGTTTTTTTTGAACAGTCAAACTGTTATAATACCCCAAACGGAAGCATATGCTCATTAAATCCGTCTCTCAAAATTCTACTGTGAGTACTGAAAAGGACAGGTCTCCTATATGGCACTGTAGCTTCATGAAATAGTGCCAAAGACATACAATGGGGGTGTCCTTTTACTCAGAAGACTTAGCTAAACATAATTTGGGGGATTTGAACTTAGTGGCACATGTTAAAAAAACAAAATGCTCAGCAAAAATGCAATCCATATGTAAAAAACGCACAACATTCTTTTTTACCACATACTTTGGCATTTATTGGTGAAAAAATGGGGGCATGTTAAGGCACAATATGCACCTTATGAGATACCCTGGAGTGTCTACTTTTACAAATGGTAGGCCTTTGTGGGTTTTTTTGAACAGTCAAACTGTTATAATACCCCAAACGGAAGCATAGGCTCATTAAATCCGTCTCTCAAAATTCTACTGTGAGTACTGAAAAGGACAGGTCTCCTATATGGCACTGTAGCTTCATGAAATAGTGCCAAAGACATACAATGGGGGTGTCATTTTATTCAGCAGATGTAACTGAACACAAAATAAAACTTTGTACAGGAATAGCACACACCAACTTTACAAAATACACACAAGAAGTTGTTTGTTATAAGTTTGGGTGCCAAAAACTAAATAAAACACAATTTTACTCCAATATTTAGCAGAGGTTTGCGGTGAAATGGCTATGTAGAAAGTGTCAAAACAACCCTAGTTAAATAGCCTGTGATGTCTACTTTCTATAAATATATACTTTTGTGTGACAATTTTGTTTTCTTTTATGGCTATGAAGCTTACAAGACAAACATACCAAATTCTAAAATCGCTCCACATTAAAAGTTTATTTTACTCCTTGTGCTTTGTGACCTGTAACTACCAAAAAAACCTTTAAATCCCAGACACATTATATATTCTGTAAATCAGGACAACTAAATTAATTTATTTTTAATTACTTTCCTTAACCTGCACTAATTATGCACACATTATTATTGCAAAAACTGTAAAAATATTTTTATTTATATTTCAAATCCATTGTGGTGGTATACAGAACAGTCAGTGTCCAGATATGTCCAGACTTAAAGGATCACTATAGTGCCAGGAAAACAAACTAGTTTTCCTGGCACTGTAGTGCCCTGAGGGTGCCCCCACCCTCAGGGTCCCACTCCTGCCAGGCTGTAGGGGGAGGAAGGGGTTAATCCCTTACCTTTTTTTCCAGCACCGGGCTCCCTCAGCGCTGGGACTCTCTTATCCCTCTTCTGATGTCATCGGCTGAATGCGCATGCGTGCGCATTCAGCCAGTCTCATAGGAAAGCATTCTGAATGCTTTCCTATGGACGCTGGCATCTTCTCACTGTGAAAATCAAAGGGAGAAGTGCGGAAGCGCCTCTAGCGGCTGTCAATGAGACAGCCACAAAAGGCTGGATTAACCCATAGGTAAACATAGCAGTTTATCTGAAACTGCTATGTTTACAGCAGAAAGGGTTAATCCTAGATGGACCAGGCACCCAGACCACTTCATTAAGCTGAAGTGGTCTGAGTGCCTATAGTGGTCCTTTAACTGCATGTTGGAGAGGAAGGGTATCACTGAAAATTCTAGCCTTGTACAGCTGTTAGGCTTTTGTAAATTCTGCTTATTGCTTCTCCAAGGCTCCATTCCAACACTTTGTGAGAATAAAATTACTCTTTGATTGTGATGTCTTAGCAAGAATTACCTGCCAGGTGGGGCAATCATTACACTCAAAAAATGAATGACAAAAAAGGGAAACTCCTCCTCTTGTATTTTTTTATGAAACCATGCATGTATATTAAAGATTATACTGTCTCACGGTAAACAACGATACCCATTGCTGTGAAGAAAGGAAAATGTACATTTTCCAACATATCCAGCCCTGGAGGAATTTTTTTGTACCCCTTTTCATTGATAAAGCTAAAGATAGTCTGCATGATCTACATTGTTTGGTTATTATCTCTTCCTCATCAATTGACTGGGAAATCTGCTGTGTGGGTGTTGGAATGTATGTATCCACTTTGGAATCCACTTAAAACTGTGAATATATAAATCTCATGCAACTTTCAGAACATTATGTATAATCCAAAGTAGCAACATAATGTAAAATCACATTCTGATGGAAGAGATAAGTGTACTAGTTAATATTATTTCCTCTCCATATACATTTCTTAACAAATAGAAGCACATTGTTAATGTCACAGTGAGAATATTATTTTTTATGTTTTTGCTATATATATATGTGCATTTAAAGTGACTACATTTTCCCCTTTCTCAGGAATTTTGCTATGAAATAAAACACAGTGATCTCGCAAAAAAGACATTAGAAGTCACCGTTTGGGATTATGATATTGGGAAATCAAATGATTTTATAGGTAAGCATACACAAATTCTACTATTAATAATTGTCCATCAAGGATAGATGGACAATAATGGGAACATTTTTATCATATAAGGACTGTGGCTCTGGATTATATATATATATATATATATATATATATTATTTTGTTTCTTATGTAAAACAGATTATCTGGTTTTAACAATTCTTCCCTACCATACTGTAATATTTATTTAACAGTGATTTACATAAAATATATATTTTAAACATTTGCAGAAATATTAAGATTTAGCTGTATACAGTTTAAGAAATTACACAGAATCTCTTGCCTTTCAATGTGTCATACAGGTTCGTAAAAAATTGTAAAATAGCACAAATAAAATTTAATTTTTGCAATATACAGTATGCAAAAATAAAAAAAGCAATAAAAATGATTTAATAACCTGTTTATTGGGTATCAGTAAACAAACTGCTGTACTTCATGTGAATGCAAATTTCAAAAACACCAGTCATGTAAGCATACTGTTTCTTAACAGGAGGAATTGGAGACTTGTAAACAACAGGCATCAGGATAATCACTTGTTCTACAGAAAAACTGTCTAGTCGTATTATTATTAATAATAAATTATAAAGATTACATGTCTGTATGTATAGTTTTGAAATTTACACATATGTAAATGCCCCTTTTCAGCATATCTTCTGGTTTATACTTGTTCTATGAGCGCATTCATATCTACATTTTCTTAAATCACAGCTTATCCAACCAAAAAATACAAATAGGTAATCAAATTCACAAATCCACATATCATGTACCTAGCATCTAAAAAATGCAGATTAGGCGACTAGGGCGTAGGGCACAGAGCATGGGGGGGAACGCAATGACCTGGTGATCCGCAGAAGGGGAGAGCACAGCATAGCGCTCCCCTCCTGCCGATCTCTGTGTGTAGTGTGGCCGAGCAGGTGGATTGCGGTAGAGGAGCTTGTTTTCTTCTACCCAGTCTGACAGGAAGTGCACGCAGGGAGCGCAGAAATGCTTCCTGTCAGAACGAGTGGAGGGAACAAGGGTTCCTCTAATGCGGTCCGACTGTTTTGCCATGCTATATGGAGGAGGCAGGTGAGCTGGCATGAGGGAGACAACAAAGGGAGAGAAGAGGCACACAGAGGGATACAGTGGGGGTGGGAGGGCACATAGAGGGCTTGGGGGACAAATAGACAAACATATGGGTTAGGAGGACAAAGAAACACACAGAGGGGCTGGGTGGAGAAGAGTGACACAAAAAGGGGCTGGGGAAAAAGAGACACACAAAGGGAGGGTCTGGGGGAAGAGAAACACAGATGGGCTGGGGAGGAGAAAGAGACCCACAAAGGTACTGGGGGGAAGAGACACACAAAGGGTCTGGGAGAGGAAAGATTCACAAAGTAACTAGGGCGCAAAGTAGGATTTTACCGGCCCTGTAGCTACATTGTGCTTCTAATGAAAGAGGGCTAAAGATGACTGACCTAACAGAGCAAAGATTAACTAGGAGCTAAACACTGTGTTTAGTTTAGGTGCTTCTGAAGCAATAGAAGCTGTGAGTGTTACCCAGAATATTTCAGGTAAGCTGCCACACCATATACAAACAGTTTGACTACTTACCCTGGGAATATCACAGGGCAGTGCTGCCACACCATATACAAACAGTTTGACTACTTACCCTGGGAATATCACAGGGCAGTGCTGCCACACCATATACAAACAGTTTGACTACTTACCCTGGGAATATCACAGGGCAGTGCTGCCACCATAACCATTACAGTGCACTGTAGTGGTTATGGTGCTTAGAGTGTTTCTTTAACGTATATTCGAGAAGAAATATAGTCCAATGAGGCTATATTACATGTAACCATTCATTTTCAATAATAAACTTATGGCAATTTTACTTTAATTCAGCCCATAGACCATATGATTATGAAAGGCACAGAGGCTGTCCATGAGGCCCCAAATAATTACAATACTGACCAACACTGCACAACACATAAGGTACAGAATTGGCAGAATAGTGTTAGTGTTTAAGGTGACCTCCACACATTTGTTTTATTGCCGCCCCCTTCATATTGTATTCTGTACTGGAAAGGCCACACCTGCTTTTGCAGCCATCTAGTTTACATGGAGTTCAGGAAAGCCCAGTGTGTTTGTTTATTTTTACAGTTTGTCTAGTTGACATTATTGTTATTACTGCCTGGACTTTTTTCCTGACAGCCATCTTGGTGCCGATTAACTGGTCTTTTACTTCCAGGTTTGATGGGTTGCCTATCAAGCCCTACATAATAACAAATCAGCATCACAAGTATTCACATGAACTCAAATAAGACTACTATTTAAAAAAAATAAATAAATTAGAAAAAACAGCAATACAAAAGACAATTTCACAGCTAGATATTTAGACAAACAAAAAACGATATACCCAGAGTAGCTTGAATCACCTCAGACTATTGATATACTTCTCAATTAAAATTGATGGCCCTAAATCCGTCATGCTTCTCATTTTGGCTATTCCCCTGTTTATTTCCTGTCTTTTGTATTGTTAGTCTTGGTAAGCAGGTATTTTTTTTTCTGGTAAAGCAATATGCAGGTACATAAACCTGTATTGCACATGACTGCTGACCCATAATCCATGTCCCCACCGTTGCGCCCCAAAAACACACCGGACACCTTCTTAGTGGATAAGGTCAACGGCCAAAGCTTTATTAAATTTATAACCTTTAACACTATCCAAATCTATCAGCTGTTGAGTAGTTGCCCAACAGACAGTTCCCCCAACCTTTTTTCCCCATGAGCCTAAACAGCCGGTACTCCGCCATCAGCTTCCGTGTGGGCTGTCATCTCCCCAAAGTGACTCTTCGTCTTAACTTTTTCCAGGATACCGCCACCGCGATGCCCTCCTCGCGCACCTTACTCCGCACCGGCATCGCACCCCCCCGCCGACAGCGCAATTTCAGTTCCTGACTGGAGTCCCACATTAAATATGTTCAAGTCTACCGGTGACAAATGTACGCCATCCCCCTGCATGACATTAGCATTATCTCCTTCCAGCTCAAAGTGGCGTACTACAACTCCCCCCATGCACCGTATAAATCTAGAGACCGTCATGTTGACCTTCCTCCTACACCTCTCTAAGCCTCTGCCGTGTGCGACGTACCATCCTGGTGAACCAAAAGGGACCCCTCCCTTTGACCCCAAAACTGGAGGAACTCCCTCACTAGCCGAACTGGGCACTATACACCCCCTGTAACTCCAATACGAACCTGGGCCCCTTTGCCTGCCTGATCCGTCTTTGACCTTCGTATACGGAGCACTATGCCCGATGCTGACAGCTCCAAATCCCTGAGCCACAGCCGCGAGTGCGTTGAGGTGCTGGGTGCTACCAATTCTCCAATCCGCAGCGCTCCGAAAAAGCACAGTAAAAAGGCCACTCGAAAGAGCCGAACCTCATATGCAAATGAGCACACCGGAGGAAGGAAGGACAACAGCTTCACCAGTACCTCAAATGAGATCGGCTTACGAGAGTCCGGTCGTCGACATTGCATCCATCCTTTCACCACCCGAGAAACGCCAAGTACGCGCCAAACCCCACAGACCCCGATGCATCTGTGAACAGCTCAAGATCCGTATTTGATGTAGCAGGACGCAACCAACACGTTATGGCGACCATTATACGTACCGAAGAAGGAACTCCACGTCTGCAGATCATCCCTCAGCTGACTGGTAACCCGAATAAAGTGAAAGGGCTGAAGCCTACAGAATGTCCGTCCCATAGAGAGCACACAACAAGTAACATTGAGGTGACCCAAAAGCACCTGGATTTGCCTCAGCTGCAGCTTTTTTGCACCCTTCACCATATCTACCAACCTGAGTAATTGCTCTAGCTTCCCTTCCGGCAGACGAAAGACCATGAGCGAGCTATCAATCTCTATGCCCCGATAGGAGAGGACCTCCACTGGCCCCACTGTCTTGTTTTCTGCCAGGGGAACCCCAAAGTCCACCGAGACCTTCCTAAATGACTCCAATAGCACGCATGTGTCCGATCCCTGAGCTCTCACGAACATAAATTGTCCAAGTAGTGCATAAAGGACAAACAGCCAGTGACCTGCGCTACCACCCATTCAAGAAATGAGGCGAACATTTCAAACTACGAACATGAAATAGCACAGCCCATAGGCAAACATATGTCCAAAAAGAACGAACCATTAAACTGACAACCTAGTAAATTAAAACATTCCGGATGCACCGCAAGGAGCCGGAAAGCGGATTCAATATCAGATTTTGCCAGCAAGGCCCTGGCTCCTGCCTCCCTAAGCAATTCAAGAGCCCTGTCAAAAGATGCGTACCTAACGCGGGACACCTCTTTATCAATATCATCATTCACTGACCTGCATGCCGGGTATGACAAGTGGTGAATGATCCGAAAAGCCCCGGAATCCTTTTTGGGCACCAAACCCAATGGAGAGGCCCGTAAATTGTGAAAGGGCGGAACCGTGAACGGTCCAGCCATGCGCCCCCTTCACTCTTCCTTGTCCAACTTCTCCGCTAAAATGTCTTCTTTTCCTAGCACAGACTTAAAATTACCGGTGAGGGAAGGGGAATCTGAATGTACAAATGGAATTCCGAATCCCAGCAAACCCGTCCGACAAAATCTCAGCTGCCCGCCAGTTAGGGTATTGGTCGAGCCACGCCGCATCTTTACCACGCTCACCGGCGCCCTCTGTCCATGGCGCGTTGTCTCTTGATGAACGCTGGCCTTTCTTTAAGCAAAGCAATGCTGGATGAGCCCCTCCGCAATGGGAACACTCATGTTTAAACCTGCAAACTCCGTACCACTTGCAGTGGCTCTCATTAAAGAGCCAGCACACGCCCTTGCGCACCCCTGCCGAAGCACCGTGACAGGGGGCTGGCCTCGAGGGGGTTATCAACAGCAGCCACAAGCTGCTGTCCTGCACCCCAAAGTCCATACCCGTACTAAACGCCATTTTTTGCCGAAATTGCTGGACATAGCGAAACCAGCATTGGCCCCCATAAACTTTGTACGCCCCCCAATTAAGATCCACATATCCGAACAGTGCCGAGGCCTTCTCTGGGAAGCTTCGCAACACTATACTCGCATACACCATGAACCCTTGGAGCCAGTTTCCAAAGGTGCGTGGAATCTTACCTGTCTCTCCCTCTGTCGACTCCCCGCACCGTGGTCTGTCCACAGATTCCCAGTCAAGGGGAACAAGGGTTAACACATCTATAAACTCACCCCTGATTATTTTATCCCTGACCTCCAGGGGAATATGCATCCCTAGTGGTGCCATCTCGCAACCGGGCATAGGGGGACGACCAGACGCTAACGCCTGCATAGGGACACTAACCTGCGCCTTGGCCTGGGCAGCACCCTCTGGCAGCCTGGCTAGTACAGCCCTAAGCAATGAGAGAACACTATCCTCTTGAAGACCATGCTCACTGGATCCCTTAGTAGTCGCCAGCGCTTCCCATGCGCTAGCGCAATACTCAGCGGTAACTGTCGCAGGAATCAGTGCTGGAACAGTGGTCCAGACTGGGCACTCTTCAGAAGGTGATGTTGGGGACCCACGGCCACCTGTACTGCCGGGCCGCTATCTGTACCTGCTGCTCTTGTCATGTAGATGATGCTGCGCCCAGGCCTGGGACCGGCGCTCTCCCCCCTGCGTTCCTGCGCCGACTTCATGTGCTCGCACACTACATCGCATGCGTGATGTCGTCACTTCCGCTCCTGCCGGAAAAGACGCGCACAGACTGCGCAATCTTCTAGTGGGCTCACCGCCATTGCTGGGGCCACCATCTTGGGCTTTACCTGCTCCTCTTCGTTTGGACCGTCTCCTGCGCCCTGCGGCTATCGCTGGCGATGTCCTCTCACCGTTGCCAGCGACCCCCTGGCTCCCTTGTCGCCGCCGAACACCTCTCCTCACCAGACTGAGGGATAAACGCGACGGAGGCCTGGACCATCTGGCCCTCCGTCTGCCAGCCACCACAATGCCATTCATTGTCCCTGCGGTCCCTGATGCCACTCCCACGCCTGATACCAGGGCCTCCAGCGCCCCCGGCCCGTGGGATGCCTGGTAGGCCTGCAGGAGCCTCACCAGGTCGGATTCAGCCATCAGTGTTGTGGTAGTCATCCAGGAAGGGATGTCACACAGGCCTGTGGTCAGCCTAACAACTTATTTTTCTTATTTTTGCTTGCAGAAATCTTCAGGACAAACTGGACAAATTTAAAAGTCAGTATTCTCCTTTCCCTTGAAATGCCAGTATTCTCCTGTCCCTTGTCTCTTACTGGTGAGTCTGCTCCCCCGGCCTCCTACCAAACTGACCACTTTGCAACATTGTATAATTTTATAATCCAGCCCCTTATTCATGTGCAGCCGTCATGCTCCCCCTTCCCAAGTTGTCCGGGGGGGGACTTTTCTGTGGTGTTTTATATAAGACATGAAAATATGAAAACCTATTTTAGTGTCCTTGGTGCAAAATTTGTCCTTAATAGAATGTCATACCAAAGGAAGATTTATATAATTGACAAAAAAAAATTTTTAAAATATAAATAGCTCACATTTGTTTTAATTAATTATAAAGCTGGATATCTACAAAAGCTAATTAGTGACACTGTTTTTTTTTTACAAATATGTATACAGTGATTTTGTTCAATAAAGTTAATTATATGCAGTATAAAAAGTACATGTGACAGTTTGTACAATAGAATGCTTCTCTTCATTGTGCTAACCATTTGGTAGTGCATACATAGATTCAATATTATTAATTTTAATCTAGGTTTGCTTTATACTTTTCAAAGTGCCACATTACAACATGGTTGCATGCTAAACATTATGGGAGCACATGACCAGGAATCATATTTTTGCATATAACCATACATTTTTGTTGAATATGTATAAATTAAATTACATCACATATCAACTGGTGCAATGATGGATTTTATGTTCTTGTAAAAATTATGATATTAGCATAGTTGATTATATTTCTATATTTTTTTTTTTTTTTTTAAGGTGGAGTGGTTTTGGGAATCAATGCTAAAGGAGAACGTCTTAAACACTGGTTCGATTGCTTGAAAAACAAAGACAAGAAAATTGAACGTTGGCACACTTTAACGAATGAGTTGCCGGGCGCTGTCCTCAGTGACTGATCTGAGTCTCACACTCCAGATTGTGGTAGCACAGCTATAAAGGAACAAGACACATGCTATGCCTTTGCCCTTGTCGCAGTTAACACTTTATAGCAGAGAAAAAAGGAAGAGGGGTATAAACCTCCCTCCCCCATGGATTGATTTAATTCATTAGTTGCAGTAGTTCCAATCAAGGTCTAGTGCGCAGTGTTCCACTTCAGTGAATAGAATCTTTAAAGTGATGGTGGCCTAATCAGCACTATGATATTTAAAGTGTAATGTCTCAAGCTTTCATCCTTACTAAGGAGAAAACAACCAACTGTTCATTTACCTGTCACATGGTAATGCACAGGACCCCCTATATTAACCCTTTTGTGCAATAGTGATGCACAGTCCTTTGTGTTGCATCACTTTCTGTCACTCTAATATGTAAACCGTCATCTCAAGGAAGACATCTTTAGTTTCTGTTAGTCATTAAAAACTCGTAACTAGAGAGCTATTGATTTTTCTCGGATGCGGAATAATTCACAGTCACAAAATACACTATGTTATTAACTGTGAGGTGTCATTCTCATGATAACATGTACTGCATTTGGAATGAATCGTACATAGTCACAATCTCCATTAGAAACTGTCTTTTCTTTAGTGATCTTTAAGACTGTAGGTCTCAGTTTAGGGACTAACACAGAGTTGTGGTTAATTAACAATCAAATTGCAAAATTTAGGCTGAAAAGGTCATCCCGTGACTGTTATTGGGTTGGAGAATTTTCCCACAGAAGTTATTTTTCACCTAAGTTTTACAATTTTTTTTACAATGCAGTATGATTCTGTGTTTGGTGAATGAACTCCCTAGTCTTTTCCATAAGATCTTCTGCTAATACTTAATGAGATACATTCAATGTCACATTTAAGGGTTAAATACGTTATTTTGTTACTGCTATTTTAAATTAATTGCTTTTTTAGGTTTGTTTTACCAAGCACCTATATGGAATTTGGAAGGAGTTTTGCCTAATTTTACCTCTGTTCTGCAAGACATAGCAAACTCCTTCTACTTTCATGGCACTACCTCCTTTGGGTGATCTGACAAAGAGAACAGACACAAGATAAAAAAAAGGATTTGCATACTGAGAGCAGGGATCTTGAGAAAAAGTTTACATAGTTGTCAAAAAAGTTCAAATTATACTTTAGTGTTTTATTTCATCATTTAAGAAAATGAACAGTCCACTATGTCCTTTACATGAAGCAGTACGTTAGAATACGTAAAAAATATATTTAAAAATCACTGTACGTGCTAAGGATATATAATTGCCTCTTAAAAAGATTTTAGGAAAATCCCTTTCTTTTATATCATGTCTATTATGGGAAGTAAAGTCTTGAAGAAGTAAATGTTGCACATGCTGTATGGGAGAGCAAGCTGTATTTCTGCTTGAGGGTGCACTGACTTAAAGCATTAGTAAGGCACTGTGCACCTAACAAGAGGTTATTTCTCAGTTAGTATCCTTAGGTATTAATTAATACTCTCTACTTGGGGGAGGAGGGTGGGGACAAGGTATGACCATGGATCAGCACACTCTGATGCTTGTTGTTTATGCTGAAGTAGACAATTTCTAGTAAGTTGAATACAAAACTTTATTGGTCAGTATACAAAAATACCAAACTGCACATTGCAAAAGACAAAAAAAAAGAAGTTGGCCCCTCACTTAAATTGGATTGTGTGAAGGCAAATTTAATAGAAAATCTGTTTATTCCCTCAGCAGCTTTCATTGATCAGATCTCCCTACTCCCAAGTTAAAAATGTGCAAATATTCTCCCAAGTTAATAATGTGCAAATAGTAAAACATACCAGAGCACTGCCAGCATAATCTTAAAGGACCTCTCCACACCCAAAAGCACTTCAGCTTGCCTTATGGGTGAGGAATATCTTAATTTAACCGCAGTTTCTAAAAGTAATTTATGAGAAATTAACTAGGAAACACTCCCCTGGCCGTCAATCAAACAGTCAGGGAGGTTTGCAGCCTTCTTCCGTTAGCTCTCCTGAGCATGCCTACCTCCAACTCCTCCCACACAGGTCTCAGAGCAGCTCCTCTAATCTCAGACCAGATGTGCGTGCGCACGCACATGGGTGACATTTCAGAAGCTTTTCTATGAGAAACCTCTGATTGGTTATTTCCCTGAAAGTCTCTTCTGGGGAAAAGAGGGGAGGGCTTGCTAAGGCTGCTGTTCATGAGATCTGTAGTCTTTGTAAGCTTTTTTATTATATACCCCCAAGAGCAAGCAAACAACAAAAAAAGCATAGCTGAATTGTAGAGTTTTTTCCAGTTCGGCTATGCTTATCTAAATTTGAAATTCTCACTTTAATGAATTACTGCGTATGTTTCCACTTAAGTAGGAGCTTATTTGATAACATTTTCCATCTCTATTGCATTTCCAGCTCAACTAGTTTGCTTTAATTTTGCAAACTATTTATGTTTTCAGTAGACAACACCGTTTAGTAATAAGGCTTGTAGGTAAAAATTATTATTTCTGTTATCACAAAGAACTCCCATCTATTGCCATGGTACTTGAGTGATGGTTCCCTTCTGTTAGAGAAGAGAAACTGGAATTCATTTTTTTTTTAAATCTTAATAAAATATTTGTCACAATCTTCCTATCATTCTTTTTTAACCATTATTTACTTTTTAAAACAGAGGCTTTTCAAGCAGTGTAGCAAACACAACAGAGACAGTGAAAAGTGAAATGCATACAAGCATAGTGACAGCTACTTTAAGTCGCAAATAAAGTTCAGGACTAGAATTTATTTCCTGCTGTAAATGTGTCCATGAAGTACTCATTTTCCATAAACATCTGTAGAAACCTACAGCTCGAAAAGAAAATGTGTACATTGACTATAGTGACAATGTACAATAGTAGAATATGGTTTAAAATAAGAGACTCTGGTGTTTGAACATACACCAGGCAGGATAATACAATACACTTAAAGGACCCCACGCCCCAAAAGCACTTCAGCTTGCTGAAGTGCTTTATGGGTGAGGAGTATCCTAGTTTAACCTCGATTTTATAAAAGTGCAGATTTTTCTATGAAAACTGTGCACTTTTGTAAATGAACTAGGGAATGCCCCCTGGCTGTCATTCAAACAGCCAGGGAGGTGTGCAGCCTCTTTCCATTAGCTCCCAATGGCTAACAGAATGGGCACATTCTACTTGAGCGTGCCTGCTTCCTCCCACACAGACATTAGACCAGCTTCTCCAGACCTCAGACAAAATGTGCGCGCACACACGAACCGGCATGCACGTGAATTCCAATTCAGAGGCTTGTTATTTCCAGGGAAAAAGGATAGGGTACTAAGGCTGCAGTTCATTAAAAGGACTTGCAAAGGCTGCAGATCTAAGATATATGCCAAATAAATACATCCATGATCAATTCATGCATGCATTCATTGGGGGTATATCTACTAAACAATCATTTTCTTCTTTCCTTTGGTTTTTGTCTGTTTGGGTACTAGAGTGTTCCTTTAATAGATGCTGAACCTAAATGGTCGTGGGAGCAAGAAAATGCACAATTTATTATGAATATGGAACCTGTTTATACCTTAATTATTACACATATGTTAGTGTATTTGCCATATTCACAATTCTATGAGTCATTTTATATGCATACACCACAGATATCCCTCAAACTGAGAGGGAACTGAGGCAGGCATTTAAAGTACTGGTTATGTAATGTCAACACGTACTAAGGATTAAACTGTTAAACTTTTCGCCCTCTTTTACAGGCCTACCTGAACGTCGGTTTTGGCACACCACAACCGAATTGTACCACCACTACTATAACTCGGCTTATTGTCCACGACTACAAATGGAAAGGCGGAACCTGTAGTTGTGGGAGGGGTTTGTCCGGCCTATAAATTCACAGGCCTCCCCTTCCTCTGGGTCGAGACTTCCTGGTTCAGCCCACCCACCGCTCCCTTTATTAAGCATTCACTTAGTGGGCCCTCTTTTACAGGCCTACCCGAACGTCGGTTTTGGCACACCACAACCCATTTTGTACCACCACGACTATAATTTGGCTTATTGTCCCTGACTACAAATTTTTTTTAAAACACCTAACTGTAGCAAAAATAATTGTGGTTTAGTTACAGTATATGATCATACATTACTTAAGGCTGCTATTACATAAATGTACCGCATTTTTGGCAGGTCCTTCTCTAGTAACCTAATGCCTGCTCTTATGAGATGAATCCACTGACTTGGGAAATGCTTACTCCTGGGACTCTCTGCAGGTCAAGGCTAAATAGGGCACTTGTGAAAGGGAGGGGTGCAAAATCAGGGAGTAAATTATTCTGTATTTACCCATATAAACCTAGTATTTCCTTGGGAATACATCCTCTACCTTATCACTGCTTGAATTAATATTTATGCGCTGTAGGCCCGTTGACTCTGATAAATGCTCCCTTAGCTGTAAATGTTCAATCATTTCAGCAGCTATCATTCATATAACCAGCCATGGGTAGAGAAAAAAGTTATCAGTTACCTGCATTCTGAAAATAGCTTATTTTATATACCTTGGAACATACTCAGAGATATATTTTTGTAAATGTACTAATGTCATTAACATATAGAAATATATTTCATAGCTTGGCTGTGGTATGGATTTGCAGTCACCAGCTGTTTATAGTGGAATGTCCATGATTTCCATAGACTGCCTTTATTTGGCACTGCTCCACACTAGTGAGTAAGATCACACCTGGCATCTCTCCTGATCTGCCCCTGAAGCTGTGGGTTTGCCATTATGGTTAGACCTTAACAAATGGTATGATGATGAAACCCTGGACAATCTGCTGATGCCAATTACAGCTTATTTACCGCCTTTTCCCAGTATTTCTAAGGGGAAGACTATGGTGAGAAGTAGATAAAACATATATTTGAGATTAAATTGCATCTGGAATTAAGTATATGACTCTTTTAGGTCCTCCCATGCCTTGATACATACTAGATGGCACAGGAATACATGTTTGTGTTACTGACCCGAGAGTGATCCTTTAAACTCACTCACACATACTTCACACAGAAAAGTTACACAAACTTGTGAAACACATACACCCTTTGTACATATGGCAACACATATGCATCAAATGCTTTAGCACAAAGTACCTCATTAACCAGCCAGGGTCCAAATTATAGAATGTCCATGGCTCAGGACATAGCATAGCTACATAGAGAAGTGAAAGTTTTGATGTGCTCACCATTGGCATTAGTACCTTGGCAACACTATTGAAAGTATTCTATATAATGTGTATATTTGTCACTTGTGACCAGTCTTCTCTTTGTTATATCTTTGTATGGAGGTAATGCTATTTTGGCAAACCTATATGAATGCCAGTGAGCACACGTCAGTACTCCATGTCCATTTTAGTTATAGAAAAAATTGTTTAAAAAAACCTGAAACATAATTGGAAAGAGAGGGAGCTTTTATGGAGTCACCTTGCTCATTTTGGATAAACATTATTGATACTAACGCAGTTAGCATGTGCCAAAAGTATTTGATCAATAGAATGATTTTTTTTGGGTAGTCTGCTTGTAACAAATAGGTAAGCATTGATCTTTGCTGACTAAATATTAAGATAATTGTGGTCATGGTGTCAGCTGGTACCTAAGAAATGCCTTTTAGCATATACAGTGGTCATATGCTGTTATTAGGGCATCTACATTTAACATTCAAGTTGGGTATATTTGGAAATTATACACAATGAGATTTTAAAATATCATTAAAATCAATTTTGCCATTGTTTTCACTCAAATAAAGACATATAGACAAAACACAATTAACTGAGGATAGTATGGCCAACTAAACATGATTAATAATTTATTTCACAAGCTGCTTCAAATTTTTAAAATGTAATACTGTGCAAACCTTGCCTTGTTCCCTTACAATCTTTAAATGCTCATTTAAAACTCTTATCTAAAAAGATAATAAATCAACAAATCTTTCACCCCTTTAACACATTTGCACCACTTTTAAGAACAATGTTAATTGCCAAAATTGATTAGGTAGTAGTTTCCAATAGGCATTGTACACCCTCCATGATTCTTTAAAGTCAGTTATCTGGGAAACTCGGACAATACTGGTCTGAAATATGTCTGAACAGTGCAAAAGCAAAAGTTAACAAAAACTGATATATAAAGGCAAGATGTCTTGCCTTTCAGGAAAGTTTAAGAAAAAAATATATTTTGATTCATCATAAAGACCTGCAGATATTTGCAAAGTGAAATGGAACTAGAAGGGGCACTAAATGAGGTTGGGAAAAAGAAAAAAGTTTGGGCCACGTTTCTTGCCAATAAACTTCAGTTTTGTTTTTGCCATATTCAATCTTAATCTTTTTCAACTTCCATCATTCCAAGTTGAGTTACTTTGGGATTTGCAGCTTTGCTCACTAGCAGCCAGCAGGAAAATTGTTAGAAACTGCCTGTGGGAGTCACAAGAGAGATTATATCTCCCACATGCCCCCACTTTCCATGCAAAGAGACATGTCCGCTAACTTGGACAGCGGCTTAGTCACTATTAATGCCTCCCCTCCTCCCCATGGGTGTTAGTTGGGGGCTTCAATTTAAAGAACTAGAGACTCTAATTAAATAATTGTCCCCCCCATTACCATGGTTGGCAGGTGGGGGCAAAATTTAAATATAATGGGGCAGTGGACATGCCATTGTCCACTCCCCATCCAAAAATTATGTCACAGCCCCCCACAAAAAATACCTTTCTTTTAAATATTTTAAAGCATTGAAAAAACAAAAATCCTTCCTGATCCATCGATGGCTCTGTGCAGAATTATAGCATGGGAGCCCTTATAAGTACTTTCCTACACTGTGCAATTAGCCAATCAAAGTGACTGAAATGACATAGTGTGAGTAAAGTCTTAAAACAGTTATGTTTTGCAACTTCTTTTTGGCCACATAGACACATTACAGCCTCTGTCCACACACGTCGCAGCTCTCACCCATGCACAATACAGCCTTTATTAACACTACTGTCCCTTTCCACACCCACATAACTGTCTCTGTCTTCATACACATTACACCTCAAACAGCCCCATCCACATTTACACGACACGACATGCAGCCTCTCCCCTTACACAACCACACAAGTAGCATCCTCCCCACATATGCAAGCCCACAAGTAGAATACCCACGAACACAACAACCACTCCCACCACATACAGCATCCAAATGCATACATAGACAGCATCCCAAAACAAAAACCCATTTCCAGCATTATCCCTCTTTTGGCCTCTTGTGTTTCACTTATAGGGACACTAGAGACAAGTTACCAGAAAACAAAGATCAGGCAAGTCATTAAATGAGAACATTATGCAATGATAAAGTGGCAACCTGAAACATCTATTCATTTTAGGTCCTCCAATAAACACTTGCAGAACCTTTTTATTGTACTTTTGCATCTGATAGTGCTGCCCTTGTTTTTGTACTTTATTCCAACAAATCTAGAGCAAACATATCATTAAATTTACGTGTACTGTGCTACACAGATCATTTTGCCCATATGAGCTAAGTTCTGCATGTGAGATGCCCTGGAGGGCACCAAACTGACATGCCCTGTTTGGGGGTGGGTGCATGCCTCTTGTTAATGGCACTCCCCTCTTTGACCCTGGTCCCTTCTGTTGGACCTTTAAAAGCCAGGTTAAATTTTTGTCTCAGTTTAGCCCTGGACTTACATATACACTCTGAAACATGAAATGACCTCAGATGTTAACTTCAATGTTTTGTCATTTTCCTCAAATTTAAAACTGGTTACTTTTGAGGTGAATGATCTGGGAGTCTCTTATCCTTATTCCCACATGTGGCATGCAGCCACAGGTAAGAAATTAAAGTGCAGTTAAGAAAAAATTAAGGAAAAGGAGTAAAAACATTCAGAACATTTGTAAGTAGACTTGCTACACAAAGGAAAAAATTTTGTTTTGGCTGAACTACTCAGGCCTCGATTAAATATTATTGGATAAGAAATCCAAACTATTTAATATTTTTAGATACATTGTTAAAATAATTTTTTATCAAGCTAACCAAAAAAAAAAAAAAACCAACCTATTAATACATATATAAATAACAAAGTATCACAAAATTTAAATGTTTTTCATACTATCAAATAATTTTAAAAGTTTATCCAAAAGTATTAAAACATTTGGATTGGTTAAACCATATTAAATCGAGGCCTTAGTCTGAAATTTTTTTTTTTCTGGAAGGCAGAATTTCATGCATGTCTCAGTTTGGCTTGACAGAATTTTGTAAACCAGCAAAGATTCGGGGAATCAAATCAGACAAACCAAAATGGTGCAAATAATATTTAGCATTAAAGTAATGCTGCTGAGTGATTATAACTTTTCCCCACAAGTAATCCAACATATTAACATTATATACATGTATTATGTAGTACATGGATTTTTCTGTCATCTGGTTCACAGATTAAGAGAGAAAAAGTAACCAACAGAGAGAAAATTGATATATATATATATATATATATATATATTTGTGGCAGAGAAAAAGGGCAAAGTCAATTGTGGTGTGCCAAAACATACATTTGGGTAGGTCTGTAAATAAAAAGGGCCTACCAAGAGGAATTGAATAAAGTTACATTTTATACTGCAAATATGGGACCACTAGAAGAAAAGGAACAAAGCAGGGTATATTAACAAAACTGTTAAAGTCCATAGGAGAGGACGGCCTGAGCTTAAATATGCCCGGTAACCCCTCCCAAATCCATGCTCCGCCTTAAAATTTGTGGTCAGGGACAAAGGCTGACAAAAGAGTGCAACATCTGTTCTAGTGTACCGAAACCGACGTTCGGGTACGGCTGTAAATAAAGAATGCAAAATGTTTTTTAAAAATGCAACACTTTACTACGTATAACAATTACATAACTAAATCCTTAAATTCTTGTCTTAATTCCATCTTGGGTTGAGGGATATATCCATTATACACAGCAGATTTTCATTGTTCTAGTCTTTCAATTTTATGTATTGGAAGGTTTTTACTAGATCCTGCCGAGGCTGTTCCAATCCGAAATTAATGTTCTGAAAGGGATGAAGGGCAGCAGCCAAGTCTTACAAAAAGTGTCCTGATAACTTATGTTGTGAGTGGGTTACAGTGTAATTAACAGAGGTGTATTCCCAAGATGATCTGAAAGTGAATGGCAAAAGTGATCAAGTATTTTTACTGGGTACCTTTATTGTCGGTAGGATTTCAGTTGTATGTCTGTAGGTGGGCCAATTTGATTTTTTTTTTTTTTTATAAATATATAAAAGTCTAAGAATTTTTTTTAAAAAGTCTATATTTCTATTTTACACAATATAAAAATATAGATCTCTTTTACTGCTCCTCCTTTTTTCACTTCTACTTGATCTGTGAATAATATCAACATTTAGTAGCTGTTGCCTAGCCAATCAATTATCTTATTTCCCATTAATCAAATTTTTGGGAACCACTGGTAAAACTCCAAATCATGAATCATGCTTGTCAATTGTGTGAGTAGTTTGCTTTGTGATTAGGCTATATGGCGTTTGGAAATTGTGAACCGAGATGATTACCCAATGGTGAATGCCAGATCTGCCATTTTTTTCTGTACATTCTGATATTTATTCTGCATGTAGAACTCATATGCTGTTAAAGTGAAATTAATTCATAACTCAAGATACCGATTTTACTCCTGTAGCTTATAAGTTCTTCATTCTGCAGAGCATTTCTGTAGATGATAAAATTGTCCAGAAAAACATGGTGGAGTTGGTAGCCTGTATACTAGCTCTTAAACTAGAATTTGTGGAACCAAACCAAAAAGTCCCACATGTTCCCAATTTCTCTTAATGTCTCATCTTCAGTTTATGCTTGTTTTAGTGTTTCTATGTTATTTTATATTAGTATCAGAATTTATTCTGAATAAATAATAGACACTTTCAGTTAACAGATTGCCATACTGCAGGACAATACTTTTCATTTACTACCCATCCACATGAAACAATTATACAATAGAAAATAGACTTTTTTTTATTCATTCTTTATTTTCACATCTGCAGTTACATTGCGGTATTGGCTTGTGTGTTGGCTTACGCAGAAGCCCCATCGTTATACGGTAACTGCCTGTTTTAGTTTTCATGAACATGTATAACATATATACAATGAAATAAGATAACTTTCTAGCTTAGATACAAGTGAGATTTGTCTCATTATGTTTGTTAGCACATGTAGGTTGCATTCAGTTTCACATTATCTGTCGTCGGTATATTTCTATGTGTCCCAGGTCGGGTCAGGTCTCTGTAGTCAGTTTTTCCTTAGCAGGCTGAGACTGACCGGTCATTTCTGTGGCGTACGTCCCCTTTTTTTGGGGGGAGGAGGGACTGGTGCGGGTATTATGTGTCAAATTGCTCCCATAATGCCCAGACTTTATGATAAGTGGTTGTGGTGTTTTGGACCTGAGCTGTCAATTTGTCCATTAGGCAATTGTCTCTAATTTTTTCTTGCACCAGTGTGATGGGTGGGGTGTTGGATTTTATCCAGTGTTGCGCTAAAGCTCTTCTTGCTGCAAGATTTAACATGTTTAAAAGTCTCTGATTATATTTGTCTAGTCCGTCTGTTGGTCTGGTTCCGCCGTTAGCCTTTTTTATAATATATAATATATAATATGGAGTTCATGTCTGTCAACTATGTCCAGTATGCTTTTTCCTTGGGACATTGCCACCACATGTGGATGTATGAGCCTTTTTCCCCACATAGTCGCCAACAAGTATCTGTGGGGCTTAGTCCCATGTGGCATTGTTTGACCGGGGTGGTGTACCAACGGAATAGGGTCTTATAAGTTTGTTCCTGTAGTGTAGTGCAGATAGATACTTTGGAACATGCTTCCCATATGTCCCGCCAGTCTTAGAAAATAGTCTTTTTATTTTATTTTTTACTTTTTTTTTTTAATTATTCTCAGTAAAGTGTGTACTGGTAATTAAAGGGCTGGATCATAAAAATACTTCAACATCAAGGCAGGTGATTTTATGTGTTATTTAGCTGATTTCATGTAACGGAGATCCTATCCTTTCATATGCTTAACATAAACTTTATATCATGAACTTTTATACATAACACAATTAAAGCTGCATTTTTATACTACAAATAAGGGGCCACTAGAAGAAAAGAGACAAAGCAAGGGAATTTTACAAAACATTTAAAGTATTAGTACAACATTTCTCTTTCATCACAGTTTAGGAGCATAGATTCTGTCGCTATTTGTACTTTTTACAGACACCTGCACTGAGAGATCGGAGCTTAGAAATTGTGATGAAAGCCCAGGTTAAATTATGCCTATGGAACACATCCAAACGTTTTATGCATTGACTGTTATATTTAAATGAGAAGTAGGTGTCCAAAAGCTAATCGTCTTAGCTTACGAAATGAATTTCTCTTGTTGTAAGCATCATAAAACAACCCATTAAACAATAAAAAATAAAAAAAAACAAGGGAATGTTAATTTAGCTGTGCGCAAATCTGCCTTGTCATATATCACAAAATCTTTAAACTACTAAAATAAAATTCTGAAAGAAAATATAAAAAATGTATAGGCACTCTTATATCTGTTATGGTGCTGGTATTAAGGTAGCCCACACAAAAAATACCTTAACTATATATAATATTAACGTATGATACCACACTCAAAAATGATTCAAAAGAATTTTGTATTTATTGCACAACTTGTTGATATTCTAATGGTCTGTTACTTCACAGTCTATTTCAATATAAGCATAAATGTATAAACATAAATTAGATCCAGACATCAAAATAATGTACATGAATGACTACAACAATTGTTGTACTGCTGGTAATATATAGGTGACAGTGGAATAAAATATCCCTAGTAAATATGCTTCCTATGGTATTAAACACCCCAATTGGAAATGAAATACTATAATAGAGGTGAATACTGCATCTCTGGTACAAAAAACAAAATGCACAAATAAAAAAGGACAAAAAATGAAAAAGAGAAAAAAGAAAAGGAAAAAAGTGAAAAAAATATATTTTAAAAAAAGAAAAAATTTTCAGTCCAAGTGTGTGCACACTAAACATCAAAATATGCTTAATCCCTAGATAGGTCCTAATAGACAGATCTCACCGCATGTAGTCAAGAAAATCCTCTCTCTGGTGTGGTCCATTCTCTGTAAGGTTGTATGGTAGTTGACCAGAATGTGCAATATTTCAGCAGGTTGAGGCTGTATACAAGGGTCTCTGGAAGCGGCGTGTCTGGAAACCGTGAATAAGGATCTCTGGGCTGCGTGCTTAGGACCTTATCCGTCCCTTCGAAGGCCCCAAGGCCCCTCTGGAAGCTGTGTGTCTGTAAGCCATAAATAGGGATCTCTGGGCTGCGCGCTCGGGACCTTAAACATCCCTTCATAGGACCCAGAGGTTGGGCAGCCCAGAAATCTTTATTCGTGGCTTCCAGACATACAGATTTCAGAGACCCTTGTATACAGCCTCACCTGCTGAAATCTTGCACATTCACCTGGTCAACTACCATACAACCTTACAGAGATTGGACCACGCCAGAGAAAGGACTTTCTTGACTACATGGGGTGAGATCTGTCCATTAGGACCTATCTATGGATTAAGCATATTTTGATTTGTAGTGTGTACACACTTGGACTGAAAAAAAAACATTTTTTTATTTTATTTTTTTCACTTTCTTTCATTTTTTCATTTTCTCTTCATTTTCTTGTCCTTTTTTTGTGCTTTTCATTTTTGGTACCAGAGATGCAGTATTCATCTCTATTATAGTATTTCATTTCCAATGAGGTGTTGAATACCATAGGAAGCATATTCCACTGTCTCCTATATATCACCAGCAATACAGCAATTGTTGTAGCCACTCATGGACACATGTCTGGATCTAATTTATGTTTATACATTTATGCTTATATTGAAATAGACTGTGAAGTAACAGACTATTAGAATATCAACAAGTTGTGCAATAAATACAAAATTATTTTGAACCATTTTTGAGTGCGGTATCATATGTTAAAATTCTGAAAGGTTTGCCAGCAATGTTCAGTTCAGCTATGTTCTGTTTTGTTTGAAACCTGGCATTGAACAGTTACGAAAAAATATTTCACTCAATCAAATTATACAGTAGGGATTGAAATAAATTTTCTTCAATGCAAAGAACAGGTTGTGATTCAGTGAAATATTCTTTAACTGTTACATAGATGGACATACTTAGCAATGACACTTTTTAAGTAACTAGAAGACCTACCAACATGCATATCATCAGAGCTACCAAATCACTTTTTAGATCTCACTAAACATACCCCAACAAACTATCTTCTTTAAAGTCATTGCACGGGGGTTGTAGAGACTACTAATGAAAGGAACCTTGCTATTTGTAAAATTACTGCAAAATGCTGCATGTTTTCTGAACTGAGGCACTGTAGTGTCAGATATTCAGGATCCTTTTTTCTCTCGCATAATATCATACATTGGGCCAAATTTTAGCAAGGCAAAATGTGAGCAATGTTTGAGCAAAATGAATGTTCTATATGTATAAAATGAAACATTTTACCTTAATGCTTTCTGGTGATTCCTAACAATTTAGAACACATATTGCTGCAGTTTTACCTTGCTAACCAAGGGTAACTCTCTATAAGTTTTTGATAATTCACAACCTAACCCAGGGGTAGGCTACTTTATTTAATCAAACTGGCACTGGGTTTCAAATATGTAAATCCTCAAGAGGCTTCTAAAATGTGCAGATTAACCACCCCTGGTTTAAGAATTAAGTGGTAAATACCTTTTCTTTGTTGCGATTATTTTTTAAGATTCTGGGAGCTTCGGCAGTCTGAAGCATTAGAGGTATGAATGGATACATTCTAATTTATTTTTTACCAGAAATACTCTTGAAATCTAGTTTTATTTTTCAGAACAGTGACAAAAAATTAACCTTGTATTGAATATATTTAAAAACGTTTGTCATGTCTTAAATATTTTGTAATATTTGTGTTATGTACCCAGAATATGCATGACTTATTTGAATGCGAAGCTCGTGTGCTTAATTAAGGGAAAAAAAAATATTTAAAAAATCTTACATTACTTATATTTCTATCTGTTATGGAACTCTGATGTTTACAGTAATGCCAGACATGTAGGATTACATTAACAACAAAAATATAACAAAACAAAAAAACAAAGTGCTTTTGTAAAGAAAAAAAAATTATGCTATGCGTAAATTATTTTCCAGACTAAATTATTTTGCCGCACAGGATTATGTGCACAGTATAACCTCATTGCTCCTTGGCATCCATATGGGCTTGAAATGCAATTCTCTGCTAAGCACTGACAGTCCTTATGGTGATCATAGAGAGTTATAAAGCACAATTCTCCTCGGAATTATTTATGGTTTGTTGTTGTATTTTTTGGGAGAGTACCTAAGATTTGGGATTCATGATTTACACTAGTTCAGGAATAATTAACCAACAATGCCTTAGTGGATGGTTTTTGATGTCCGTTGTCACTTTACAACCCTACTTAGGAGCACTGCTGGGTCAGCCCTTCTGAAGCTTCCTATGTACTATTTGAAGGATCAAATCTGCTCATGAAGAAGTTCTGTCCTGTAAGTCAGGTGTGCACATACTCTGTGGAAACGCAACCCACTGCATCCAAACATTCACTGAATGGGAATATTACGAGCTTAAATCAAACAAGAGCTATAGCTAGGCACCCATCGCTACCTAGACATTCAGGAAATTACAGAATAGTGTCCTAGGCAGGGCTGCCAGATCCACCATGTTTTCATAGATACTTCTTGCTGATGGGCAGCTAATAACATGTAATAAGTATGATACTGATGTAGCATAAAATAAACCAATTCATTGATTAAAATGGTTTATTCAGGATCCTGATTTTATTCATTCATAAATGTCCCTCGTGCAGAATATGAATTCTTGCAGGCTTATTCACGAACATGATTATTTACTGAAGTGAGACTTCAAAGTGAATTTCAAATATAAGTTCAAAATAGAGAAAAGGTAGAAATTCTGTCAGCTATGCTTTCAGTCCAACTGTTCTGGCCTATTTTAGCCTTGTTTTCTTCATCCAGTTTCAATTCAGTAAATTGGTGTTTAGCCAGTAATCCTGAAAGTGAATTTTGGGCTATCATTGTCAACCTGAAAAGATTGTTGACTTGGGTATTTTTCCCAATTCAATTATCTTGACCTAAAATGTGAAATCCACTAACTACTATAGTTATTTACAAATGTGTGCATTGCCAGGAATTGAATTCTAAAATTGGAAAATGTCAAAATTGCTGCCAAAATAGTGAAATTGAAATTAAAACTGACTTGAATTTTTTTTTTTTTTTAAATTGTCTGATAATTGGCATGAATCTGATATGTGTGCTCAAGCATGGAGATGGTAACTCAAGCCAGCATTGCTTGTCAGCATTAGTACTGCCCAATCCTACTTGAACATTGGAGGTCAGTGGTTCCTGAACTAGCAGGTCGCCCCAGTTTAGGTAAATATGAAAATGGCTCTATTTGAAGGAGGGGATTTTTGCTTTATGGATTTTGTCCACTTTCCACAGGAGCCTTTTTTTAAATGGAGTGTACATAACACTGCATGCAGAGTGTTGTTGTTATGCAATGACTTGTTAAATGTTTGATACTAATGTTTTGCTACGATGTGAAGGCTGCAGACTTATGTCACAACTGCATCCTACAGACTTTTGTATTTCAGTATTAACTACCCTGTGTACTTTTTTGTCTGCTTTGTTAAAATATTTATAAACATGAAGGAATAAAAATAAATGTATAATAAAAAATATATATACCACTTTACTTGTATTTTGCACTTATTGATTATTACTGGATACTGTGTTCTAAACGTGTTCTGTAGTCAGGGCTGGCTTTAGGCCTGTAGGTGCCCTGTGCAAAAAATCTTCACTGCACCCTACTCTGGTCACAAGCCCTCCCGGACCACACACTCCCATTAACCCCTTAAAGCGGCACTGTCATGGCCGAATCACGTTTTTTTTTAACCCCCCCCCCCTCTCCAACTCCACTACATCTAACTGACCCCCTAAGCCCCCCATATTACCTATTTTATTCTTTATTTTCTGCCCAAAGCTATATTCAGGGCGCCGCTATCTTTGTGTGGGTAGAGGAAGTCCCTGTGGGACACGTCATCGGCCCACACTAGACAGACTGTGAGATTCCCGCACATGCTCAGTTAAACCCTTGGACATGCGAACGGGAATTTCATCTATTCATTCGTCAGAAAGATGAATGAATGAATAGAAATGTCAGACGAACAAACAAACACTGAGTATCAGTGTTCGTTTGTTCGTTCAGTTTATTACAAGGAGGGAGCTACCGGCGTGCAGCTCCCTCCTTGTAATATTTAAAGATGGAAGCAGCAGGTAGCAGTGCTCCCCGCCACTTCCTAAGCCACCCAGGTCCCTGCTCACTTTATGGGGGTCAATATGACCCCCATAATAGCATAAGGGAGATTAAAATCTCCTGAATGCCCCTACTCACTATACCGTGAGTAGGGGCATGTCTACTAAACAGTGAGCAGACTGTGGCTGCTCACTGTAAAAAAACTACTATCCTGCCCCCACCCCTGTGCGGCGGGTGGGGGCCCTAAATAACAATAAGCGGGGGGACCTATTGACCTCCCCCCGGCCCCCACCCCTGCACGGTGGGTGGGGGCCATAAAGATAATGAGGGGGGAGGACCTACTGTCCTCCCCTGGCCCCACCCCTGTGCAGTGGGTGGGGGCCATAAATTACAATGGGGGGACCTACTGTCCTTCCCCCTGGCCCCCACCCACCGTGCAGGGGTGGGTGGGGGCCATAATGATAATGAGGGGGAGGACCTACTCCCCCTGCCCCCACCCCTGCGCAGTGGGTGGGGGCCATAAATTACAATGGGGGGACCTACTGTCCTCCCCCCCTGGCCCCAACCCTTGAGCGGTGGGTGGGGGCCATAAAGATAATGAGGGGTGGGACCTACAGTCCTCCCCCCTAGCCCCCACTCTTGGGCGGTGGGTGGAGGCCATAAAGATAATGAGGGGGGGTCATACTGTCCTCCCCCCACTGGCCCCCACCCCTGCGTGGTGGGTGGGGCCATAAATTACAATGCAGGGGAGCTACTGTCCTCCACCCGCAGACCCCACCCCTGCGCTGTGGGTGGGGGCCATTAATCACAATGGGGGGGAACTACTGTGCTCCCCCCTGCCCCCACCCTTGAGCGGTGGGTGGGGGCCATAAAGATAATGATGGGGGCAGCGGGTGGGGACCCTAAGACAAATCCCCCCCCATCAAAGGTGACTAAAGGACCCCAAGCCCCTAATCACCCACCCCCCCATCCCAAAAAAAAGTTACCCCCTACCTACCCCCCTTACCCTAAAAAATAGTGAGGGGGGGAATAAAATAACTAACCTGTAAAGAAAAATGAAACTTACCATTTGACGTCTTCTTTTTTCTAAAATCTTAATTTTTCAGCCCCAAAAAAGGCCAAATAAAAAAACCATCATACCCGTCGAACTTAAAATAAAATAAAAAAACCCGAGCGCCAAAAAAAAAAAACAGACGAAAAAGAAAAAACCCGAGCGCAAAAAACTGAGCTCTGCACAGCGGGGGAAGGCTTATAAAGCCTTGCCCCGCCCTGCAATTAGGCTAAGAACACTCTGATTGGTTGGTTTAAAGGACCACTATAGTGCCAGGAAAACACTTGTTTTCCTGGCACTATAGTGCCCTGAGGGTGCCCCCACCCTCAGGGCAGTGGCGTACATACCAGGGTACCGGTGTGTACCCACTGGGCCAGCCTCTTCCCCTGGGGGCCCAGGAGCCGACCACCCCAGGGCCCCCCGAGGCTGGCCCTGCTGACACCCGGAAGGCGGGTGGCCGGTCGGGCAGGCGGGCGTGCGAGGAAGCACTCAGAGCAGAGTGCTCCCTCGCGCGCCGGCTAGACAGCCCGCCAGCCAGCCCAGCAGCACAACTGGACCCCAGGGAATCCCCCCAGCACTCCAAAAGGTAAGGAGGCTGGGGGGATACATTTTTTTTTTTTTAAACGTGTTAGTGTGAGTGTTAGAGTGTGTGAGTGTTAGAGTGTGTGTGAGTGTTAGAGTGACTGTTAGAGTGAGTGTTAGTGTGAGTGTTAGTGAGTGTTAGAGTGAATGTTAGTGTGTGTGTCTGCTAGTGAGTGTTAGTGTGAGTGTTAGAGTGAGTGTGAGTGTTAGAGTGAGTGTTAGTGTGTGTGTCTGCTAGTGAGTGTCAGTGAGTGTGTTACTGTGTGTGTCTTACTGAGTGTGTGTGTGTGTGTTAGTGAGTCTGTTTGATGTCTGTTAGTGAGTTTGTGTTTGTCAATGAGAGTGTATGTTTTGTAAGTGAGTGTGAATGTATCTGTCGCTGAGTGTGTCTCTGTCAGTAAATGTGTGTGTCTGTTAGCTAGTGTGTATGCGTCTGTAAGTGAGTGTGTGTCTTCAGCACTTACCTTTCTCCAGCGCCGGACTCCCTTGGCGCTGGGGATCCCTCAGCCTCTCAGCTCCGAATGCGACCGCGCACGCATTCAAACCGCCCAGAGGAAAGCATTACTCAATGCTTTCCTATGGACATTCAGTGTGCTCCTCTAGCGGCTGTCAGTGAGACAGCCACTAGAGGCTGGATTAACCCTCAGTGAAACATAGCAGTTTCTCTGAAACCGCTATGTTTTCAGCTGCAGGGTTAAAACTAGAGGGACCTGACACCCAGACAACTTCATTGAGCTGATGTGATCTGGGTGTCTGTAGTGGTCCTTTAAGTGTGTGTGCATCTGCATGCACTGGTGTACATACCGCGGTCGCAGGGGTCGCAGCCCTGTAACCCCTGCGACCAGGTGCCCACCGCCATGTGTTGTGGCCCGCGCGCGGGGGGGGACCACGGATCAATTTTCGCACCGGGGCCCCATGGGTCATGTGTACACCACTGTCTCAGGGTCCCCCTCCCGCTGGGCTCTGAGGAGAGGAAGGGGTTAAACTTACCTCTTTCTCCAGCGCCGGGCAGTAAGCTCTCCTCCCTCTTCTCCTCCTCTTCGGCTGAATGCGCATGCGCGGCAGGAGCTGCGCGCGCATTCAGCCAGTCCGTAGGAAAGCATTCACAATGATTTCCTATGGACACTGGCGTCTTCTCACTGTGATTTTCACAGTGAGAAGCACGCAAGCGCCTCTAGCGGCTGTCAAGAGACAGCCACTAGAGGCTGGATTAACCCTAACATAAACATAGCAGTTTCTCTGAAACTGCTATGTTTATAAAAAAAAAGGGTTAACCCTAGCTGGACCTGGCACCCAGACCACTTCATTAAGCTGAAGTGGTCTGGGTGCCTATAGCGGTCCTTTAAGCCAATCAGAATGCTTTGTGTCATTTTACACAGCGTGGGAAAGTTCTTTGGAATTTTTCCACGCTTTGTAATTTGACTCATAACACTTTGATTGGTGGGCTTGGAATCTAACCAATCAGAGTGCTCTTTGTCATTTTACACAGCGTGGGAAAATTCCAAAAAACTTTCCCACGCTGTGTAAAATGACACAAAGCACTCTGATTGGATGGATTTCAAGCACTCTGATTGGCTTAGCCTAATTATAAAGCCTTGCCCCGCCCTGCAGAGCTCAGTCTGCATGGAGCCCTCCCTGGGTGAAGATGGATTATTTTTTTGCGCTCTGGTTTTTTTTTTTGTCTGTTTTTTTTTTTTTGTGCTCAGGTTTTTTATTTTATTTTAAGTTCGACGGGTATGATGGTTTTTTATTTGGCCTTTTTTGGGGCTGAAAAATTACGATTTTAGAAAAAAGAAGACGTCAAATGGTAAGTTTAATTTTTCTTTACAGGTTAGTTATTTTATTTCCCCCTCACTATTTTTTTAGGGTGAGGGAGGTAGGCAGGGGGTAACTTTTTTTGGGTGGGGGGCTGGGTGACTAGGGGCTTGGGGACCCCTAGTCATCTTTGATAGGTGGGATTTGTCTTAGGGCCCCCCCTTATTATCTTTATGGCCCCCCCTTATTATCTTTATGGCCCCCACCCACTGCTCAAGGGTGGGGGTCCGGGGGGGGGAGGACAGTAGGTCCCCCCATTGTAATTTATGGCCCCCACCCACCGCGCAGGGGTGGGGGCCAGGGGGGAGGACAGTAGGTCCCCATTGTAATTTATGGCCCCCACCCACTGCTCAGGGGCAGGGGCCGGGGGGAGGACAGTAGGTCGCCCCCCCCCGATTGTCCATTATGGCCTCCACCCACCGCTCAGGGGTGGGGCCAATAGGTTTTTTTTTGTTTTTTTTTACATTGAGCAGCCACAGTAGGTCCCCCCTCATTATCTTTATGGCCCCCCACCCACCGCCCAGGGGTGGGGGCCGGGGGGGGGAGGACTGTAGGTCCCACCCCTCATTATCTTTATGGCCCCCACCCACCACTCAGGGGCAGGGGCCGGGGGGAGGACAGTAGGTCGCCCCCCCCCGATTGTCCATTATGGCCTCCACCCACCGCTCAGGGGTGGGGCCAATAGGTTTTTTTTTGTTTTTTTTTACATTGAGCAGCCACAGTAGGTCCCCCCTCATTATCTTTATGGCCCCCCACCCACCGCCCAGGGGTGGGGGCCGGGGGGGGGAGGACTGTAGGTCCCACCCCTCATTATCTTTATGGCCCCCACCCACCGCTCAAGGGTGGGGGCCAGGGGTGGGGAGGACACAGGCTGCTCACTGTTTACTTGACATGCCCCTAGTCGCGGTACAGCGAGTAGGGGCAGATCATTTACTAATACTAAGTAATCTTTACTTAGTATTAGTAAATGTGGTTGAAAGACCAATTTAGGCCTTTTGGTAGATAGCTCCCTAATACCGTGGGATTTAGGGAGTTATCTACTAAGCGGCTGCAAGATGCAGCTGCGGCACAAATGTAATTGGAGTTTCATTCATTCAAATTAAATTCTGATACGAACAACGTGCCGAATTGAGTTCTAAAAGAAACGAACATACTGTTCTCATTCAGTTAGAACGCAATTCGTCAGTTTCGTCTAAAATGACAGGAAGCATCATGAGATCACAGAGGAAAGGTAAGAATCATGGGAAAATTGCTCTGACCACCGGAAATGAAGTACACTTTGCTCCTCCGCTGGTCAAAGCTAGTCAAGCAGAGGAAACCTCTATAAGGCAAAGAGTCCCTACTTTGTCTTATGATTTTAAAGAAAACTAAAGAAGAACAGATCCTGAGAGAGGGGGAGAAGAGGAAGAGATTGAGGAAAGGTAAGTTCGGCATGACAGTTTTAAGGACCAAACTTCTGGAATAAAAGGGAATCATGATGTCACATATGTCATGTGTCCTTAAGGGGTTAATACTTCTCACCATTTAAAACCTCCTTATTAACCCCCCACAAAAAAGATTAAAAAGCTGTATGAAAATACTAATTTTACATACGTGCAATATAAATATAGCTCTATATAGGTGTCTCTTCAATTTGCAATTAAAATAAAAAAATAATAAAGATTGATTCACCTTTTTTCAGCGCCTCCCACAATGTCATGGAGGAGATATTGCCTACTGTGCCAGTGTCCAATCCAATGCTTCTCATAGAGGACAAGCAAGTGTTGTGCACACAGTAAAATGTTCCCATAGGAAAACATTGAATCAATGCTTTCCTGGGAGACTTCTGCATTACGTGACCGAGTTTTACTCAGTCAGTGCAGCAGAAGCACCTCTGGTGGATCTTGTACTGACAGCCACTAGAGGTGGAATTAACCATGCAATGTAAACATTGCAGTTTCTCAAAAACACAGGCCCACTGCACTCAGACCACTTCATCTCAATGGTCACAGTGACAATAGTGTTACTTTAAGTAAAACTAATTTGTTGTTTAAAAGGTAAGAAAAAAAACTATATATTGCAAATGGTCTACTTAAGAAAAAGATGCACACCAACACATACTCACTCTCACTGACTCACTCAATCACACATAGAACCACTGTCAGCTGCACTCATCTACACCCACAGTTATGCATACAATCAGGGCTGGTGCTTGGATTTTTAGGTACATAGGCGAAGATGCATTTTTCCAGCCCCCCCCCCAAAAAAAAAACATCTTCACCTATGTGCCTCTTAACCAGCCCCTCTCCCCTCCCTGACCATTAGTAGTTCCTTCCCTTCCCTGTCCCTTAGTGTTCTTCTCCCCTCCCCCCTCTTTTCCCTGTCTCTTGTTGTTTCTCTCCCATTCCCTCCCTGTCCCTTGGTGCACCCCACACCCCTTTAATGGTCACACTCCGCTTCCTGGTGTGCCTCCTACCTCTATTGTTGCATTGCCGAGTGGAGCAGATCCCCTAAAGGAGCTTCAGTTTTCTGTACCCGGCCGGACTGACAGGGAGTGCTCTCTCTGTGAGCACCTCCTGTCAGTCTGGCCAGGTACAGGAAACAGAAGTCCCTGTACCGCGCTCTGCTCCGCTACACTCTGTACACACTGACAGTCACACACTCAATGACAAACACACAGACGTCACTGACAGACACAGACTCATTGAGCTGACACACACTCATTCATTGACACTGACAGACCCACACTGATTGACACTCATTGACAGACACACTGATAGTCAAACACAGACTCAATGACAAACATACTCTCACTGATTTGACAGACACACTCATACACTCACATGCACACACACTCATACAATCACTCACAGACACACACACTATCACTCAAACACACACACTGTCACTCACACACACTGTCACTCACAGACACACACACTTTGTCACTTACACACACTTTGTCACTTACACTCACAGACGTACACACTTTGTCACTCACACACACTGTCACTCACAGACGTACACACTTTGTCACTCACACACACTGTCACTCACAGACGCACACACTTTGTCACTCACACACACTGTCACTCACACACACTGTCACTCACAGACACACACATTGTCACACACTGTCACTCACACACACTGTCGCTCACAGACACACACACACTGTCACTCACAGACACACACACTCTGTCGCTCACAGACACACACACACTGTCGCTCACAGACACACACACACTGTCACTCACAGACACACACACACAGTCACTCACAGACACACACACTCTGTCACTCACAGACACACACACACTGTCACTCACAGACACACACACACTCTGTCACTCACAGACACACACACTCTGTCACTCACAGACACACATCACATACATTCACTAATTATTTTATAAATACATATTTTCCACCCAGCCTCCCTACCTGGAGAGCTGGTGTGGATGATGGATCTGTCCCTGGGGCTGCTGGGCGGCCTGCGGCAGTGCTGTGATCAGAGGCGGCGAGGGAGCTCTAATCTCCACCCTCTGCTCCCTCGCGGGCTGCCTACTGATGCCGGGGGAGCCGGGTTGATGACGTCATATTCCAGCTCCCGCGGCACCAGCAGACAGCACGCGAGGGAGCAGAGGGTGGAGATTAGAGCTCCCTCGCCGCCTCTGATCACAGCACTGCCGCGCCGGGGGTCGAGATGGTGGCCTGGCAGGAGGGAGAGCTTCCCTCCTGCCGGTCACTGAAATATTGCGCCCCCAGAGCCTGTGCGCCCTAAGGCGGCCGCTTGTGCCGCCTTATAGACGCGCCGGCCCTGCATACAATCAATAACATAAAAAGTGACGTGCAGTCACTGACAGAAACACACAGGCACTCATTGACACACATACAATGAGCAAGCTCCCACTAACACACACATTTACTGCCACAAGCACTCACTGGCACAATCATTCACTAAAACACATTAACACACAAACTCACTGACACACACACTGGTACAAGTACTCACTAACACACATTGACACAAGAACTCACTGACACAGGCACTGACACACACACACACACACACACACTGACACAAGCACTCATACACATACACTGGCACAAATACTCACTAACACACATTGACACAAGGACTCACTACCACAGGCATTCACTGTCACAAGCACTAACTGAAACACACACCACACACCAGGGCTGCCATCAGAAATTTTGGAGCCCCTGACAATGCATAAGGTCTGGTGTATGCAGAGTGTGTGTTGTGTTAGTGTATGCAGAGTGTGTGTTGTGTTAGTGTATGCAGAGTGTTTGTTGTGTTAGTGTGTGTTGTGTTAGTGTATGTAGTGTGAGTGTATGTAGTGTGTGTGTGTTGTGTTAGTGTATGTAGTGTGTGTGTTGTGTTAGTGTATGCAGTGTGTGTTAGTGTATGCAGTGTGTGTGTTGTGTTAGTGTATGCAATGTGTGTGTTGTGTTAGTGTATATTAAATTAAATGTTTCTCCCCCCTCCCTGGTTACCTGTGTGCAGGGAGGGGGGAGATTCCATGATCTGTGGTGGTCCGGTGGCATGGGGGCCCCCCGGCTCCCTGTTACTGCAGAGGCGGCCCAGCACACTGCTTCTACTCTTCTCTTCCAATAACACTCGCGAGACCCGCAGAGCATTGCCATGGTAACCGGGTCTTGCGAGAGTTATTAGAAGAGAAGAGTGGAGGCAGTGTGGTGGGCCCCCTCTGCGGTAACAGGGAGCCCGGGGCCAGGGGCTGCACACATAGATAGCGATATTCGCTATGTGTGCAGAGAAAGTGGGGCCCGGGACTGCGAGAGTAGCCGGGCCCCCCAGGACCGCCGGGCCCGTGACAACAGTCATGGTTGGCACCCCCTGATGGCGGCCCTGCCACACACTGGCACAGACCCTAGCATAAACACTGTCACACAGACATTGAGCGTTGTACCTTATGACACACACACAGACACTGGCATACAACAGTTTGCAAATGCATATTGCTACTGTGTTGTTACGGGCAAATGCAAATATTACAAGTTTTAGAATTAAATGTTGTATTTCTTAAACTGTGTACTTTGTCTTTAAGAGATATTGCAAACTGACAAGGTGTTAGAAATGGAACATTGTTTTTCATAGATGTTTCTTTAAGCAATAACCTCAATGCATAAAATGTTTGCGCCATTTTGTCCCAGACGAATTACAATAACAATAATGCATAAACAAGCTTCAAGGCTATTCTACGACACTTGCAGTACACAATATACTGTGGTAACCCCAAGTTAATGGAACTTCCCCAAATCCGTGAATCTCCCGCGACTGTGCACTTACGTCTTAGTATAAACAACAGATAAACTATTCAGACTTTAAGATGCCATCTTGAACTAAGTCAGGAAAATTTCCATGACGTATACACCCTTTAGTTATGGCCTTGTATGTTTGCCAAATTAAGGGAGGTCCTAAACTGAATAAAGTAAAAGAAGTGTTACTTTTTCATATTTGAACTACAGTAACCTAAAATGGAGACACCTAAGGTATAAATAGGTGTACTTTTAAATGTTAAGACACAGAGGAGAGACTTGGAGACAGACGCTGCTCCATCTTAAAATGACAGAGAGGCTGACATGATGACATGTTCAGAAGGGTATGTTAACCTATTAATGATATTTGAAAGCATTTAGTTTAATCTTATAAACTCTGCTATAATGGATTTTATATTTTTATATAATAAATATCCAAAAGACAATCTTGCTTCCAAGACAATCCTTATTTTATATTGTATTCTCAATTATTTATATATGTTAAATAGAGGATCTCTTACACTATATAAAATTATGGCTAAGATATCTGTATGGTTAGCCCTACTAAGTTCTATGCTTTAAGACATTATAGTGGTAAATAAAGGAACCACCAGCGGTTACAGTGTGGTTTACGGAGGCATTAGTTTGGCAGATCCTACAGAATTGTAATGGTTGAAGCCTGGCAGCATTAACAGAGATGGGGCACTAACAGAGAGTAAATAGAAATATCAGGTCATAGAGTACTGACCTGCAGCAGCCAATGGCTCTATCCTCAGCCATGCTCCCAGACAGGATTATCTGATCTGCAGGAGGGTGTCACACAGCAGCAGGGGAAGGAAGGCTGTTAGGTGCTGGCACTCCTCTGAGGGGAATCTACAGCCAGCACAGAGGCCATGAAAGAGGCCAGTGCTGTAAAATGCAGGCAAGTGACTGTCAGCCAAGGACAGGAGGGAGGGGGGCTGGAGGAGCATGCTTTGTGGAGCATGTAAGCAGAGGAGCTGTCAGATTGGAGAGTGAGTGTCTGCTTCCTTACTGACTCCGCCTCCCTAGCTCTGCTGCTGCTCACAGCTCCTTTCAAATTGCATGCCTCTTATCAGGAGCTGGGAGTTCACCGAAATCAGGACTGTCCGTGATCCGTGTGCTGCTTCAGCTACAGCCCCACGGCTCTCCTCTATATTAACCTGAGTGTCACAGAGGCAGCAAGGGAAGGATTAACAAGCCCTAGTGTCCAAGCATGTGCGAGCTGTGTTGGCTGCATGGCGCCCCTGTTGCCATGGCACCCTGTGTGGCCGCACTGCTCGCACGCCCTAAAGGTAATTCACAAATGGAGGATACCGCACTCTCACTGAGCAATCCAGGTGCTTATCAGAGCCAGGGTTGGCAAAACCCAATTTAGTAAATAAAATAGATTAGGTCCAGGCACTCGGGATTGCTGCAGCAAGGCAAATTTATTGAAACAAAAACTGCAGCGTTTCGGCCTACACAGAGGCCTTTATCAAGCTTGATTAAAAACTGCAGTGTTTCGGTCTACACTGAAGCTTGATAAAGGCCTCTGTGTAGGCCGAAACGCTGCAGTTTTTGTTTCAATAAACCTGCCTTCCTACAGCAATCCTGAGTGCCTGGACCTAATTTATTTTATCGGATATATGTGTTCTATGACTGACAGCTGATACCTGGCTGCTGCCATACATGACATGATAAGCTGGCTGCCTCACTTGTATTTTTGTATTTATTTATTTGTATTTTGCTCATATGTGATATGATATGCATACATATAGGCTATCAGAAGAAAGCTCTATCTGTATTTTTATAAACAATATATAATATTTAATATAACAATTCTTATATAATGCTCGTATGAGTAGGTGTCCTAAATGGGAAAGCAGGATACACCTGCATTTAACAATAGTGCAAAAAAACACTCACAGCATCATTAAACTAAAATGAGCATTCTTGGGAATTCAAAGCGAATTTCAAATTTAGCAAACTGGAAAAATTCTCCAAGTCAGTTAAGCCTTCAATTTGGCCTTAAATTTGAAATTCACAAAATTTCAATTTGGCCTTAAATTTCAAATTTGAAATAAAAAAATTCCCAACAATTCTCACTTTAGTGAATAACCCTATTTATTTGTAACACACAGAATTGTGAGTCCCTAATGAGTTAACAGAAAACTGATTTATTGCACACGTCAAGGAAAGACATTTACTGTAAGTTCTATTCTTCCTTTCTAAATAAGTAAAATAAACAAACAATTTCTGAGCTATATTTGAATGGCAGATCTTTCCAATCTCATATGCATAGCAAGAAATGTTACAATATTTATCAGATGCAATTACATGTGAGGCAGCCTGCATGGAATACAGAGGTAAGGAAATATATCATAGTGACAATATTGTTTGAGTTACTTAGAACACACAACACAGTCATCAACTGTGTACTCATCATTCACTCACCATGTAATCAGAGTATTGAACTCTCTCAGGCGAGCTCTTACCGTTCCTACTAATTTACCTTTGATTCATTACCCAGCTGGGTGTTTACCATTAATCAATGGAACTCCTGGAAATCCATATAACGTGTTGATAGAATGCATACTTACAATTCCTTGTTCTTTGCCAGTTGAATGTGTTTTTTTTTAACCAGGAGATAATTCATAGTGTCAAATTAAGATGCTGTGTTCACCTTCTTTCACTTGTACAGTCACTCTTCTTTTTGCTATGTGTTTATTCATTTTGCACACTATGAATCCTGTTTATGGACTTTTGCCTAGCACCTAGTTTAAACAAAAATATTAGAAAATAAATGGACTTATTCATCCGTGAAGATAAAATAATCATTAAGATGTCAAGAAGTTACCTGAATAATAAAGGAAATAAAACAGCACTTTTAGATGAAAGGAAAATACAATTTAAACTTTGAAATAACAAACACATAAAATATATAGGCGATTGTAGGCTTTTAAAAATGAATAGGCTTGCGAAAAAATAATGTGAATCCATATATCTTAATGTAGCCTATTGATGATTCACCCATGTCAAAGCAAGATGACTTCAGCCAAGACGTTTTTTTTGTAATTCAAATTAAAGCCTTATCAACATTTGTGGGTGTGTATATTAGCACCCCATGTCTGGTCTATACAAATAAACATACTAACACACAGCAGATTAACAGTTTCTAGGTCATCTGTTTTATAGTGGTTTTGTCACATTGATCAATGATGTAAGTGCTTTGTCTAACTGGAAAGCAGAAACATAATTCAAATTAATGAAATAAGACTAAATGAATAAGATAACATTGATTTGAATTTTATATAATCATTTCAATATTTAATATAAAGTGTGTTGAGAACTGCAATCAAAAACGTCATACTTTCAAAACAAAAGACTCAACATATGAAATAGTATAACAGACAGGGCTCGAGTCCTGCAGGAACGCAAGGGAACGGCGTTCCTGCACTTTTTCCAAAGCAGGAACGCTGTTCCCGCAAGTGATCCTGCAGGACTCGAGCCCTGCTTAGCAGCACACGGGGGCCCAGCACACTCTGTGTTCCCTCTCCAGCTCTAACTCTCGCGAGACTCGCCTGCATGCTGTGAGGAGCATTGCCATGATAACCCATCACATTCACGAGACCCGCGGCTGTCAGAGCATTGCCATGGGTTATCATGGCAATGCTCCGCACAGCACGCAGGCGAGTCTCGCGAGAGTTAGAGCTGGAGAGGGAACACAGAGTGTGCTGAGCCCCCGTGTGCAGCGGCTGGCTCCCTCCACCATACCACCGGACCACTAGGCGATCTCCCCCCTCCCTGACAAGGTAAGAAGCAGGGAGGGAGGAATAAAAAAAATATATATAAACACATAAATGAAAAAAAATGCTTCCCACCCTATCATCCAGCACACACACACATCATCCAGCACACACACACACATCATCCAGCACAAATACACACACACATCATCCAGCACACACACATCTTCCAGCACACACACATCACACACACATCACACACACATACATCTTCCAGCACACACACACACACACACACACACTTCATCCAGCACACACACACTGCATTCATTATACACAAGCTGCACTCACTACAAACACACTACATTCACTACACACACTGCACTCACTACAAACACACTACATTCATTATACACACTGCACTCACTACACACACTGCATTCATTATACACACTCTACATTCATTATACACACTCTGCATTCACTATAAACACACTACATTCACTACACACTGCATTCATTATACACACTCTGCACCCACTACGCACTGCATTCATTAAGCACACTCTGCACTCACTACAAACACACTACATTCACTATACACACTCTGCGAGAGAATCTTGGGTGAGTTCCCACACTTTTTTCCCCAAGGACTTGACCCCTGATAACAGATAAATCACCTACATTTATGGTGGATCCCAAGTAATAGACATTGATTCAAGCTTACAGACAGTTCCAGAACACCCACCCACCCACCCACCCACCTGTTTATTTCAATATTTGAAGTGTACATTGTTGTTTTATATGGATTCACGTTCTGCACTATACCAAAGTTTGATTGGGTTTACTGGCAATGCAATGGTAAGTCAATAAGCCAAATGATGCTGATTCTAGGCAGATAAAAGAGGGCAGGTAAAGGACGTGTAACACATTACCACACTGTAAACATTTTAAAGAAGAGTGTAGTCTGAAAAAAATAGATTAACCATTTATTAATTTAATCAGTAACGTGTTCTCAAGTACTAGAACCCAAAGGGTGAGACGTCATCACCATGTGGATAAACTTATCAGTTATATAGCGCCAACATATTCTGCAGCGCTTTACAATTATAAAATGGGGATATTTGGCAAGTGATTTACATTTGTAATATAACAGAGACAAAAAGTAAAGAAGGTCCTGCTCAAACAAGCTTACAGTCTCATAGTAAGAGAAATAAAAGCATGTCAGAGGGGAGGAGGGGTTGATGGATAAGATGCCTGTGTAAATCAGCTAGTAAAAGTAGTGTGTGGAAGTACCGAACAGTGGCAGGAGAAAGAGTGAGCTAGGCTATGGAGGTGAGGGAACTGATGATGACAGTGAAGGAAGATGGTGTGTTTTCAGTGACTTCTTAAAGGGCTGGAGACTAGGTGAGAGTCTGATTGCATGGGGTAGAGAATTCCAAAGGCTTAATGCAGCCTGCGCTCTGGCCTAAATCCCCATGTACATTTAAACAAAATGGAGGCTCTTTAATTTTATTGCAATGGCCATTTGAATACATAAGCTCACCTGCCACGTAACGTTCTCTTTGTTTTTACTATGTATTTTGAGCTGTTGGATACTAAGCTACTGTTGCTGTAAGCGCGGTGCTTTATCTTTGTGTTTGTATATGAATTTTGTATCACACAGCTATGTTACATTGCTGCCAGCCACCCCATGTTTGTCTTATTAAGAGTTTATAAGTATGTAGGGGCAGCACCCCTTCCTGTCTCAACAGAGAAATTTGCCTTTTAGCTGATACCAGCAAGCTGATTTGTATGTTATAGCCCTATTCAATGTAAAGTATGTAGGGGTTTATAAAACACCCTTTCATGTCTCAATAGAGATGTTTATACTTTGTCTGATACCAGCAAAGTTTATTGTATGTGAAGAAGCCCTATAAAGGGTTGAATGTGAAAGGGTTTATAAAATACCCCTTCCTGTCTCACTGGAGATTTTTGGCTGATATCAGCAAATCTAATTGCTAGTGTAGGACTCACCTTTTGAGGCTTGCCTTGACGTGGCAGGTGAGCTTATATATTCAAATGGCCATTTGAATAAAACTAAAGAGCCTCCATTTTGTTTAAATGTACATGGGGATTTAGGCCAGAGCGCAGGTAACGTTCTCTTTGTTTTTACTAGAAATTAATGTATGTATACCAAAAAACTAAATTTGCCAAAAAAGAAAACATTACGCTCTGATAATGAAAAGGTTTGTGCTGTGGTTTTGTTGGGAGGGTTTGATGATGTTGATACACTATGTCAAAGGGTTCAACAGAAAAAAATAACTGAGAATACCTGCTCTAAAGAAACAGCAATAGTGTGACTGAACACTATAAAATGAAAATATGTTACAAACTACATTGTTTAACAAAAAGTTAAAATAAACAAGTTAAGAGCAAAACATTGTGCTAATAACCAAGAAGTGGTACAATATGCTAATAACTAAGAAGACAAGCATCTGAAAATAGAGAATTTGCCACGTTTCTCCAAACACCCTTGGTTGACAGCTTCCTGCCTTCTAGTCAACGGGATGCAGGAAATTCTTATTTCATACTTGCATGAAATGCAATACATTCTAATCAAGAAGCCCAGGAAAAAAATCATTAATTATCTAGTATTGAGAGATGACTGTTTTGCCCAGAGGCTAAATAACACAAATGAATTGCCTTTAAATATCCTTGGATTAGCTAGACTGTCATTGAACAATTATGATTGTATGAATTCTCATTGTTATAAGCTGTCAGACAAAGCTGTTAACTTACTTTGTTACCATTATGATGCAGTCTACCAGGGTATGTATAGCAACTATGGAATAACTACATATCTCAATGCTTTGCCGACGTTACAATTTGGAAAGCATAATGAAAGATGCAGTTCTACAACAGCTGGAGACCGCAATACCTAGTCTAGAGTAATCTTACAGATTTGGCTAAATTTAAAATAAGCCATCTCTGTAGAAACTCTACTTGAAATAGTACTGCTAGGCATCTGTACTGTATAAAAATAATAGACCAGAAATAGTAATAAGTCAAATGTACTCACAATTTTCTAAGCAAATAATCTGCTCAGTATATTCAGCGTAGCTGGTATAATCCCCACCTGGGATTCTTGATGAGATACTCACTTAAAGACTTCTGTAGGGCTGCACCATTCCTATGGAACGCCCTTCCCCTCTCTGTTAGACTTTCACCCAGTCTCCACTCCTTCAAAAAATCTTTGAAAACTTACTTATTCAGGAAAGGTTATCTGCTCAGGAAATTGTAAGTACGTTTTACTTACTACTACTCCTGGTCTATTATTTTTATACAGTGAGCACTATTGTTACTATTTATTTTCTGTTTTGGTTTTATGCATACCATGCTGCTACAATATTTGCTGACTGCACCTTCCATTGATATCCTACAATTGGGGGGGGGATCAAAACCACTGGTCTTAGCTCTACTACATGTGAGTCGAAAATGTGGAATTCTTTTATATCCTTGCTCGTTATTTTAGATTTATTACACTATTGGAGTCCCTTTTTTTAATTTGTATCTTTTGTATATCTACGGATCCCGAGCATCCCCGTGACTAGCAAGCTTAAGGAAGGAGAAAGCCTAACTAGGTGCTTAGGAATTCTCACGTATACCTACCACAAAGACTTTATTTTGAGACTGCTGCTATTACCTTTTGGGTACCTGTTTTACAGTTTTTATAGGTTCCATTTACTTTTTTCTTTGCCCGTGATTGTTTTATCTATATATTGTCCATTTGACCTCTATCTGTTACTTTGACGCACTCTATTACCTTGTTTCTTTACCATTATTTAAGAGTTTTTGGAGAGAATTTCCCTTTTTAGGTGTGCTGCCTACTACCCTGTTATTTAGTGTTGCCCCATTTTCTCTTTTTTTTTTTTAAAACAAGATATGCTGCTTTTTTTCTTGTTGATTGTGATCTGATAACCATTTTATCATACGATGCTCTATTTTCTTGTAAAATGTATATTGAAGACTTAGCAAGTAATATTGCAATCCAGTTTAGTCCAGGCAAAGCAATGGCACACAATGCAAATGACGAGAACAGAAAGATTGTTTCACATTCTCCTGTTTTACTATGTTCAATTGCAAAAAAGGGTAACATTTACAATGATAACTAACAGAGAACCAAGATGTAGGCAGTAGTTCCAGGATTGATGTGTGGATTTCTACATTTTAAATTTTTTTCGAGACTTCACAAAAACACATTTTCTAAATACACAGAATTGCAAAAATCATGGAACGTGACAGGTCATTATTAAAGTACAGAAATAAAAGACCCGAAAGGAAGCTTTGGGAGACCAATCCTGTAATGCATGATGTTCGTAATAGATGCGCCAGTCAATAAAGCCTGCAATAAAGCCACGCTGCGAACGGAACGAGCACCGAAACACAGTTCAGCCGGCCAAAATATAAGACAAAAAGTTGACATGTCGACGGCCCCTGCAGTTGAATAGCTTGTGAAAGATATCCAGCATTGCTGCCAGTCGCTTTCATCCCACCAATGACAAAAGGTACCAATCTGCCGTGATGTTGGAGGTTCCCAAGACGCACTCCACTCATAGTGTGATGTTGCGAGATAGGTTAAATACTGGATTGCTAAGACATTGTCCATGCGTAATGCAGTAGTCGGACATGTACAGGCCAGTCTGTGAATAGCAAAAGAGCTTGTGATCAGTTCCAGGCAGTTGATATGTGAATCGGTCACCTCGTCTAGCCACAGTTCCCCAGCCCCAGAGGCTCACATCCAATTTCACCACAAATACTGGAGAGAGACCAAATATGGCCTTTTTTATTCCATGCCTACATATCAAGAAGCCACCAACAAAGCTACAAGAGGCCTGAACACAGGTAGTGTGCCTTCAACAGTTGCATGTAGAGATCCAGGGAAGATAGCTTGAATGAAAGCAGAAAAGAGACCCATGAATTGAGCAAGAAGATGAAGAAGGATGTGGTCCACCCACAGTATTTTCCGTATCGCCTTCCGGATGGTCGCGATCTTTAATTGGGGTACGCAGGAGAGTTGATCTTGAATTACTGAAACAGATACGACTTAAGTGGGTTCAAGCAGCTTCATCGAAATTCACTACAAAACCCAGGGACTCTAGAAAATGTATGGCTGGACAGAAATCTCCTGTCCTGTCTTTTTCAGGCCAGGAAGGTAATGCCGAAGAAAGCCTTGTGTTCTTTGGAGACATTGAGAGGTTGCATGATGTGATGTAGCCCTTTACTATCTGTAGATTCCAAGCGTCCTATAATATGAATTCCCAATCCTCTCAGAAAAGTGACATCCTGCCTGAAATTAACGTAGTGGAAGGACAATGGAAACATGAACGAACCTGTGGGAAAACTTCCTCAGCCTCTGCTCCAGGGTCCTCATGACCTGTCTGCACCACTTTAGAAGGACAAGGTCCATGATGAGGAATTTGGGAAGAATAAGGAGGTTGTCATGGTAGGCCTGGGCCCAGCTCACCCAAAAACACTGCAACCTGGAGGAGGGTATAATACCTGTCCCAAGGAGGATTGAGCCTTGTCGAAGGTCGTAAACAGGGAGACATGTTTCTTGAACTCGGAGATGAAGGAGTCATCAAACAGTAATCTATTGTTGGGCGGTGTCGGCTCCTTAGTGTTCAAGAGCTCCAAGTTAATCCCTGAGAGAGACTTTCTTTATATCTCAGTTTACAATGCCACATCAGAGTTCTCCAGCATACAAATGGAGCGTTGGGCCCATTTGCATATAGCATTTGGGTCGAGCTGGGTTCCTTGTGACAGTGCCATGACTGTAAAGTAGAGTATATTGACTAACGGACCTAGAAAGTCAAGCAATTTATCCTGGGTGCCTTTACATGGTCACGTCCCTTCCTTGACCTAAATATCATGACCGCCTGATCAAATTCTGGCGTGACTGCCATTTTATTTTCTGGGAGTAGAGGTCGTGGACATTCCACTCATAAGTGAGCCTGGACCTCGCAGTCTATTGGCTTTTTTATCTAGAAATGGACTAACAAAGCCAAATGGATGTCTGATGGTCCTGGGATCTAATAGTGAGCAACCCTGAGCAGGGAAAACTCCTCCTCACTGTCCAACGGATGAGAATCCCGGCTGTCATCTTGTGGGAGGGAGCATTCCATGAACGACTCCTTAACATATCTGACACATTATGCCAATGATGCTCATCATCCAATATGGAATTGTCTGCGCTCCACTCATCCAACATGCCTAAAGCAGATGGGTCAAGGCATCTTCCACTTCTGAGTATTGTACCAGAGGGGGTAGCCCCGCTAACATCAAATATTTAGTGTATTCAGCTGGTGCCTTCCCTTTTAATCTGTGAGGTAAACTTGAGGCGCCCTTTTTGTGGATTTTGGCCATGGGTGGGAGGTCTCTGGTGGAAGCTTCCGAGCCAATGGCATCCTCATCTATTGGAGGAGCAAGACCCAAGGTTTGGGTAGGGACCTCAGGAGGAGGATATGCCAATATCTTGGAGAGAGCCTTCTCCTCAGAAACTGCCACTGTAGCATTAATCATATACTTGATGTCCTGGGTTTGTGGTGGTGGTGAGTCACTCAATTTGGTGCATGAAATGTCCTGTCCGGTGTAATCACAGTTGGATAGTGATACCACAATTAGGAGGGTTTACCCCTTTCAATTCCCAGCAGGCACAGAGGCCAGGAGAGGGCGTAAGGGGGCTCACCCCTATAGTATAGTAGAAGGCCCACCTCTGCGCACAGATGTACCAGACAGTCTGTACAAACAGGCACCAGAAAAGTTTAATCGTATACACTGTGTACCTCCCTCTTTAGATGGTATAATTCGGTGGCAACATAGAAACATAGAAACATAGAATGTGACGGCAGATAAGAACCATTCGGCCCATGTTGTCTGCCCAAATACTTTCATTAGTCCCTAGCCTTATCTTATATTTAGGATAGCCTTATGCCTATCCCACGCATGCTTAAACTCCTTTACTGTGTTAACCTCTCAGCTGGAAGGCTATTCCATGCATCCACTACCCTCTCAGTAAAGTAATACTTCCTCTAATTTAAGACTATGTCCTCTTGTTGTGGTAGTTTTTCTTCTTTTAAATATGGTCTCCTCCTTTACTGTGTTGATTCCCTTTATGTATTTAAATGTTTCCATCATATCCCCCCTGTCTTGTCTTTCCTCCAAGCTATACATGTTAAGATCCTTTAACCTTTCCTGGTAAGTTTTATCCTGCAATTCATGAACCAGTCTAGTAGCCCTTCTCTGAACTTTCTCTAAAGTATCAATATCCTTCTAAAGATACAGTCTCCAGTACTGCGTACAATACTCCAAGTGAGGTCTCACCAGTGTTCTGTACAATGGCATGAGCACTTCCCTCTTTCTACTGTAATACCTCTCCCTATACAACTAGCAATCTGCTAGCATTTCCTGCTGCTCTATTACATTGTCTGCCTACCTTTAAGTCATCAGAAATAATCACCCCTAAATTCCTTTCCTTAGATGGTGAGGTTAGGACTTTATCAAATATTCTGTACTCTGCCCTTGGGTTTTTAACGTCCAAGATGCATTATCTTGCACTTATCCACATTAAATGTCAGTTGCCACAACTCTGACCATTTTTCTAGTTTACCTAAATAATTTGCCATTTGGATTATCCCTCCTGGAACATCAACCCTGTTACATATCTTAGTATCATCAGCAAAAATACATACCTTACCATCAAGACCTTCTGCAATATCACTAATAAAAATATTAAAGAGAATGGGTCCAAGTACAGATCCCTGAGGTACCCCAGTGGTGATAAGCCCAAGCTTCGATACTCCATTGACTACAACCCTCTGTTGCCTGTCACTCGGCCACTGCCTTACCCATTCAACAATATTGGAATCCAAACTTAAAGATTGCAATTTATTGCTAAGCCTTCTATGTGCAACAGTGTAAAAAGACTTACTGAAATCTAGGTAAGCAATGTCTACTGCACCACCCTGATCTATTATTTTAGTTATTCAATCAAAAAACTCAATAAGATTAGTTTGGCATGATCTCCCTGAAATGGCATAAAGTATATAAATAAAGTAAGCGCCTCCATCTGACACCCTTGATGTGGTAGTTAGTGTGCCTTTAATGGATTATTATTATTGGGACTCACCACTCACAGCCGGTTGAAACAAACGGCTTATATATGCAAGGGATTGGTACCCTTAATATGTAGTAAAATACTACTCACCCCTATAGAATACCATAAGGCACATGACCGGGATAGGATATATGGGTGCTCACCCCAAATGTAGCAGGGGGCTCACCCCTACACACAGTTGCACCAAGCAGGCTGCACCATCAGGCACGCTATATGTAAGTAAACTTCTAGATGTAAGTTTGGTAAACCTTTGCAATCTAACTTATAACTGTACAATTGATAGAGCACAAATAAATCCTTCTTATGTAGTAATAAAGGAAAGCACCTGAGAGAGATCCTGTAGTAGTTGTATGCAGTGTAGCAGTAGATCCAGGAGTGCAGGCCGACCAGTAAGTGAGAGGTATCAGTGTAACAGGAGGATTCCTCGTATTCACAGGCAGTATGGATCAGTGTAAGTCTTATAGTGTATCCTGGTACAAATTAGTTACTGTTAAAACTCTGTAGATACTAACCGAATGGACTACAACAAGAAACAAAATGGCCACCGTGAACCTCACAAGATTAAAGATGGCCACCGCACGGGAGGACCTGGCAGGAACAACTCCCACGGGCCCGAAGTGGAGACAGCACTGCGAGCACAGCGCTGTCTGCCACGGCACAGGGAAAATACAAGGAGTAATACCCAGAGGCCTAAGGGCAAACTGAAGCAAGCAAATACAGGGATTAATATCCTGAGGCCTAATGACAAACTAAAGCAAGAAAATACAGGGTCAATTAAAGCAAGTAAAATCCAGAGGCCTAATGGCAAACTAAAGCAAGCAAATACAGGATAAATTAAAGGGAGTAATATTCAGAGGCGTAATCGCAAACTAAAGCAAGAAACTACAGGGAGCTATATCAAGAGGCCTAGTGGCAAAGTAAATGTACAGAAAGCAAAACAGTGGGGATGACAGTTGGAAGGGCAGTATAGAGTATAAGAAACCTTCGGAAACACCATGAAAGAGATTTAAGTGGACATAGAAATACACATGAATCATACAGAAAACAGAAGGAGCAAATACTCTGACCTGTGCACAGCAGGAGCAGCAAAGAAAGAGGATAGGTTTTAGAATGTCAGGGCCTTATATAGAGAATATTACTTTGTTTTCATTGGTTGATTCTATGATTGATCTGTGCTGCTGGAGTTTTGAGTAAAGAAAGTTATGCAAAATACAAAGCCTCCTGTCATGTGGTAAAATTCATTCATTATTCAAGAATTCATATATTCATTAAAAATATATACAGCAGTACTGCTTCAGTAGTATATCAATTTATGTTGGTCTCATTGTGGAATGTTGTCTGATGCAGGACATGAAGACATAATTTGGACTGTCATATTTGATTAAAGATACAAAGGAGTAGATATGTGCAAAAAAAAATTTCTAAAATGTTTCATCTGAATCGATTTCTACAAAAGGTTTTTTTTGTTTGTTTTAGTTGATTTGGGTTTCATTCATGTGGTGTTTCGGTTTGGACAAATTTGTTCCGTACAATAACTTCAGGAAAAATTATTTAGATGGTGTAAAAATATTATGTATATATTTTGCAGTACAGATTTTCACTCCATTTGGTATCTAGTGAGAAGAAGTAACCAATTATCTAGTTTGGAATCTTGTTTGAGTCGATTCTTCATCTACCTATTGTTCCTGTAACTTTTCATAATTGTCTAATTTATTGTTACATTTCCCCTTTTATAATATTGTAAAGTGTTGCAGAAAATAATGGCAGACATACAGACACATACACACACACTGACAGACATACAGATACACACACAGACAGACACACTGACAGACATACAGATACACACACATTGACATACATACAGATACACATTCAGGTCAAAATATACACTTTTATAACCACCCTCCAGTTTTCTACCATTTGGGTGCTAGAGGGTGACTTCCCGTTAGGGTGCCAGACTTCCCTGGTAGTCTGGCAGTCTGCAGGGTGAGGCTGTTGGGAATTAGGGACTGGCTCTTGCAGCCTGCGCCCTCTCCTTTCTTGCTTTCTTCTCTGCTGTGTCCTGTTGTCTCTCTCCCGGCATGGCCCACTCCTTACTGCCTCCTCCCCTCTCCTGTGTGGCTCCCATCTCTCTGGGAGGAAGTGACATGCTGCAAGGGGAAAGCAAGAGGCTCAGTTGCGCTGTTGAAGGGCCACAGTGCCTAATCAGGCAACTGCTGACAAATGCCCATCAGGTGGCCCTAAATGCATCAGCCAACCAATGGGCCCCCTAAGTGTGCAGGCCCATTTTCGCAGGTTGCTTGAAATCCTATGGCGAACGGAAGTGGCCCACGGATCGTATGTTGTGTAGGTCTAAAATATATGAAGATAGATTTTTTTTTTTACTGCTCCTTTATTTCCCTCCATTGGTTACTTCTCACTTGATCTGTAAATGAAATCAACTTTCAGTGGCTGTCCTTAAAAATCGTTTATGGAGTTTTTTGGGCACCACAATGGAACTCTGGCTCACACAATAAACAAAACAATTCTTCCATTGTCCATTTTTTTTGTTTCATGATTTGTCCATATAGGATTTTATAGTTCTATATTTTGAGCAAATTGCCATTACCCACAAATTGTACAACTCACAATTAATTTAAAACTAAATGCACGTCTACTAAGGAGGTATAAAAATAAAGTCTGAAAAAGTAAGCATTGTACAGGATGAAGAGTTTGCACATTAACCATCAGATCTATCTGACTGACTATTTTTAACAACCATCAAAGAATTGTTTTACGTGAACCAAAATATCTGCAATAATTTCCATTAGTTCATGTGAAAAATGTGATAAATATTGGTGCCAGAACATCACAAATGATATAGAGATGTGAATCATTTAACATGGCTGGAGCTCTTATCTCTCTTGACACAGCTAGTTTATTTGGCTTGATTTAGCAAAATTGGATTTCTCCCTGTCAATGTAATCTGGCACTTAAACTAGAATTATCAGCTCTGCAAACATATTCTACAACAGATAAAGAATGTCTTTGAGTAATTTTGGTAAGTAATGACTCATTCAATGTCAGGAGATGTACATCATTAAATAGGGAGTATTTTATTAGGAGATATATGTCCACATAAATTTTAGGCTTGCTTATAGGTACACTCCACTACAAAAATGCAATATAAAAGAAAATTACTGTTTATTAGATATACTCCAAATTTATGGGGTATTTAATGATGTATTTTTTAATGATGTATTTTTCTCACAGGGTTTCTATCTAAAAACAGCTGGTAAAACCTGCAGATGATATCATCAGTGAAAGTGAATTTTTTGCATTTTTCACATTTAAACTGACAATATTATTGCTGTGATACTTTTTACTGTTTTGAAACACAAATATTTGTGTTCAGCGAAGTCTCCCGAGTACAACAGTACCCCTCATGTACAGGTTTTATGGTGTTTTCAAAAGTTACAGCATCAAATATAAGGCTTGCATTTCATTTTTTTCACATTAAAATTTGCCAGATTGGTTACGGTGCCTTTGAGACCCTATGGTAGCCCGAGAATGAAAATTACCCCTATGATGGCATACCATTTGCAATAGTAGACAACCCAAGGTATTGCAAACAGGGTATGTCCAGTCTTTTTTTAGTAGCCACTTAGTCACAAACACTGGCCAAAATTGGCGTTATTTGCATTTTTCACAAACAAACAAATACTAACGCTAACTTTGGCCAGTGTTTGTGACCAAATGGCTACTAAAAAGACTGGACATACCCCATTTGCAATACCTTGGGTTGTCTACTATTGCAAATGATATGCCATTATGGGTGTAAATTTCATTCCTGGGCTACTATAAAGTCCCAAAGGCAATGTAACCAATCTGGCGAATTTCAATTTCAAATGTAACGTACTATATTTGACCCTGTAACTTCCCAAAACGCCATAAAACCTGTACAGAGGGGGTACTGTTTTACACGTGAGACTTTGCTGAATACAAATATGTGTATTTTATTGCAGTAAAGGCAAACAGTATTATGACATTGACAGTTAAAATGTCATGTAGAACTAAAAAAATAACAAAATTTCTTATTTTCTCCCATTTTTTTCATATTAAATTATGTTTCATAGCTAAATATTTGATATTAAATGAAAGCCCTGTTTCCCTTGAATAAAATGATATATAATAAGGGTGGGTGCATTTACTATGAAAGAGGTGAATTATGGTTGGACAGACATGTAGCGCAAATGCCAGGTTTTGTTTATGTTTTGTTCACAACGTGTACATTTGGCTCAGTCCTTAAGAGGTTAAACATTCAGTTTTAGTGATGACTATGATCATGCTGAAGAGGAGTTATCAACCCTAGGTTCATTGAAAAAACTGCAAAATCAGCACCTCAAAGGAGCTGAAAGGGAATTGAAAACGCATGACACAACATAAAGGCACCTTGAAGAATAATGTACACTGCAATGGCCATACTAAACATAATAAGTTAGACTTCTGTCACCCATTAGCAACTAGAGAGGAACACAAAAGAATTAGGAATACAAACTTAATTATCTCAGCCAACTCAATGTTTTCCCATAGGAAAGCATTGGGATGCTATTGTGCATGCACAGCAAAATGAGATCATCTGATTGAATAACCAAGGTTAACTCGGGTATGGAGGAGGAAGCATGTCTAGTGGTTGTCAGGAAGACAGCCACTAAATGTGTTTTTAACCTTTCCATGTAAACAGTGTTATTTCTACAAAATGACAATGTTTTACAATGCAAGGTTAAAATGACAGGAAGATTGAGAAGTGGTCTGGGTGACTTTACTGGTCCTAATGGTTTTGCCTGTCTGTGTACTTCCACCTGTAATATAATAAAAAAAAAACCTCAAAGACACCTATCGATTTCACCAGATTAACAATAAAATTAAGGTTTAGGTTACCAACAGAAAAAAAAAGTTTGATAACAATTTTGCTCAATAAATTAAATACACCTTGTGGTGAAAATGGCGCCTTCATTGACTGTTCTTCTGACGTACATAAATGAAAATGAATGCTGATTTGTAACTGCATGGGATATTTCCACATTCCCTACCCTTATACGCTTGTTTGATGTGTTTACTGGGGTGAGTAGTGTGAAAGGAATATGGATTACAGGCTTTTTGGAAGGGGTTAAGGGTTAAAAGCAGAACTTGTGGAGTAGTGTGTGCGAGATTTTATATTTGTGTGAATCTACAAGCAGTATATGTACAAGGTCAATACTGATGTAAAATTTAAATTAAATATCAAAAAGTTTTTAGAACTTAAAAAAAAGACCCTGAGGAGGCAGGTCACGCGCAAGCCAGGAAAAGGGACATGTGTGAGTGGGGGGAGTGTAGATTTAGTGAAGGGGATGTCTTGAGTAAGTAAAATGGGTGAGGCCCTAAGTAAGGGGTGGGTCTCGTATATATAGGTGGCCAGTGGCGTACACAAGACCCATGGGGCCCCGGTGCGAAAATTGATCCGTGCCCCCCCCCCGCGTGCGGGCCGGGCCGCAACACATGGAGGTGGGCACCTGGTCGCAGGGGTTACAGGGCTGCGACCCCTGCGACCGCGGTATGTACGCCAGTGCATGCAGATGCACACACACTTAAAGGACCACTACAGACACCCAGATCACATCAGCTTAATGAAGTGGTCTGGGTGCCAGGTCCAGCTAGGGTTAACCCATTTTTTCATAAACATAGCAGTTTCAGAGAAACTGCTATGTTTCTGAATGGGTTAAGCCTTCCCCCATTCCCTCTAGTGGCTGTCTCATTGACAGCCACTAGAGGCGCTTGCGTGCTTCTCACTGTGATTTTCACGGTGAGAGCACGCAAGCGTCCATAGGAAAGCATTATAAATGCTTTCCTATGTGACCAGCTGAATGCGCGCGCAGCTCTTGCCGCACGTGCGCATTCAGCCGACGGGGAGGAGAAGAGGAGGATCGGAGGAGGAGAGCTCTCCGCCCAGCGCTGGAAAAAGGTAAGTTTTACCCCTTTTCCCCTTTCCAGAGCCGGGCGGAAGGGGGTCCCTGAGGGTGGGGGCACCCTCAGGGCACTATAGTGCCACGAAAATGAGTATGTTTTCCTGGCACTATAGTGGTCCTTTAAAGGACCACTACAGACACCCAGATCACATCAGCTCAATGAAGTTGTCTGGGTGTCAGGTCCCTCTAGTTTTAACCCTGCAGTTGAAAACATAGCAGTTTCAGAGAAACTGCTATGTTTCAGTGAGGGTTAATCCAGCCTCTAGTGGCTGTCTCACTGACAGCCGCTAGAGGATCACACTGAACGTCCATAGGAAAGCCTTGAGTAATGCTTTCCTATGGGCGGTTTAAATGCGTGCGCGGTCGCATTCGGAGCTGAGAGGCTGAGGGATCCTCAGCGCCAAGGGAGTCTGGCGCTGGAGAAAGGTAAGTGCTGAAGACACACACACACACTTACCGACGCATACTTACTAGCTAACAGACACACACATTTACTGACAGTGACACAGTCAGCGACAGACATACATACACACTCACTTACAAAACATACACTCTCATTGACAAACACACACTCACTAACAGACATCAGACTCACTAACACACACACACTCAGTAAGACACACAGCAACACACTCACTGACACTCACTAGCAGACACACACACTAACACTCACTAGCAGACACACACACTAACACTCACTCTAACACTCACACACACTAACACTCACACTAACTGTAACGGATCGCCTGGCACCCCGACTGGGTACCTCCGTTGAAGGATGCTCCTAGCGCTTCCTGAGGACTCCAAGCACTGCAGCAGACACCAAAACCACTGAACCGGAGAAACAAATAAATTCTCCCAAGCATATGAATGCTGTAGACAGTTGAATAGGAACCATACGAATAGGTTTACTCTCCTAGCAGTCAAACTGGAACAGCATACAATAAATCCTTCCCCCAATAATGAGACGACACTTCACTTTGAGGGTTAAAACAGGAACTCCCTGTACTGTCACATACAGTCTATTTTATTCCCAATCCACAAACATAGTACAGCCCACAGGGCGTTACAAAACAGCCAATCAATCCATACAATACACCCAGACACTCCCACACAAAATCCTCCCCTCTGGCTGTGATATGATTACTGAACACAATGGGTAATCTAATTATCACAGCCAGAGAAATACAGTTTCATAAAACACATGACAGGGACCCCAAAACATGCAATAACCCCATAAAAGTATATCCTTGGAACTGGGGGATCTGGATGAACCACATATCCAAAATTCACCCAGATCCGTTCAGTACTTTGGAAAATACAGTTTAATGCAGATTCTGCAGAACACATACAGGCTAAATAAAAAACAATCACTGAATAATGTGTCCCCTGCTGTATAGTCCAAAACCACCGCACGATGTCTCTGTGCAACAAATACTGGCGAGATGGCACCGTGTTGAAAAGTCCACACAGTGTCTGTGAGTTAAAATGGCCGCCATCCATTGTTCTCACCATGTGCTTCTGATACAGGAAATGGTGGCCACCCAGTAACTCCACAGTATGTCCCCAGATGGTTCTTAAAAGGGCCAGCAGCAGCACAACACAAATCCATTATGCCCAAATCATGTCTTTAAAGGGCAATACATCCCAGGGGCCATAGTCACATGGCAGGAGGCTGGCAACCAGGCTTCTCCAGTGCATAGTGGCGAGGTTGGTTCCGCCACACTAACACTCACTCTAACACTCACACACACTAACACTCACACTAACACTCACTAGCAGACACACACACTAACACTCACTCTAACACTCACACTCACACTAACACTCACTAGCAGACACACACACTAACACTAACACTCACTCTAACACTCACACTAACACTCACACTAACACTCACCAGCAGACACTCACACTAACACTTACTCTAACACTCACACTAACACTCACACACACTCAAACACTAACACATGTTTTTTTAAAAATGTAATCCCCCCAACCTTTTGGAGTGCTGGGGGGATTCCCTGGGGTCCAGTGGTGCTGCTGACACCCGGCAGGCGGGTGGCCGGTCGGGCAGGCGGTCGCGCAAGGGAGCACTCAGTGCTTCCTCTTCAGCTCCCTCACGCGCCGCGTAGGGATGCCGGAGCCGGAATATGACGTCATCTTCCGGCTCCGGTATCAGTGCGGTGCACGAGGGAGCTGAAGAGGAAGCACTGAGTGCTCCCTCGCTCGCCCGCCTGCCCGACCGCCCGCCCACCCGCCTGCCTGCCGGGTATCAGCAGCACCACTGGACCCCAGGGAATCCCCCCAGCACTCCCTGTGGGTACATGCCGGGTCGCGGGGGCGGCCGGGCCCCCTGGTGGGCCGGGCCCGGTCGCAGCTGCGACCCGTGCGACCCTGGTATGTACGCCACTGTAGGTGGCCATGTTCTGTAAGGGGTTCAGCTATCTTAATAACCACAGCTTCCCTCCCTCCCTTTAAGTTATGGTTTGTGGTTTCTTTGTGTTTCTAACTTGTGTTTCTTGTCACAAAAGGTCCCTTGTTAATCAGGGTTGGACCAGTGGTCCAGTGGAAAGGATGATCGGGGCTGATTATGGCCAGTGAGCTAGAGGCCAGCCAGAGGCTAGCATGAAGTTAATGTTAGGCCACTTGTGAGGCTGGTTTGTGTATAGGACGAGGGGGGAGGGAGGCTCCCAGGATCAGCAGGAATGGTTGGCAAGGGGTTTGAGTTTGACATGTTTATGGTTACATTATGTTAATGTATTGTATTTAATGAAATTAATTATATTTATTGATATTTATAAAGCTGTGGCCTGTTTGTCACCATCAATGCCTTGCATCTGTTTATTAAGGTAACCTAAAGGGATAGTCACATCTACATGGTACCCACTACCTTCACACATGACATAGTCAATAACTAGCTCTTAGCTATCAAGTGACAGTTCCCATTTTATTTTTTTTATTTTTTTGTTTTGTGTGTGCAGTGCCTCACATGCCTCATATAAAATCAGTTATTTGGTCACCATTTATGAAAGTGTAATGCTAAAACATAACTAATATCCCAAAAGTACTCTAAAGGTAGGAATCATTAACAACTTCAGTTAAAAAAAACAAAAAACTGTTTGTTCATATATGTCTATATAAATAGTAAGCGTAGTGTTTCGGCTTCCAAAGTTGAACTTTTCCTTGTATGAAATTCCATACTAAAACAAATTGTATTCTTTTTTAAACAAATGTTTATTTTTAAATTTGGTGGGAATTATTCATAAATTGCGAATGACAAGTAGACCTGAAAATGTCAAATTTAGGTCTAAATAGCTGACCTGGAAACTGGTTTAAATACAGCCCTGTATTATTTGTAGCTGTATAAAATCTTTCCAGACACAGGTGCAAGGATTTTGGGATATACAGGCGAAGATGCATTTTGCCCCTCCCCCACCAAAAAAAAAAATCTTCACGTGTGTGCCTCTTAACCCCCCTTTTGTGTTTCTTAGTGTTCCTCTCCTCTCCCTGTCCTCTCAGTGAGCATTTTGTGTCAGTCCAGGCAGATATAGAAAACTGTACTGCGTACTGCTCCACTCAACCACGCTACACCAAGTGACTGGTAGGAGGAAGCACTGTGCGCTTACCTCCTGCTGGTCACTCGTATTTTGCTTTAAAGGAAAACTGCAGTCACCAGAACAACAGCTTAAAGTAATTGTCTTGGTGGGTATAGCCTGTAACTGCAGGCTTTTTGCTGTAAACACTGCCATTTCAGAGAAAAGGCAGTGTTTACATTACTGCCTGGGGACACCTTCAGTGGCAGTCACTCAGACAGCCAGCTCTGCATGGAGACACTGAACGTTATTGGATTGATATAGATTGATTCACTGCATTTCTATGAGGAGATGCTGATTGGCTACGGCTGTGTTTGACTCCCACCCCACCTCCATGGCTGAGATAATCAGAATTGACAATCTCAGCTAATCCAATGCTATGTGTAAGCATTGAATGGACTACGATCATCAATTCTAATGATGTTAGCCAAGGAGGCGGATTGGGTGCTGGGCCAGCGCCGGCAGGCCTGCCTGGTGCTGGAAAGAAGGTTAGTTTTCACCATATTTAAGGGGGTCAAGGGCGACTAAACAGTGTTTTAAACACTATAGGATTGTGTTACTGATCCTATAGTGTTCCTTTAATGACTGGGGTTAATAAAATTAAAGGGACTCTTAATCTAGTTGTTTTGGTGCATAAATTATGTAATTTTACTTGAACAATGTGAACAGGATTGCAGGCACATAATTCTAAGTCCTATAAAATCAGCTTAATGTGTTTATTAACTGGACATTAAAGGCATGAAAACATATACAATACATATGTTTATATTTGAAATATTGTATTGTGTTTCAATCTGTGATTATAGCGAGTATGTGCAGCTTTGGTGCAAAATGCACGAAATGTATGAATGATTAGCTATATTGCCAGGAGTGGTTGGGGTAAAGGTAGGATTAAGGTTTGAAAAAGGTTAACATCAGGTTTGGACTTGTTACATTGTGTGCTTAATGTTAAAAGGCTTAAAAGCTTGAGAGGAGTTATAGGTGTGGTACAAGGGGTGTTTAGAATTATTGGGTTGAGTAAGAGTGGGGTTACATATAGTATCTGGGTACAAGGAACATTTAGGATTACTGAGCTTAGAGTTATAGTTGGGTTAAATTTAGTATTGGGCCAAAAAGGATGTTAAGCTAATGTATTTTTTCAGGTTTTGGCATTTAGTGCTTTAATATGGAACTAAAGAAGCACTTTAAGAGATATTCAAATTAGGGTTAGGGGAAAGGGTGTAATCGAGTCAATCTCCTAAGATTGACATTAGAGCTGCAGTAGCTGCTATACAGTGGGCATCACTCAATATATAGGTCAATGAAGCAATTAAGGAGTTGACTCTTTGGATACATTGAATTGATTGAATATGTTTCTTAAAACATCATCATTTGTACTTATTTATGTTTCCTATTGGTAAATATAAAAAATCATAAATAAAAAATAAAAAAAAGCTAAAGATACCGATGTGTGTCATTGAACCAAAGAAATAAAATAAAGAATAATAAAAAAAGCTAATTCACAACAATGTGCATTATAATGTGTGTAGGGATAGCATAAGAGAGTAGCTAAAAATCCTCATTTAATATCAATTCCTTTAATAAACTATTTAAAAATTATGATGTTTCTTTAAGGAATAAATATTGGTTTTCTTTTAACTTTTGTGAGATGGCATGAAGGAATTAAAGGGACACTATAGTCACCAGAACAACTACAGCTTATTGTATTTGTTCTGGTTATCATAATCATTTCCTTCAGGCTTTTTGCAGTAAACACTGTATTTTCAGAAAAACTGTATTTACATTACAGCCTCGGACTGGCCACTCCACTGACCTCCACTGACCACTCCTCAGATAGCTGCTAGAGGTGCTTCCTGGGGCAGTAATGTTCCTCATAGAGATGTATTGATTCAATTCATTTCTATGAGGAGGTGTTGATTGGCCAGCTCTGTGTTTAGTTTGCGCTGGCTCTCCCCCTGATCTGCCTCCCATAAGCTCAGCCAATCCAATGCCATCCTATGTGAAAGCATTGTGGTTGGCTCAGAACATCACTTCTGATTATGTCAGCCAAGTGGGCAGATCAGAGGCAGAACCAGCAGCAAACTGGTTTGCTCTATTTAGGGGGCAAGTGGAGGCCAAAAGGGCTAGATGGTTGTTTTAACACTATAAGATCATGTTTGTGTTCCTGACCCTATAATGTTCCTTTAACTCCTTAATTGCTTCATTGATCCCTATATTGCACATATATCTTTGCAATGTGATTGTTATTTGTGTGTATTTGTATGTGTACGATTTTCATGTATTGGTAAACGTTGCCTGCCTATTTGGATGGCCAAGATACCACCATTTCACCATTTATGCTGAGTTTTTACAAGGCTGAGTGCTGGAGTCTTATTGCTTTCATTATTTGGTGATCCATGGGAATAAGGATCCTGCTTTTGGCTCAACCCAAAAGGAATCTGGTCTGGACCCCAAATACACATAGTAAAAAAAGAAAAAAAAATACATACTATGTATGTTTTGAGACCAATCCAGATTCCTCTTGGATTTAGCACACCTTTCCTGTGGTCATCTCCAAAGGGGCATATGAAGATGGGGGTCTTCAGATAATCTTTAGAGGTGACCACAGAAAAGCATAAATTTCAGAAGGTTTTGGATAGCAATGTCGCTCTAACATTAATTTATCTTTTTTAATTTGATATAGAACAGATATATGATATGCATTGTGAGTATATGCATCAAAGCACTATCACTTTAATTGTTTAGTTTTGACACTTTATTTTTATGAATTGTGTTTTTTATCACATTAATTCTGCATGATATAAATAAATATATATATATATATTAACAATGCTCTTATAACAGATTAATTAAACACACTTTAGTTAATTTAGCACTATTTAATTTGTCTCCCACACTGGAATTAGTGCAGGACCCACCTACATTGGGGTACTGTGAAGTAGTGGTGGGCTTAACAAGATATGGCCATATGGTGTAACTGAATGCCTATGTTTGTTTGCTGAGATAGACAATTTTAAGTAGCCTTGTAAAATTTTAAATTATATTTTTGTGCGTGTGCTGTTCTTTAATTTGTATTTTGTTTAAGTGGCATCAGTGGCATGTCCCCATATGCCCATCCAATTACTGTCCTGATTTGATACCATGTTGGGTGGTATGCTACTGTGGCTTTGCACTTACAGCATATATAAGTAAATAACTGACTATTCTATGGGCCATTTGTTTAGCACTAATCAATGTCAAGTTAATTTTGTTGTAGTTCTTTATGTAAATCTACTAAACGACTGCCAAGCTTTTACAAAAGGCTAATTACATTCTACCTCTTTGTACAAACTACCCAACTGTACCTGGAGCTTTTTTTGCTGTATATATTGTAAATAACTACCAATACTGTTTTGTTTATGCATTATTATTACCATGTTAACTCCATTGTGTTTGGGCTCAAGCATCACAATCTATGTCAAGAGTGATAAAGTAAAGTAATTTTAGTTACTGCTTTAATTATTGTCTCCTCCAATTATTGCACCAACATGATCATATAGAAGTTTTTTTTGTATTTTGTATTTTTGCCGTGCATATGGATAATACATGCAAGGCAGTCTGTAGGTTCGACATTTTGCAAAACAATTAAGGTACATGCGTAGTTAAGCACAATTTTATAGTTTTATAGTAGCTTGACATTGGTGAGGATTCTAGTCTGGTGTAAATAGCGGTTATACAAGCTATGTGAAATAAGTTTGATATGGTCAGGCAGCAGGCTAGTTGTGCTATTAGGAGTGAATCCGTCTGCGCTGCAGCCAGGCTAGTCTACCAAAGTGTATGAGTAAGCATTGTGGGAAGACATGCATTCTATAGGACGGTATCTGCCTAGTATGTATATAAACAGGGTGACAGCTTAAACTAATCTTGAACATAAAAGTAACAAATGATTAAGTCCACGGTAGTGTCTGAGCATTCACAAGCATGTTGTGGCTAGTAGGTCCTTGAGTGGGGACACGGTTACCATGCACGGGGGCATATGGCACTGGTCAGCCAATGCCTCGGCTAGGTATGGCTGTGAGGCCCCTGAGAGCCCTTAGGTTTCCCTGAGTGTGTCCCTGCGGTGTCGCTGGGTATGCCATTAGGTTGTGCAGTGACCCCAGCAAGAGTGGTTGTGCAGGCAGGTGTCCCGTTCTGCCGCCGCCTGTAATATGTGATCTGCGCTGCTTTGGGTTCAGCGGAGGATGCCGCTTGGGGTGATCTTTGGAGCTGCGTTCAGCTGGTGGTGTCGCGGTTGCCTGCAGCTTAGTTGGTTGGAGACCGTTCGCTTTCGTGTTATGTGGCACGTGGACTTGTGAGTGGTCTCGGTGTTGTGAACCACGCAGGCCTTTTCTTGTTTGGGTGCCTATGCGCCGGCTTGCCGGGGCCTGCCTTTCACGCTTTTCCACTGCTTAGAGGTGTTGCCGGGGTCCCTGCGTTTGCCGGAGCTCCGCTGGGCTGTAGTGGACTGGGCGTGTGTACGCCTCTCGGGCGCTGTAGTTTGTTGCAGGTACTTAATTTGCGTTTTTGTTCCGGTCGTGGGCTGATCAGGGTGTACAGTCCCGGCCAGCTGTCATGCTGTAGGTGCTCTGGACCTCTCACTGACCTGTGGTGGCCGATGTGGCTGGAGCTTGTGCTCTAGTCGGGCCCAGAACTGCTCCCACATGGCTTCAAACCTTGCATTGGAGGCTACAGCCCAGTCATCTGGGGGCTGTTGCTGTGCTCGGGCAGTGTTGCCGTCGGCCATTTTAATCAGGCCTCGTGGTTCTCACTTGAAGTTTTGCGCCCTGGTGCAGCGCGTGGCTGGATGCTCTCTGCTTGGTTGTATGGACCGGGATAACCCCCACCGGTCCTGGTGGGGAAAGACTTCTTCCGGGGGTTCTAGTCCCTGCTTTTGTGCCCGGGGAGCGGCCGTCTCCCCGTGGCTCAGTCGTAGGTAGGCCACAGGCCTCGGTGTGTCCAGTCGGCTGGACTAATCCAAATTCATGTGCAAATATAATAGCAAATACACTTCACTCGATATGACACAGATAAGTAGACACAAAATAGACACAAAATAACCAGACAAAGAGTCTACAGAGCAGTGTGGAGCCCCCTACACTGATACTAGTCCGTGTGCACAATATGAATCAAAGTATCTGTGATGATGTTAGCTCAATCAAACGAGTAAAGAAAAATCAAATATAAGAAAAAATATACGCACAAAATCCAAACAAGGATCAGAAGGAGTCCGAGGGGCAGGAAGCTCTGAAACCAACCAGACCTCTAGATAACAACTAAGAGAGCTGCACTGAAGCTGGCCACAAGTCTGAAGAAACTCTGGGGTAAGCCAGAGCAACTTACCCTGTTCGTTGTACTTCGAGTCAGGTTGGGGGAGCACGCTAAACTGCCCACCATGGAGTGCAAGTGTTTGCTTCGGTCCGGTAGTTCCTACTGCCGCGAGTCGCTACCGGGTCATAAATCCACGCTGAAGATGCAGTAAAACTCTTGAAATAGACAGATAGTCAACGTGTTTCGTCCTGTATCAAGGACTTTCTCAAGACTGATACCCGCTGTTTTCTTGATGGGTATATATACCCTAAAATAAAATAATAATAATAGTGACATCATCCATTCATTAAACGATGGGGTATATTGCCTAAACAATACTTTACGCCATAATACCAGAAAAGGTATATTGGGAAGGTGTTAGACTTTAAAATTGACTGTGAGAGTAATACATATACCCCTACAATAATCCTTGTATAAGGAAAAGACTGTGAGAGTAATACATATACCCCTACAATAATCCTCGCATAAGGAAAATACTTATTTAGGCTGTACTTAGGCTGTACACTTACTACTTTACATTGTAGCAGAGTGTAATTTCTTCAGTGTTGTCACAGTGTGAGATACTGTAGGTCCAAATTGAACCAATGGATTTTAGTGACTACACATGACTTCTCTAATCACTATTACTAAGTAGTGAGTAAAACCTCAATGCCAATGTAATGTCACTAAAAGTATTACTTACCTCTTTCTTCCATCTCTTTTCAATAGATGTGCAATTTGTTTTGTCAATTTGGATATTCGGATGCTTCCGAATGTCCAAATTGCCCAAGTGCCAAATTTCGGAAGTGCCGAACTGAACCGAATTGCCAAAGTGGTGAATTACCGAATTGCGGAATCGATGAAGTGCTGGATTTCGGAAGTGCCGAACCAAACCAAATTGCCCAAGTGCCGAATTTCGGAAGTGCCGAACTGAACCGAATTGCCAAAGTGGTGAATTACCGAATTGCCGAATTGATGAAGTGCTGGATTTCGGAAGTGCCGAACCGAACCAAATTGCCGCAGTGCTGAATTACCGAATTGCCAAAGTCACGAATTGCCGAAGTCCCAAATTTCGGAAGTGCCGAACTGAACCGAATATTTTGCCCATGCACAGCCCTACTTTTCAATATTTCCACCATTAGATTTCAAAATGCTATTAATATAAGCAAGAGGAGATTGATAAAGTATTCTCTCTTTTTTTCCTTTTCTCTTTGACTAGGATCAAATGTCAAGGTTCTCAAACTCCACATTTTATAGGTTACCACATCTCAGTATTCTTTGGTGTCATAATGAGAACAGCTGACCTCATAAAGCTCTGCATAACCAGCTCATGGTAACCTAGAAACCCGGGTTTCACTAGAAGTAACAAATACCTAATGGGAAAAAAATATGTCTATAATGAAGGTACAATTCGGTTTTCCCACAAAATTGATCTTGCCAAAATAACATCTATTCACAATATGTACTACTAGTTTTTATAATAATAAAATGACAATAAATAACACAGAAAATATACATACAGTGCCCTCTACTAATATTAGCATTGTGAGTAAATATGAGCAAAGAAGGATGTGGAAAATGGTCTTTATACTCTGTTATCATGCATATCAAGCAATTGCAAACAAAACACAGGTTTATAATATATATAGATAGATATAGATATTTATTTTATTTATTTATTTTTTGACAATCTTTATTTATATATTTTCATTAAAACACATCAAGGTAGGCATACCAGTAATACAGATACTATATAATAGGTAGCATGTAATGGCTGACCGGTAATCACATGTAGTTAGGGCTGTGGTGATCCTCAGTGACTATGCAATTGCATGGTTTATGTAAGGTACATGTGAGTCGTTTCAACAGTTAACCAACTCAGGTCGTATAGAAGTTCTACTTGCTTTGTTTCAAATCAATGTCTCCATCTGATAGAGATTCTTGGGGGGGTGTACATAGTAGGTGAGTGAAAGGAAAGGAGAGGGGCAGGTAATGGGGGGGGAGGGAGAGGCAGAGGTATGAGAGAAGGGGAAAAAAGGGGGGGGAGTAAAGGAGGGTCTGCGCCACTCCGGGAAGAGCCACAGCTGCAACTCCCCCACTTCCCTCCATGTAAAGTATGTGGTCCCATGTCGCGAGCTGTCCTGCTTATGTGATGTTTTAGTTGGGCTCCGGTCTTGGGTCTGTGGCAATAATTCACCCCAATGGGTGAGTCCGTTCCATTGCATTATTATCTTAGGCGGGTCTACTGTCGTTGGCGGGGTGGGCATTCGTTGTTAGTGGATGGGATAAGTATGCCAGGGAGTCCAGAGTAGAGCGCATCTTTTGGGGTTTCCCCGTATGTCAGCTGCTTTCCATGCGAGTTCCATTCATTCCTTGATCGTTGGTACGTCTGGTTTACCACATTTCACGGGTACGAGCGCTTTAGCGGTGTTTAAGAGGTGTCTCATTAGTTTTTTTGTATATTTATTCAATATATGTGTGGCACAAATATGGCACCCTTTCAGTCCATACTTTGTGCTACCTCCCTTTGCCAAGATAACAGCTATGAGTCTTCTTCTAAAAATGCCTGATGAGGTTGAAGAATACATGGTTAGGGATCTGAGACCATTCCTCCATACAGAATCTATCCAGACCCTTTAAATTTCAAGGTCAATGCTGGTGGAAGACTCTCCTCTTCAGGTTTTCTATTAGGTCCAAATTCTTGGACTGGGATGGCTATGGCAGGACTTTTGTTTTGTGGCCAGTAAATCATTTTTCATTACCCTTATTCTGAGTAGCTGCAGACAGCTAAGAAAAGAATCAACTGCTACTAGTTCTGAGTAAAAAATAAAAAGCTAATATTTTTCAAATATTAATAAATAAAAACAATAATATAACTTAATAAGTACACATTCATATAAAGAGTACAGAAATTAGTAGAATTGTATCTCAATAGTGATGAAAAAGTCTTGTGGTCAGCCCCAAGAGATTTATGCTGCTTGTTAGTGATATTGTCCTTTACACACTCAGTAGAACTATTTAGTCGATATGCCTAAACAGAGCAAAATAAAAAGGCTGCCATAGTGTATAATATTTTTAAAAATAAATACATTTAAAACAACTATTCACACTCCCCCTGCTCCTCCATTTGGGGTACTCACAGGACTAAGTGCTACAATATTAGCATTGTTTTTTAAACAGTCAGATACAGTCCGCTGGAAATCTGTGGCGATCTCAGTATAACAAAGGTAGTATATCTCTCGTATTGCTCTGAGCTGCACGCCAAGCCATAACAATTTTATTAGAGCGGTGAACATTTTTCTCCTACGTGTTTCGTGAGTATGCACTAACTTCCTTAGGGAGTATGAACAATCACTGACATGACTGCTGCATATATCAAAAACTATCATGTCATTAGCCATTGTACTTAAAGATACATGGTACATTTTATTATTTTCCATTTCAATGTTGTTACCCCATTGTATCTATGTGATTACCATTTTTATTCACATAATCTTAGCCACTAGAAACAATTCACCCCACACTCAGGTTCCACTCAACAATCCGGCCATCTATCCGGGAGGTGCTCTGTGAAAATAGCAGACACCGCAATCTGCAGAAGTCCGAGTGCAACAACAAGGAACACAGGCGACACTCCAAGGTCTGTGATGGTTTTCTTTATTGTAGGGTAATGTTCCTCAAATAAAAATGCGATGTTTTGGCTCTATAGCTTTAATCATGCATAGTGAATACAAACATACAGTGGGTATATATACCCTTTAAATTGGTCTCTTAATGGATCACATGGTTAGTCCAATTAACAATAAATTCTTGAAATCCTGACATGGATTACTCAAATTGGTTACAGATCTATGTGATCACAAAAAAAACAGTATAAAAACAACATAAAAGACATGACATCGAGTGTTCTTTGTTAATGGTGCAGGAATAATAGTTTTAATCCCATTATACAGTGCTACGGAATTTGCAGGGCGCTATATAAATAATAAAATAATTATAATAATAACTATTTCATAGGCATGTAGCTCACAAACACAATTGTATATAAAATAGTTAGGCAGTTTTATTATATACTCACATTGTAATACATACGAGATAAGTTTTTTACTTATTTACATTCCCAATTAAAGCCATATATTCCATCTCATCATATAAAGATACAAGCATTATGTGTTTGTGATTATATTCTGGTGCACATTGATAATCTGAATTAAACAATATCATAATGTCTATCCTCTATATGCTCTCTGCAACAAACAATATCAATCTGAGTCAGTTTAAATATATTTAAATCAATTTCCAGATTATAACCTGTATATATAATCTTCCTATTTATAAGACCTATTATTCATTAGAAGATTATTACAATAAATTAACATACTGAGACTAAGTCCCTGATGTTAAAGTAAAATTGTAAAAAAACTAAATATAAATATCCATTATGCAAATAAGAGTTAAACCAACTAAGAGAGCGACACCTATCTGTTGACATAAATTCACAGATAGGGATTCACAATGAATTCTTTGGCCTTTCGGGTAAGCCTCTCTTTTTTTCAGTTGACCCACACAGTCACCACCTCTTCTTAATGGTAATGCTTGGTCTATAACCTGGAAGCGTAATTGTGATATTGTGTGTTTTTGTTCTAAAAAGTGAGCAGGGATCGGTAATTCAACCTGTTTAGTTCTGATAGTAAAATCAATGGGAGAGTCTAGTCAAACTGCAGATGATTTGGCTACCAAGGATTTTAATCTTTGGAGTCGCAGCACCTTCAATCCTGCACATTCACCAGAAGTGGAACTTTTTTCAAAACTCATTCATCAAGAAATTAAAATATTATGCTCTTCTGCTCATGACCACCACTGCCCCCCTAATCTGAAAAAAGAAAAACGAGAAGCGTTGTATGCTTTGAAAAATAATCACAGCCTTATTATCAAACTGGCTGATAAGGGAGGTGCTGTGGTGGTCATGAACAGGACAGATTATATTAAAGAGGTAGAACGACAATTGAGTGACAGAGAAATTTATGAGGTTTGTACAGGGGTTTAGACATCTACCCTAATAAGGAAAATATGGTAGAGGAAGCATATTCAGAAGAAATTATAGATAAGACATTTAAAGTATATTTAATAAAAGAACATCCAGTTACACCTACATTTTATTTATTACCAAAAATACATAAACGATTGATGAACCCCCCCAGGTAGACCCATCGTGGCATGTACCGAATCAGTCATGCAACCTCTTCCTATTTTTTTAGATAAAGTTTTACAACCTTTTGTTGGAAAATGTAAATCTTATATATTAGATAGCAGTGATTTTATACGAAAAGTAGCTTATATACTTCCATTCCAAATGAAGGAGGTTTGCGTCCCATTAGGAACACTCTCAATCAAAGGGACTATACCCAAAAGCAAATGGAATTTTATGAGCATTTTGGATATTTTATTGCATAACAACTATTTTTTATTTGGAGACAGTCATTATAGACAACTTTAGGTACCACAATGGGATCTAATATGGCCCCATCATACACCAACCTATTCACGGATAGGTTCAAAACCGCACACGTATATGCGCATGATTTATACATAGTGCATGAGCATGTGAGTGGAGATTCATCGATGATGTGTTTGGCATATGGTGTGGGACCAAAGAGGAACTTGAGACATTTTTTATTCAAATGAATATGGTACATGGAGAGATCCAATTTACTATGGATAGCAGCGACACGGCTATCCGTTTTCTGGATTTGAGGATTGTACGTGAGGGAAATGGTTTCTCCACAGACATATTCTCAAAGACAATTGACAGAGACAATTTATTGGAATACACAAGTTGTCACCTTAAGAGAACCATTGAGTCAATGGGGTAGTAAGAAATGTATCAGACCCTATTATATGTTCAGGATTTTTGGGAGAGATTTCTTAAAAATTTCTTAATCGAGGCTATCCAGTCAAACTTCTGGATAAAGAAAGGGATAGAATACTTGGGAAAGAGAGAGATTCTCTTTTGACATCTAAGAGAAAAAAGATGAACAACTCATCTAGAATACCTTTTGTATCCCAGTTTAATCTGCACAGAGTCACAGAATAGCACATAATAGAAAAACAAGTAAAAGTATGGCGCTTAAAATTAAATAGAAATAAGCTAAAAATATAATATAAGCTGCACCTTATAATGTGTAAAAGCTAGAGAAACACATGAATAGAAAAAATTATACAAATAAAGTGTGCTGTATCTTTAAAACACCGAATATATTGCAGAGTGCCTACAATGTATTCCACTCGATAATAAAGTGCATATATATATACATATATATATATATGTATTTTTTTAGAACTGGGAGCATAAAGTGAGCCACAAGACAAACTGTGTAAAAGTGCACTTCAACTCACAAGTGTATATTCAACTCACAAGTGAAGCCTGCTCTAACTGTATAGGCTCTTCAATATAAACAGAGTGACAGATGTGGTATACTGTGTTACTGTGGTATTCAGCTTCACTTTAAAAACACGCAGGCTGGCAGGTAGACATGTGCTACATATACAAAAAAGAACCAGTAGTGTGTAAGCGCTATGGGATGTGATACAGGCAATATGGCAGCACGTACAATAGTGATACACACAAATATACACAAGAATCGATAGTTACCAAAAAAAAGTGCTAAATTAGTCTGTAAGTATAAAAAAGGACAAATAATAGTGCAGACTATCTGAATAAGCACAAAAGAAAAATTGGGGGAGTATAAGGGAAAGAACTCACGTGTACCAGAGCCCTATCACCCCTGGCTCTGGGTTTTCAACGTTCCTCTGGGGAGGGGATATCCCCACACTGAAGGTCACTCCAGACAGTGTATCCACTAACAGCTTGATGATGCTGTATGAAATAGAGGGTAGAGAAGGGCAGGACCTCCAATTGAATAATATCAAAAGCAATTTATTGAATAACTAAAGTTATGCTCGCAAAGCTACCCACATAAAAGCATATAAAACAGCAAAGAATCAGAATCATTTCATGGTTTTGTTCCGATCACGTGACCCGCTTCTGGGTTCACCCCTCATGTGACTTGTGTGTTGCGCGTTTCGCCCGCCTCCACAGGCTTCCTCCGACCCTACATATAGCTTCTCCTCATGAAATTTAGCCGGAATATGGGGTTAGTTGCCGGTTTCTATATGGATCAGAAAACTAGGTGCCAACGCTCATTCCGGGAGGCGGGGCTTCTGACCAGCGTGCAGAACGTGATGGCGTGATGACGCGTTTCACCAATGACTCAGCTTACTCAGATCCGCCATTCCAATAGTCCACAGTCTCTATTTAAACCCATGATTGTGTTGGGCTCCGTAGTCGTGTTACTTCCCTGATTCCTCCTACCTTCCCTCTTTAGCCTCCTGCCTTGCTCCCTTGCATCCCTCTTTGGCTCCCATGCTTTTGCTCTGGTTTTTGACTGTTGGCCAACATGCATGCCAAGCTGTGGCTTTCCTGCAAATACTGCATAGGCCATATTGTATCACGAGGCAGAGCTGTTATGTGGGAACCTGTATTCTTCAAAGCTTCTTGGAGCTGTATTGCCAGCCTTCCTACCAGCTCCTATTTTTTTTTTAAGGTTTATTTTGCCCAGTCTGCTAAGCCTTGGGTGGGTGATGCTCCCCTGTTTTCCTTGCCACTGATGCTGGGATTATACTCCTCCTGCTGCTCAGGTCCCTACTGGGACCCAATTGGGATTATATCTCTTCTGGGTGAGCCCAGAATCTGCATTGGGCCCTGAGTGTTTAGGCTATTCGCCCTGTGCAGTTAACCTCCATCTCATCCTAGTGAGGGTCTGCTCTTGAACCTGAGGGTAGCCCCTCTAATCTTGCATTTGAGGGTGACCACCTCTGCTTGTGTCTTGTGGCCCCCATCTATGTCTATCAGGTGAGTCCTGTTTTTTTTCTTCCATAAATCTTCAGTCACTCATGGAATTAAAGCCACAGGCAGATTTATTGGATCAAAAAGGCAATGCAACATTTCGACCTACTAAGAAGTCTTTATCAAGCTGCTTCTGTCTGTTTCAGTTGCTGGTTGTGTGCAGGGCAGAATGTCTGAGGCAGGGGCATTTTAGCCACGAGGCAAGTAAGGCATTTGCCTTGGGCGGCATTTTCCAGGGGGCGGCAAAAAAAAAGCCGCCCCCCAAATGCCCAGGGCAAATGCCTTGTTAGCCTTGCGGCTAACTGACATGCTGGGCTGGCGGGCGCGCTGGGCGGGCGGCTGGCGCGGGGGCTCTTCACCTGAGCTGTCTGCTCAGTTCCCTCACGCACCGCAGAGGAGCCGGGTTGATGACGTCATATTTCGGCTCCCAGCCTCACTCTGCGGCGCGCGAGGGAGCTGAGCAGACAGCTCAGAGGAAGTGCTCGCCCGCCAGCACCCCCCGACCGCCCAGCAGCCACTAAACCCCAGGAAGAGAGGGAACCCCCCAGCATTCCCAAGGTAAGGAGGGGGGGGGATTTAATAAAAAAAATATGTTAATGTGAGTGTGTGTATATGTCTGTGAGTGTGTCTATTAGTGTGTGTGTGTGTGTGTGTGTCTGTTAGTGTGTGTGTGTGTCTGTAAGTGTGTGTGTCTGTTAGTGTGTGTGTGAGTGTGTGTCTGTTAGTGTGTGTGTCTGTTTGTGTGTGTGTGTCTGTTAGTGTGTGTGTGTGTGCGTCTATTAGTGTGTGTGTCAGTGTGTGTCTGTTAGTGAGGGAGTGTGTGTGTGTCTGTTAGTGTGTGTGTCAGTGTGTGTGTCTGTTAGTGAGTGTGTGTGTCTGTTAGTGAGTGAGTGTGTGTTAGTGAGTGTCTGTTAGTGAGTGTGTGTGTGTGTGTCTATTAGTGTGTGTGTGTGTGTGTGTGTGTGTGTCAGTGTGTGTCTGTTAGTGAGTGTGTGTGTCTGTTAGTGAGTGAGTGTGTGTTAGTGAGTGTCTGTTAGTGAGTGTGTGTTTCTGTTAGCTAGCGTATGCGTATCTGTCAGTGAATGTGTGTGTGTGTATTTAGAAGGCGGGGCGGGGGAAGGGTTGGGTGGGGGTGGCACAGGGTGAGGGGGCGCCTGAGTTTTGTCCTGCCTAGGGCAGCACAAAACCAGGATACACCACTGGCCTAAGGGACTAAAAGCATGGCTAAGCTCTTCTCTGGTGACTCATTTCCCAAAGCTCTGGCTGCTCTCCATATTGGTTTTCACCCATCTGCTCTCTTGCAGGGTGACCCCCTAAGTCCAAGATGTGGTGGCTCAGATATGGAGGATTCCCATCGCTTCCATCATTCAGTAACTTTACAGTATCATCGTTTCAGTCCTCATCTGGACTTTCAATGTAACTGAACATTGGTGAATAAAGTTTGCAAATTAAAACTAGTGAGTGCCCTTCTTCGAGTGTATGTATTGTAAAAAAGCTGGAGATGGAAACCTTGGCAAGTAAAACTGAAGAATGAGTGCCGGACCATGCTTTTTGTTATATATATATATAAAACAGTACATATACAGTTGCAAGAAAAAGTATGTGAACCCTTTGGAATGATATGGATTTCTGCACAAATTGGTCATAAAATGTGATCTGATCATCATCTAAGTCACAACAGTAGACAATCACAGTCTGCTTAAACTAATAACACACAAAGAATGAAATGTTGCCATGTTTTTATTGAACACACCATGTAAACATTCACAGTGTAGGTGGGAAAAGTATGTGAACCCTTGGATTTAATAACTGGTTGAACCTCCTTTGGCAGCAATAACTTCAACCAAACGTTTCCTGTAGTTGCAGATCAGACATGCACAACGGTCAGGAATAATTCTTGACCATTTCTCTTTACAGAACTGTTTCAGTTCAGCAATATTCTTGGGATGTCTGGTGTGAATCGCTTTCTTGAGGTCATGCCACAGCATCTCAATCGGGTTGAGATCAGGACTCTGACTGGGCCACTTCAGAAGGCGTATTTTCTTCTGTTTAAGCCATTCTGTTGTTGATTTACTTCTATGCTTTGGGTCATTGTCCTGTTGCAACATCCATCTTCTGTTGAGCTTCAGCTGGTAGAGAGATGGCCTTAAGTTCTCCTGCAAAATGTCTTGATAAACTTGGGAATTAATTTTTCCTTCGATGATATGCACACACCAGTCAAGTCATAAGACTTGCTTTTCCCAGAGAAATCTCAGCCATCAACCTCGCCCCCCCCCCCCACACTCCCTGTAGCAATGAGTTACAATATTATTTACACACAGTGTCTCCTCAACTTATGAGCTTTATATCCCACAAACACAAGACTCTGCATTATGTATCTTTTATATTAGATGATATTTAAAATTTAGGATTATGACAGTAAAATATTGCTAGTTATGTCATAACCCTTAATTATATATTTTATAATTAGGAAGCACACTGCTTCGTAATATGAAACTGACAACTTTTTATGGTATTTAATCTAATAACCTAGCAGTTGTTACTGATCCCTAATTTTATTCTATTGAAAATGCTATAAATAAAAAAAGCTTAAATAATAAATAGAATAAGCTTATGGTGTTTACTGCCCAATGCGACATTACTAGTCATGCAATAAATTTATATAAACATACATAAATAAATAAATACTGTTTACGTAGTGCATGCAGTTTGAAATGACAAAATATTTCCCAATCTGCCATAATTTACCATAAGAAGAAATACAATGCATTCACTTGCATTATTGAATAGCTGTATAAAATAAATGAACATTGTAAATATGTTTCATGTTGCATGAGATGTGTGTGCTAGAGACTGCTACTGTACCACATCTCATTCAATCCTCTTGTGCACACAGATCTTGTTAAGAAAAGCACAACATTTGTATAGTCTTACTTTGTTAATTAGGTTATTTGCCTTATAGGGAGGTCACCTTGCACAATAGCTTCTAGTTTCTAATGATCTGTTTAAGTAAAGAAAAAGAGAGTGGATTACAAAAACCCCATAGTAAGGAAGCTTACAGTGTTTTAATAAAAAGATCCTCTTTGGACTAGTAAACCTCTTGGACTTTATAAAGAGGTTTTTTGCATCACTGGTGTCCAGCTATTCTTTGCTTTATCTCCTTGTATGCTGCAAATACGTTTGTTACCCAAAGCCTATATTAAATGCATTCCCCATCCAATAAGTCAGCGTATGAGGCGTTGGGACCATTTGATGGCCCGCAATGGCCTCACATTGCCCCTCGCAGTACCTATATGATGATTGCTGTGCTCATGGGTATAGTGGTTTTCTTGGCATTCATTGTCAATGGCCTAGTTATAGTAGTCACCATCCGATACAAGAAGCTGAGATCCCCTCTAAATTATATTTTGGTTAACCTCTCAGTAGCCAACCTTCTAGTCACAATATTTGGCAGCAGTGTTAGCTTCTTCAACAATGTGATTGGATACTTCAAACTGGGCAAGACAATGTGCGAATTTGAAGGCTTCATGGTTTCCCTAACAGGTATGATGAGACTTTCCTAAGCAAATGCTTGCTAGTGGACACTGTAGTAGATAATATGCAAATTATGCTGTGATCAATGTAAATAATGTTCATGTGTTCTTTTTCATAACACCTGGATATGATATAATGTGTAGATTGCTGTTCAAGGAAAACATATCTTGTTTATGTGTTCATGTATCTATTACAGAAATATTCAGGGTATAAATTATTTGTGGTTGTATCACATCCAGCATCTCACATTCCAGCAGAAAAACTGCAAGGAACTAATTGTTGTATTATATGTAGAACTAATATTTAAATACACTGCTCCTTTTTTTTTTTTTTTTTGTAAAACTACACTTTCTGTTTAGCATGTAGCATTTCAAATATGTGGCTGTATTTGGCAATAATGGTATATTCGATAAGAGAGCCAGTCATGCATGAAAAGGCTTTCAGTGTATGTATGCAGAGAATATATAGGTTGAGTTTTTCATTAACTAGTTTTTCTGTAGAATAGGGAAAAGAAATGAAATGTTGGGAGAATTGACTGGTTTTTTAAATTTATTTTGTATCAGATTGCAATGCTAAATGACACCAAGAATATCTATATACAAGGACAGGTTCTATTAAATTTGACATATAGAGGTATAGTTTTATTTGTTAAACAATGATTCATGATTCATCGACAACTGAGTTGCAATATATTGAATCCCGATGGCTACATCATTTATACAATTTGCAACAGACTTGTGCACAAATTCATTTCAGTCATTTGGTCAACTTGGTTATCAACTAACCGCAAACCTCTAGAACACATTTCTTACAAATCAATCATGCAAAATGCTAAATAAAAAGAGGCTATGTCTGCTGAAAAATGTGACATTAAAATAATTAAATTTAGTAATAAATTATTCACTCCTAATTACCTCTTATAGTGTGCTATTTAAAACTAATTGCATTTTTTTATTAGTTGTAATCAGCTATTTTTTTTTAAGTATTACATTAGTTTATTCTTTGTGCTTATAATGTGACATTATTTAAAAACAATGGTTAAGAAAGTCACGTTAGGAGGATTAAGCTATCATAAATCTTTAGTTTTTTTAAAATTAATTATAATGAAAATTATTTGTGACTTTTGTGGGGGTTTTTTGTGATTTTTATGGTTTGTCCTTTTGATAAAGATTTTTCTTCAGGTGAAATTAGAGAATTTTGTATGTCATATCGATAAATGACTAAAACTATACAATACTGCAAAAATAATACATGCATGGAAATAGATATAAAATAGAAAAAAAATATTCTTTGTCTATATAGTATTTATTTGTCTGTCTATCTATCTTAATGTCTTATATCCATCTGTATATTTGAAACAAGTGAGAGCACTTATGTCAATAAGTATATGTTAATATTGTGCTGCTAAAAACTAGCCAATACATATTAAAAAAGAAACATAGAATTTGAATGACACATTAAGACCAAAAAAAAAGTAGGATTTCCATCCACCATGCAAATACCGACCATGCATTATTAATGATATATGTGTGAAATTTCTAAAAAAAAACAAAAAAAAAAACCTGCTTACAATTTGATTTTGCTGTACAGAGGTGTAGCACAGAGGTTTGTGGAGATGGGACTGAGGAGTCTCCCTCCCTGGGTAATTACTCAATGAACCCAGCAACAGGCTGTCTACGTTACAGCCATGCCTGCATCATATAAATATACAAATATTCAGCAAAATGTAGTGAATTACACTGCAAATTGCAAAATGTAGGCTAAAATGGGCAAGCTGTGCCTGAGCTGAAATCGAGTATTTTGCTAAATTAGTCATATTTGCCTACAAATCTGTGGCTTATTCCCTAAACTAATGAATTCAGTGTAGTGAATATAAAAAACGAACTACAAAGTTAAGACAAACGTTACAGATTTGGAATTTTGGATTTTCTCCAATTTTTCCAATAGCCGTTATGTCTGTTAATGGCTTGAATTATGCAATTTGTTTTTTTATTTCACTACAAGCAACTACTTAGTAAAAAAACAACAAAAAAAAACTTACAGTTGCTTAGTAATAAATATTGAATATTTGACAATAAATTAACATTTTAAGACAAAATAGCAGAGGTGAAGACAAGCGGAGTCGCAGGATCTTTCCAATTTGTTTGCTTTGACATACAATATGTAATTCCATTGTCAGTCCTCCATAATTTCCAGTTCTGTGAAAAAAACTCCTGTCAATATTTGCTTACATAGTGGGAAGGCACTTGCCTGGATGCATGTTTGATTGTGCATATTTTCAGAGTGTTGGTGCTTATTTGTGCATCTAGTGCCAGTGTGGATGCATATCTTTGCATATTATGTCAGTGTGAATTTGCTGTTAATGCTATGCAGCTATGCATAAATACAAAAATGTAGTAAAAGCCTTGAATGTATGTTTGCGTCAGGGTTTGTGAAGCGCATTTTTCTATTTGAATGTTATGCAAGGATGCAAAAAAAAAACATATTTAGGAATGTCTATATATTTGTGAATGCAGGTATGCAAACATATTTGTGTGTTAAACCATTCTGTGTAAATGCAGTATCAGACTATATGTGAAAATGTGTTGGGGGGTTTTTTTTTGGGGGGGAGGGGCGGTAAATGCATGTGAAAGCAAGATGCATCTATACAATTTATCAGTGTGTGAATACAGGGGTACATTTTATGGACGTTTGTTTCTGTGTTTGAACTCATTAGTGTATTTAAGCGTGCGTGATTCAGTTTTATAACACGTTAGCTTGTGAGAACTCACTTGGAATATTGTACGCGCAGTACTGAAGACCGTATCTCCAGAAGGATTTAATTCTTTAGAGAGAGTTCAGAGAAGGGATACTAAACTGGTTCATGGATTGCAGGATAAAACTTACAAGAAAAGGTTAAAGGAACTTAACATGTATAGCTTGGAGGAAAGATGAGACGAGGGGATATGATAGAAACATTTAAATACATAAAGGGAATCAACACAGTAAAGGAGGAGACTAGATATGTGCAATTCGTTTTGGGCCAAATATGAATTCGGACGAATTTCGGACAATTCGGACATTCGGGTACTTCCGAATGTCTGAATAGTCGAATTGCCGAATTGCCGAAGTGCCGAATTACCGAGGTCCCGAAGTTCCGAAATTACAGAATTTCCGAAGTGCCGAAGTTCCGAAGTGCTGAAGTGCCGAAGTTCTGAAGCACAGTATTGCCTAAGTACTAATATACTTACCCAGTGGAAGAAGAAGAATGTTACACTGAATACAATTTTAAATAAAAAGTATACAAACATAGCCAGGAATTAGCTGTAAGCATTTGCAACACTTACAACAATCAAGTAACATACATTCATATAAAATGTAAGTTACTTGGCCAGTCAGTGTAATTACAGGAATGAATAAGTAGATAACTCCCTAATTTCCACGGTATTAGGGAGCTATCTACTAAAAGGCTGAAAGACCTGAATTGGTCTTTCAGCCAAATTTACTAATACTAAGTAAAGATTACTTAGTATTAGTAAATTATGCCCCTACTCACTATACCGCGAGTAGGGGCATGTCTATTAAACAGTGAGCAGCCTGTGGACCTATTGCCCCCTCTGGCCCCCACCCCTGAATGGCGGGTGGGGGCCCTAAAGTAAAGTAATGGGGGGGACCTAATGTCTTCAACCCTGGCCCCCACCCCTGAGTGGTGGGTGGGGGCCCTAAATACTAACTGGGGGGGACCTAATGTCCTCTCCCTAGCCCCCACCCCTGAGTGGTGGGTGGGGGCCCTAAATACTAATTGGGGGGGAACCTAATGTCCTCCCCCCTGGCCCCCACCCCTGAGCGGTTGGGTGAGGGACCTAAAATACTAATTAGGGGGGGGACCTAATGTCCTTCCCCCTGCCCCCCTGGCCCCCACCCCTGAGCGGTGGGTGGGGGCCCTAAAATACTAGTTAGGAGGGACCTAATGTCTTCCTCCTGGCCCCCACCCCTGAGCGGTGGGTGGGGGCCCTAAATTAGAATGAGGGGGGAGGACCTAATGTCCTCATCCCTGGCCCCCACCCCTGAGCGGTGGGTGGGGGCCCAAAAATACTAATTAGTGGGGGACCTAATGTCCTCCCCCCTGGCCCCCACACCTGAGCGGTAGGTGGGGGCTCTAAATACTAATTAGGGGGGGATCTAATGTCCTCCCCCCTTGCCCCCACCTCTGAGCGGTGGGTGGGGGCCCTAAATAAAAAAAATAACCCCCTCCCCCAGGTGACTAAGGGTCCCCAAACCCCTAGTCACATCCTTCCCCCAAAAAATGAACCCATACCTACCCCCCTCACCGTAAAAATACTGAGGGGGGACCATTTAACTAAGTACCTGAAAATAATAAATAAAACTCACCATTTGATGTTTTCTTTCTTCTAAAATCTTCTTTTTTCAGCCCCCAAAAATGCCAAATAAAAAGCCATAATAACCGACGCACTTAAAAAAAATAAAAAACAGGCGCAAAAAAAAATCCTTCTTCGCCCATGGAGGGCTCCGCGCAGACTGAGCTCTGCAGGGCAGACTGAGCTTATAAAGCCTTGCCCCGCCCTGCAATTAGGCTCAGAGCACTCTGATTGGTGGGTTTAAGCCATCCAATCAGGGTGCTCTGACAGGTAAATGAAGAGACTGACAGGTCTCTACATTTACCTGTCACAGCACTCTGATTGGTTGGTTTGAAATCCACCAATCAGAGTGCTCTGTGTCATTTTACACAGCGTGGGAAAGTTCTTTGGAATTCTCCCACGCTGTGTAATTTGATTCATAACACTCTGATTGGCTTAAACCCACCAATCAGAGTGCTCTGAGCCAAATTGAAGGGCGGGGCAAGGCTTTATAAGCCTTCCCCCGCCCTGCAGAGCTCAGTCTGCGCGGAGCCCTGCATGGGTGAAGATGGATTTTTTGGGGGGGCTTTCGGTTATTTATTTTTTATTTTTTTTAAATGCGTTGGTTATTATGGCTTTTTATTTGGCCTTTTTTGGGGCTGAAAAAAGAAGATTTTAGAAGAAAGGAAACATCAAATGGTAAGTTTTCTCTCTTTTTTTCAGGTACTTTCAGTTAAATGGTCCCCCCTCATTATTTTTAGGGTGAGGGGGTAGGTAGGGGTAAATTTTTGGGGAAGGGGGGTGACTAGGGGTTTGGGGACCCCTAATCACCCGGGGGAGGAGGGGGTTATTTTTTTTATTTAGGGCCCCCACCCAATGCTCAGGGGTTTGGGCCAGGGGGGAAGGACATCAGGGCCCCCCCCAATTAGTATTTAGGGCCCCCACCCTCCGCTCAGGGGGGGGAGCAATAGGTCCCCCCATTATTTTACTTCAGCGCCCCCACCCGCCGCTCAGGGGTGGAGGCCTGGGGGGGCAATAGCCCCCCCTTTAGTTTAAAACCCCCCACTCGCGCGTCACGGGTGGGGGCTCGGGAGGGGGGACCCATTTTTTTATATATTTTTTTTAACAGTGAGCAGCCACTGGCTGCTCACTGTTTTATAGACATGTCCTTACTTGCGGTATAGCGAGTAGGGGCACAATTTACTAATACTAAGTAATTTTTTGCTTATTACATTTTTTAAACTATCCTAAACTTGTTTTACACATTTGACATTTTTAAAAACTTTTTTACCGTTAACCCCTTACTAGCAGTAAGCAGCACTAACAGTAAATTCCCCAATTTTCCATAACTCCCATACACCCCATCTAGCAAAATATATAATTTTAAAATATTTAAATGAATTAATGAAATAAATTGAACCACTGAGGGTTAAAAAAAAATAAAAGTTAACCCTAAGGGGTTAAAAAAAATCAGATCACAGTATAATACTGTGATCTGTATTTTGATCACTGAAGGTAGTGATTAACTGATAGGGAAGGGGTTAATTTTTATTAGGACTGGGTAAAGAGGGGTAACAGGAATGTGTATACTATCTTGCAAGCAGATTTTTTTTTTATTGTTATTTTCTGAAACAAGCAGTGCTCATTCTGTTCCATATATGTGTGTCTTACACGTTTCATTAGTTGCATATTTAATGATGACTCTCAGAGTAGATTCATTGACATACTCATCAGCAGACATGGCAAATTATCTAAACCTTAAATATAGAAAAACATTACTGAAACTGCTGCTCATATCTGTTGGTAGTCAGAAGGGATATAAGGTAGATACTCTACACTCTCTGGTTTTTAGAGAGGAACAAGAGAGCTCTGCACCAGCAAGCACAGAGTTCCTTCCTGCCTTGGCACCTCTTTTTTTTGACAGAGAGGAATTGCTTAGATATAAATACTCATACAGGATTATTCACTAAAGTTAAAATAGCCCCATACTGAATGGGGCAATAGCATTTGCTGCAGTACTGGGTCATTAAGACTGCAAAATCTATTGGCTTCCGTGGGGTATAAAATGTGACATGCCCAATTAATAGTTTTCATTTATATATTTGAATACGGCGTCTGGAGAGCAAGCTGGGCCCAGCCATCACATTGTTAACCCTTGCACTGCCATGAGTTTTTTTTTTTTTAAATGTTAGCCAGCACTGCCAGTTGCCAGAGGTACTTCAGATTATTGCTCACTTATCTAAAATTGTTATGGTGTTTAGTGAATAACCCTATTATTGATGTCTATATGATTGCCATTGGCTAGCAGATTCTGCCCACAATTTTGACATTAGTGGGTGCCAGGCAGAGTACCTGTTGTTGGCTGCTGATGGAAAGAATGGGATGTGCAATTCTCTGATTTGATAAGCAAACCGTTATGTCTCGGGAAAAAATTGTCCTGACTGTAGCCTATGGAGCAGTGCAGCTAAGGGGATGGGCCTTGACATTGCTAGGAGACAGGCATAGAAAGGTTTGAAAGGGTATTGGTAGGTTCAAGCTCGTTGATAGTTCCAAACCTTGTGTGTAGGGTATATCTCAGCATACCCTTACATGGAAAAAAAACTGGAAAATCATGCACTTGGTGTAAATGGTTATGTTTATATCTTAATTATATGTTATAATGTGGTTTTATTTATTGTGATGTGTGTCATTATCTGGGGTAGTGTTGTTAAAGGAGTTGGTCTTGATATGTTATGTTTAATATGTGGACAATGACCTTAACATTTTCAAGTATTAATTATATTATTAAAACTGTGATAATTGCCCCCCAAAAAAGGTGTCTTTGGGATCTTGGGGGTGATTTGTTAGTCATATGCCAAAAAAGGCCACTATGCATATGTCAAGCTTAGTTCTGTGACAATTACTTTCAAAATCTTTGGACAAATTAGCAAATTAGCAGAAAACAGTGATTACTCTCCCCTCAATCCCTAACATAATCCTAAATCTAGTTTATCCATAGGTCTCCTAATCCGCCTGCTAATGGGGCAGGCCAGCAGCAGCTAGAATATTAGGAAATGAAAAACACACTAACATCATTCCCAAGTTATGTCAGTCACCCTCCTAGTTCACCAATGTCAGCAGTTGCTGAACTGGCTAAAAACATACCAACCTGGTCCACATATAGTGTTAAGAATGTGATGAAGACCATTAATTTAATTCAATTTCACCAATTTACTTATATACTCTATATATATATATATATATATATATATATATATATATATATATATATATACAGGACATACATGTAGTAGTTTGCCCAAGATTAGTAAGAGTTACACTCTCAAGCAGTACCTGAAATGGAATAAAACAGCCACCGACTAGCACTGTAACTCCCACCAATCTCAGGTGGCACTGAGATATTTTTTTTCCAGTGCAGCTCATACAATCATATTTTCCCCTTAACCCTTCACTTTCCTAACACATTAACACCTGCACTACCCTAACAAACGTTACTACTAGTGATGTCCCGAACTTTTCGCCGAACGGTTCACGAACGGTTCGCCACGAACGGTTCGCCACGGACTCATCATTGAGTAAACTTTGACCCTGTACCTCACAGTGAGCAGACACATTCCAGCCAATCAGCAGCAGACCCTCCCTCCCAGACCCTCCCGCCTCCTGGACAGCTCACTAAGAATGCAGCTTCACAATGGATGCTGTCCAGGAGGGGGGGGGGGGTCTGGGAGGGAGGGTCTGCTGCTGATTGGCTGGAATGTGTCTGCTGACTGTGAGGTACAGGGGCAAAGTTTACTCAATGATGAGTCCGTGGCGAACCGTTCGTGGCGAACCGTTCGCGAGCCGTTCGGTGAACAGTTCGGGACATTAACCACACTATCATTAAACATCAACCCCTACACTAAACTAACACTGTCACTAAACATTAACCCCCCACACTAAACTAACACTATCATTAAACATCAACCCCTACACTAAACTAACACTATCACTAAACATTAACCCCCACACTAAACTAACACTATCACTAAACATTAACCCCTAAACTAAACTAACACTATCACTAAACATTAACCCCCACACTAAACTAACACTATCACTAAAAATTAACCCCTAAACTAAACTAACACTATCATTAAACATCAACCCCTACACTAAACTAACACTATCACTAAACATTAACCCCCACACTAAACATTAACCGCTACACTAAACTAGCACTATCACTAAGCATTAACCCCCACACTTACACTATTACTGAACATTAACCCCCACACTAAACTAACACTATCACTAAACATTAACCCTGGAGTACTCAAAAACAAACCATTAATTCCTACATTACACTGATACTAACACTAGCCCTAACCTAAAAAAATGTCATATAATATAAAAGAAAAATAGTGATCAAGTGTGTTAGGTGAAAATAACTCCAAAATGAGGTCCTGAAGACATTTATAAACTCAACACATATATATGTCAATCTCAAACTGTGTAATAATGTCTGCTCGAAACCGTGGGTGGTAGGATTTAAGATACAGCATAAAGAAACCAAATACAATGAACCTGAGAGAAGGAAAAAATAAAAAAGAATTCCTCTCCTATTGAGGTAGAACATAAATTATGTACCATAGGTGACAAAGGTTCCTTATTTTATTTCTTCTTCTACCTGGGAGGTGGATGAGTCATCTTATTATTTGTACTGCAAGTGGTACGACAGCAAAAAGAAGTTTCAGGACGGATGAACTACTCACCTATTTCTAACCAAACTACAGGAAAAGCAGCTTTTCAAGGTTCTTCATTTGAAATTGAGCTGCTAAAATGGCCTATTTAAAAGAATCCAAATGTGAATTGGTGCCTTTGTAATGAATTTACATTGAAACTGACTCAGTATCAATATTGCACCATTTGTAACAATATAAATTTAAAAGGGGGCAATTAGGTGTATTGTTTTTTAATGCCTCAGTTAAAGAGACAATTGAGGCACCATAAACACTGAAGATCACAGGTGCTGTCCCACTGCACCTCCCATTGTTGCTCTGACAGTGTAGTGAATAACATTATTTACTACACTTTATTTGATATACAAACAAGCAGAAGTTAAAGACAAGTTGCATTGAAAAAGGGAATACCCAAAATATCTGCTTGTTTGTATATATCCTTCGATTAAATTTGAGTAGAACTTTGGGTGCACATTGCAACTTGTTGCGCAGCCCCCATTCTTTTGTTTTAGCCTGAGCAGTAACAGGTAGCAGTTATAGGCTGAGAATTTTAGATTGGCACTCTAAGCCTATCATAACCACCCATTGATGGTATGCATTGGTATGGCTAATGTTCCAATCTGTATTAACTAAACCCCCTGGTGGAAACTGAGGTATGGGTACATTGTATCATTGGGTTGCTTCAAGCACTATATCCACTTCAATGACTGTCAATTTAAGTTAGGGACAGGGTTATTGTTAAGTGCTGTGAGCCAGGGATGTGTACACCACTAGGTTGACTAGACTTGGATCTCTAAATGGAGAGGACTGCGTGTGATGTTTCTTGTATTTGAGAGCCACCATCTTCCTACTCTGTTAAAAGGCTGTTTGCTCACCCTTCTCGCTGGTCACCTCTTGTACTACTTGTGTTTCCCTTCCCCATGTGGTTTGCAGCAGATGACTTCTGCTTGAGTAGACTCTGCTAAGTCTCACACTATACTGTTTTATTAGAATAATGTATGGTGGTTATGAGAATATTTTCTGCCCTCACATCTAAAGCCAACTTTTTTTATACTCTTCTTTTTCAATAGCAGTGTGCTGAAAGAATGCATATGAAGACACATTATCTGTACATGCTCACATATATAGGAAAAAAGTTTGAAAACGTTTAAACTTTTAAGGATGGATATTTTTTTACACCTTGATCACAATCTGGTTACTAAAGACCTAAATACTAGCATGGGATATATTTGGTTTTATATACTTTATATATATTTTACAATTGCAGATCTATACAACCCAGCGACCTAGCACCCTAAAATGTAGTATGTTCTGGAATTATTCCAATCATTCGTCCTTACTCAGATATTGGAACACTCCAAGCTGCTAGTGGATTTGATTCACTGTCCATTGTAAAAATATGGTTACATAATGTAGAATGTATTCATTATTTAATTGTCAAAATATGGTTAATTAATGAAATGTGTTTAAATATGCATGGAATATTAACCCAACAGAGGTGGTATGATTACTTACAACATGCTCTGGGCAATTTCTGCATCTCGAGTTCAGTGCAAGCAAGTTAACCAAACCAGTAAGTAAAATGACCTGTTATCTGTTTGAAAAGCCAGAGGGGTGTAACTAGGTTAATTTATAAAAGTGTCAATTCCTCTTGAATTCTGCACTTTTTGCAAAATGAAACCAATAGGACACACTCTTCACACATAAAGCTTTTCAGCAAGCTAAAATGCTCTAGGGGTTTGCAGCGTCCCTGTAAGATAACCTAGGTGATAGTAAAAGCTGGTACAGTGAGAATAGACTGAGAATGTGCTCTCAACATATAGAGATGTCACCAGGCTTAATCACCCGATACCACAAGAAGGCCATAATGGAAAGCCCAGCTCCACACCGGGCTAACTTCTCCTTCACAAGATGTTTCAGGATTCGCTAAGTGTCCCACTGCGTGTTATAAATAGATCTGGAGTGCCACTGGTTCCCCAGGCCTTGAAGAAGGCTAATGCCCCAGTTCCATGAATCCCCCACTTCCCAGTGAGAGAATAATGAGCCCACAGGCTCTCCAAAAGATGGACAACTCCTTGGATGTTTGGTTGTTTGGATGACAGCGTGGAGGTGACTTCAACTGGGCCCCCAGCTGAGAAGAGGGATGGGCATCTGATTCTGCGGGGTGGGATATCTGTGTGGCTGGAGGAGTAAATAGGTCAGATGTTGATACAGTGCCATAATCTCTGGCAGATTGCTTTGGACCTGGTATTAAAAAGGGCTCTCCACCCATGGGCCTCCAGGTCTTCACTGCAGCGTGAAAGTTATGACGCAACAGCCATTTTGGTCATGCCATGCGGTTTCAGATAACAGGCTTGCATGCTTCTGTAGAGGTGCGTATGCTGCCCTGTGGGGACCAGGATATATCCCAGTAGTCCAGAGGGGAGGGAAATGGGGCTTTTACTCAGTACACCTCAATTCTGGCTCAGTATGATGCTCTGAGTATATAGGTTGTTTGCCTTTAACCCAAAGCTTCTGTTTGTGGTAATAACAGCAAAAATTTGAAAGGTTTAATTGGAGCCAAGGAGAGCTACAAAAAAACATATCAGGCCATCTTGGATGACAGAGGATATACGTAGGTCTTTGGCAGAGCGTAGGGGCCTCGACGGGACATACTTGTGTATTAGGAAGGATAGGTAGGTTGGAGCAGCATTATGTAGGGACTTGTACACATGCCACAAGCACCATAACCACTACAATACAATTGTATGTATTCAAATAGATTAACCTTTTATCTGGGGTTTACCGGGTGCCACTTCCAATACATCAGCCAGAGAGCCCACAGCTCTAAACAGGAGCTTCTGTTAGCTTTTCCGTATGAATCCCTAAAGTGCAGAGCCAGCTCATTGGCTGAGAGTGTCAGTGGATCTCTCTCAGCCAATGAGCTTAGCTGAGACATTGTTTTTCTGCCTATCTGTCAGATGTCTGACAGGGAGTAGCACCCAGCAGAGTTCAGGTAAGTAGTCAAAGTGTTTTAAATTTGTTGACTACTTAGAATTGGAGGGGGCTACCAGGGTTATGGTGCTTGGAGTGTTCATTGAAAATGAATTTTTCAATAAAAGGGAAAAGCAGAGCTAGAAACTTAAAAACATAGAATGTGACGGAGAACCGTTCGGCCCATCTAGTCTTCCCAATATTTTGCCTATCCCACGCATGCTTAAACTCTCTCACTGTGTTAAACTCTACCAGAATATTCCCAGATCTGTAGGAGATATGGATGAAAGGGTGGAGATATGGATGAAAGGGTGGAGGTTAGCAAGAGGCGGGAGATATGGGTGGAAGGGGGTGAAAGGGAGGTTGGCAAGGGGGGGAGATATGGGTGAGGTGGGAGATTGGCAAGGTCGGGGGAGGTTGGAAAGGGGGCATATGGATGGAAGGGGGAGGTTGGCAAGAGGGAGAGATGTGGATGGAATGGGGGAGGGGAAAATAGATGGAACGGGAGAGGGAGACATGGATGGAAGAGAGATACTAGGGGGAATATGGATGGAAGGTAGACATAAGGGGGAGAGATATGAATGGAAGGGAGATATGGACGATGAGACATGGATGGAAGGGTGAAGATATGAATTAAAGGGAAGAAAGACATGGAAGGGGGAGAGAGATATGGATAGAAGATGAGATATGTGCATGGATGGAAGGGGGGAGAGACATGGAAGAGGGGGGAACAGAGAATGGAAGGGGGGTAGAAAAGACATGGATGGGAGGGGGGTAGAAGTGAGCGGAGAGTGCAGTCACATCTTACCCTGCCTGGAGAATGCTAGCTAGGGAGCGAGTGAAGCGGATAATGCAGCTACACCTAAGGTTTGACACCTTACCTACCTGTCTGAGACTGTAGTTGGCATAGGGAATGAGGGAGCAAGTGGAGTGGACATTTTAGACAGTGACATTACTACTAAGACAGCAAGTAACAAAGTGAAGCTTTTGAGTAAATTATATGAATGTACCCAGGAATACATATTGTTGGAATTAAACACGTATTTTTTAGTTTATGTTACTCTTGGTTTCACCAACTTTTAAAAAAGGTCTCAGATGCAGTTACATGATGCTATCTACTCATCATTGGTTATTCCTGTCATTCAAAGACAAACACAGTTAGTCCCACCATACACAGTCACCCCCAAACCATCACAAACACAAGCACACATGGACAGCACAAAATGATCACACACATTCTCATCACACACAGCCAGTCCAGTGCTATCACACATTTTTTTATCACATGTACACAGCTCAATAACATCACACACAAACTATTCCTATCGCACACAGACAATATAATACATCACATACAGGCCCCATTACAGTCAGACAACCAACTATATCACAATCAAACTGTAGCCATTACACCGAGACAGCCCAACACACAGTCCCCATCACCAAGACACTGTAAGACAGCCTGAGTTCATTGGTCACAACCAAAGTATTTGTTAGCTATAAAAAAAAATGTAGTGACACCAGTTAAGACTCCTGTGTGGCAGAACCGCCACTTTAGTCCTTTGTATGTGTATGGAATGGCTGTAATATTTGTATGTGTATGCAGTAGATGGCATTCAGATGCTTGTTGCCCGAAAGCCATAGGCTGTTAAACTGTTAGTTTCACGAACGGTGTTAAAATCCACCATTTATGAAATGAATTAAACTACCGAATGGGAGACCACACACAGGGGGTCGTGTGTCCCCCATTAAGGATAGTTACAATGTAACAGTTAATTCAGGTATATGCGGGTGGCCGTGTTCGTATGCCAAACACGTGGCGGCGGACATCTTTTTCTCCCGAAAGCCCAGCGGTGTTTGGTCGTCGAGTGCCTGGAACTAAAATCGGCTACTCGACTTCACGAGCACCGCTGGACTTCCAGACCATTCGGATCCTTTGTTCGTTCTGTAAATTAACCAGTACAAGTTTTCCTAGCATTGCCATGACTGTTCGTGTAAATATATATTCGCATGGCTTTCGTTTTCTATAGCAGGGATCTGAGCAGTATTTCACCAGATGGTGCGCTCAGGTCCCAGCCAATTTGGCCAATTCAACCATATATTATGCCTGTTATGGATTTTAATGTTAAAGTGCCTGTTTTACTGTACGGAGAGATAATGGGATTATCAATACATTCTTGGCCATTTATCTCTCCAGTACAGTATGGCCTGATGGGAAATGTGCTTGCCTAAAACCCATGTAAAATGATTAAGGAAACCCCTTGCATGGGGCACTGCATAAATACTGGAACTTGTGATTAAAACCTCTGTTGACTCCCAGAACTGTGTTTCGTCTGATTACTGGGGGTTTTGGGATATTGCCTTCATTCAGCGCTTTTCTTGGATTACTTTATTCTCCGCTACAATTGGTGGCAAGCCACGGGATCCAACCTTACAGCCGAAAAGCGTCGTTCGTGCAATTGAAACTGCCGAACGAGAAAGTGAATGGCAATTCGTATGCAACAAGGAAACGAACGCAAAGGTGAATGGAGACAGATTATACTGGATTGAAACGGCAAACGTTGAAAGAACTATTGGAAGCCAGGGGTAAGAAAGCCAGCAATATGTCAAAAGCTGTAATTATTGCCGAACTGATGGAGGGAGACAGAGCTCGCAGTGCTACACCTCCACCAGACATGGAAGAGACCCCATTCCAGAAAGAGATGAGAACCAGGCTGGAATTCTTACCCAATCCAGTACCTCTGGAAATGCTGACGGTGCTGATGGCAGATGTGCAGGAGTATTTGATGGCACACAGACCGCAGGATTTACCCTCCAGCACATAATCTACTGCTGCTTCAATCACCTGGCAGGTAAAGCAAAACATACCGCATCATGCTTTCAAAATTTTTTGTGAAGAGAAAGATGAGATTGATGGGTACCTACAAGACTTTGAAAGACTGTGTGACCTGCATGATCTGGAGCAGGCAGATCAAATTATCTGGTCGGGCAGCAGAAGCATACCGGGCCGTACTGGCAGGCAAATTATCTGGTCGGGCAGCAGAAGCATACCGGGCCGTGCCCAGAGAGGACAGCAAAAATATGATATTACCCCAGAGCCATACCGGCGCAAGTTTAGAGGACTGCGCAAACCAGATAAAGATTCCCACGCAGAATGGGCACACAAGCTTGATCAAGCCTCCCAGGGGTGGATACAAGCGAGTCAAGCTACCACCATGGAGGAGTTACGCCAGCTGCTATTGTTGGAGCAGTTTTTCAACGGTCTGACACCAGAGGCACAAGAAGCTGCACGGCTGGCAGACCAGCACTATGACACTAGGAGGCATCATGGCAACCCCAACCGAGGGTATACTCGACCCACCACCCAGCCATTTACAGCTGCTACCACCGCACCCACAACAACAATCCTACGGACAGCGACTGGGGGACACCCCCCACCGTCTCAATACAATGGGCGGTCCAACATTCAGTGCCATACCTGCAAACATGGCGAGAGAGTGTACCCAGAACCGGAGTCGTCAAGCCTGGAGCCAAGTAAGACAAAACCAAGTGCCACGAGCTGCCGCTCAACACTACCAGGCGGAGCCAGCACCCCAGGAACTAATGTTTAATCACACGGAAGAGCCCCTGGGAGTAGTACATGATGTGATGTCTATACAAGCTACAGACAATCTGCATCATCATCGCCAGATGGTAACCCTGGAGGGGAGAGAAGTACAAGGACTCCGAGACTCGAGGGCCACTCTGACCCTAGTAGCACCTCATCTGGCTCCAGGCTCGGCACACACAGGCAGATCCGTGGCAGTCCGGGTAGCAGGGGGAGCGATGTACCGATTACCAACAGCCAAAGTACACTTGAATTGGGGTGTGGGGAAAGGTATGGTGGAAGTGGGCCTGATGCAAAAACTGCCTGCAGATGTTGTATTGGGGAACGACCTAGGCAGAATGACTTCGGCTTTTGTACTTCAAGCCCCTCTCCAAGAGGCGCATCATATAACCACGAGGCAACAGGCTTGCACCACGGCTTCATCCACATACTCTGAGGCTCAGGTAAGAGACAATGTCCCCCCTATAACTCGTGTTCCCTGGGATACCCAGACTGAATTTGGAACAGAGGTTAAGGTAGACCCTACGTTGAAGGTATATCGAGATAGGGTGACCTCTGATTAGGCAGGATTAGAGGGGGAGCGGTATGCCTGGGAAAAGGGGTTTTATACTGTATTGCTGAAAGGGTGGTGGAAGGATCTGTAAATGTTACTACTAGACAGCTGGTAGTACCTCAGAAATACCGACAGGAACTCCTTAGGATTGCTCATGATATTCTGTTGTCTGGGTATATAGGTATGATACCGACTGACCCATGCATTCTTTTGGCCAGGTATATCTAAAGATGGTAGGCAGTATTGTCAGACTTGTGATATCTGTCAGAGAGTAGGCAAAAGAGGTGACGGCACAAGGCCAAATTATGCCCACAACCCATTTTAATAGAGCCGTTTAGTAGGGTGGCAGTAGACATAGTAGGACCCCTACCCAAACCCATAGGCTGTTACATCTTGACCGTGGTAGATTATGCCATCAGGTACCCAGAGGCAGTGGCCCTCTCTAATATTCACGCAGAGACGGTGGCAGAAGCCCTAATGAAAGTCTTTTCCCGTGTGGGGTTCCCACAGGAGATAATCTCAGATAGAGGTACATAATTCACAGCCGAAGTAACCCACCAACTCTGGAAAATATGTGACATTAAGCCTATTGTGAATTCTGCTTACCACCCTCAGTCCAATGGTTTATGTGAAAGGTTCAATGGAACTTTAAAGCAGATGCTCCCTACATTTGGAGAGGCCCATAAGGACTGGGAGAGATTCTTATCCCATCTGCTTTTCGCCTGGAGAGGTACCTCAAGAGTATTATGCCTGTTATGGATTTTAATGTTAAAGTACCTGTTTTACTGTACGGAGAGATAATGGGATTATCAATACATTCTTGGCCAATTATCTCTCCAATACAGTATGGCCTGATGGGAAATGTCCTTGCAAGTGAAGTCCCCCATACATTCCCCTGACTAAAACCCATGTAAAGTGATTAAGGAAACCATGGGGCACTGCATAAAAACTGGAACTTGTGATTAAAACCTCTGTTGACTCCCAGAACTGTGTTTCGTCCGATTACTGGGGGATTTGGGATATTGCCTTCATTCAGCGCTTTTCTTGGATTACTCTATTCTACCAGCGGAGATATTGGGATTTAATATTGCAGCTCCGCTACATCCTGTTTGTAATGGGTTGCAGGACTGTACTGCCCTGGGGCCACTATGGTATGTGGCCTTTAAGAATTTGGCAGTGGCGGGATGCAGATGCGGCCGTATAAGTGTGTGCGAGAATACTCTTTCGGCCAATGTGATGTCACCTTTGTTGCCGCCTGAAATATCATAATTAGCATATTTTTCCTTCTGCATGGTGCATGCAGGAGGCTGTTTAAAGTCGTTGGGCAAGTCCTGTGAGTGCAATCTAAATGCCAGGGTAAGTTCTGGGTGCTGGGGCAAGTCCTGTGAGTGCAATCTCAGTGTTGGGTAAGTTCTGGGTGCTGGGGCAAGTCCTGTGAGTGCAATCTCTTTGCTGATGTAAGTTCTGGGGCATGTCCTGTGAGTTGGTATAAAACTTTTTATGGGGGGCGGGCGTGACTTCGGCTCTGACCAAGATGGCCACATAATCCGATTGCTCCGCTCCACTAATGCCCTACAAAGCTCTTGATAATTAGCTGCAACCGACAAATGGGTCACAATCACTTCCCGGAACCCCCCCAAACCCCAAGGGGCTCACAAACGGGACAACAGCAGGGTCCGATGGAGGGCTTACTGCAGTCCCAGCACGGAGCTAGTGAAGAGGCCGTGAGCTCAGGGTCAGCACCGATATCCCTGGCCTACCTGGCGGGAGTAAAAACATCCGCGCTGGACTGGATTGGGGAAGAACTGCGGAACATGGCAGTTTCCATGGCTACCAAGACTGACCTGCCTACCCTCACCACCACCATTCAGGATGCCCTATGAGCAGAGATGGCGGGCATCCGGATGGAAGTAGCCACCCAAGTAGGCCGCATACAGGCGCTGGAGCCCAATCTACCAGGATTGCTGCAACAGACACAGCGGTGTCCAGACAGGGTGAAATGCTACTAACTATGCGGAGGCACCTAGAGGACCTGGATAATAGGGGTCAGAGGTATAACATCTGGATCCGAGGCATACCGGAGGCTGAGAGAGACTAGGAAGCAGAAGGAAGGGGCCTCACTAATCACTGATTAGCTCATGTCTCTGGGATATAAATTAGGAAGGGCGAACAACTCCCCCCAAAAAAAATTTAAAAAAGAAAGAAACAAAAAGCACAAAAATTAAATAAAAATAATATTAAAAAAAAAAATTATAAAAAAATGGGAGGTGAAAAAAAAAAAGGTGAATCCAGATGATATTTAGAGTCGGCATAGTCACCCTTTGATTCCGATCTACCACAAGTACCCCAGCATGATGCACTACCTGTGGTTTACTAGGGGTTGAGGCGCATAGAATTCCATAAGGCGCATGATAATTCTGACAGAGGAAGGGGGTCATATCCATATGAGTCTCTTAGCGGTACCCAGGAATTGATGATGATGGGGGGGCGTGTACAGGTTGGGAAACCCTGGAGGAGAGGGGAGGATAAGGGAGAATGGGGTTAGGAAAAATGGGGATTGGCACCACTCCTGAGGCTGAGACCAGGCAGCGACAGTCGAGGGGCCTTACCCTATGCAAGGAGAGCTTGGACCAGAGGGGGGGGTTGGGGAGGGGTGGAATCGCCCTGGAGGCCTGGTTGTTTGATGGGGGGAGAAAGGGAAAATTTAGTTTTGTTACGTTTATACTCTTTTTGCTGGTATGTCACTTATGCATGTTTATGGTTAATATATGGCGCTCTTTTTAATGCTGGATATCAACACCGAGGGGTATGATGTGGAGCGGACCTGTTACGGATTTATACTGTTGTAATATACTTGGGCGGAGCCTGGGTTGCGTTCCTCGACCCACACTCATGTGAGGCTTTTTATGGCAGGGGTCTAGCTCATCCTGTCATAGCACGAGTCCTCTCACTTAGGGAGGGGGAAGTTTCGGGACACTTCTTGTCCCGTTAGGAGTGCCCCCTATCTTGGGCACTCGTCTCCCTTTTTTATTATTTATTATTTTTTCTCCTCTACTCTTACTCTTCTCCTTTCACTCTTTTCTCTCCTTATACTACACTTCCCTTCTTCTGCTCCTTATATTCTCCCTCCTTATTCGTCTGCACCAGGGGGGTGGGGCTCTCTGGGAGCGGCCGTCACAGGGGCCAGGGAGCGTGAGAAGTGATTGAGGTATCTTGGGCGAGTGCTAGTCCTCAGACCGGGACCGCCATGACGTATCGCTGCGTTCCACTGTCTGTCCTCACATTCCGGAGCGCAGAACTCCTACGGAAACTGAAGAAAAAAACATGTCTCGGTTGCGATGCTGCAGGAAACACATTTTCGAGAAGGAGCGGCCTCCAAGCTCCAGAATAGATCCTATCCAGCCAATTACTTCTGCAACCATCCCAACTCGTAAAGCTGGAGTCACCGTCATACTCGCAGTAGACAGTTTCCGTGATTTACAGGGGCGCTTTCTCTTCCTGAAGGGCTCCATTGCCGCTAAGCTCTACACATTCGAAAATATTTATGTAACCAACAGACAGCATGCACAATTTCTCAGGGGAACGCTGGCTAAGCTGAAAGATTTCGCGGAAGGTGCCTTGGTTCTTGGGGTGGGAGACATCAATGCTCCGCTGGACCCGTTACTTGACTCTTCGTCGGGACACAGTAGCATCTCCCAAATAAGCATTCGCTCCATATGTGGATCTCTGGGTGACATGGGCCTAGTGGATTGTAGGAGGGCCCTTAACCCTAACATTAGGGACTTCACACATTATTACATAGAAACATAGAATGTGACGGCAGATAAGAACCATTCGGCCCATCTAGTCTGCCCAATTTTCTAAAAACTTTCATTAGTCCCTAGCCTTATCTTATAGTTAGGATAGCCTTATGCCTATCCCATGCATGCTTAAACTCCTTTACTGTGTTAACCTCTACCACTTCAGCTGGAAGGCTATTCCATGCATCCACTACCCTCTCAGTAAAGTAATACTTCCTGATATTATTTTTAAACCTTTGTCCCTCTAATTTAAGACTATGTCCTCTTGTTGTGGTAGTTTTTCTTCTTTTAAATATAGTCTCCTCCTTTACTGTGTTGATTCCCTTTATATATTTAAATGTTTCTATCATATCCCCCCTGTCTCGTCTTTCCTCCAAGCTATACATGTTAAGATCCTTTAACCTTTCCTGGTAAGTTTTATCCCGCAATCCATGAACCAGTTTAGTAGCCCTTCTCTGAACCCTCTCTAAGGTATCAATATCCTTCTGAAGATACGGTCTCCAGTACTGTGTACAATACTCCAAGTGAGGTCTCACCAGTGTTCTGTACAATGGCATGAGCACTTCCCTCTTTCTACTGCTAATGCCTCTCCCTATACAACCAAGCATTCTGCTAGCATTTCCTGCTGCTCTATTACATTGTCTGCCTACCTTTAAGTCATCAGAAATAATCACCCCTAAATCCCTTTCCTCATATGTTGAGGTTAGGACTCTATCAAATATTCTGTACTCTGCCCTTGGGTTTTTACGTCCAAGATGCATTATCTTGCACTTATCCACATTAAATGTCAGTTGCCACAATTCTGACCATTTTTCTAGTTTACCTAAATCATTTGTCATTTGGCTTATCCCTCCTGGAACATCAACCCTGTTACATATCTTAGTATCATCAGCAAAAAGACATACCTTACCATCAAGACCTTCTGCAATATCACTAATAAAAATATTAAAGAGAATGGGTCAAGTACAGATCCCTGAGGTACCCCACTGGTGACAAGTCCAAGCTTCGAATATATTCCATTAACTACAACCCTCTGTTGCCTGTCACTCAGCCACTGCCTTACCCATTCAACAATATTGGAATCCAAACTTAAAGATTGCAGTTTATTGATAAGCCTTCTATGTGCAACAGTGTCAAAAGCCTTACTGAAATCTAGGTAAGCAATGTCTACTGCACCACCCTGATCTATAATTTTAGTTACCCAATCAAAAAAATCAATAAGATTAGTTTGGCATGATCTCCCTGAAGTAAACCCATGTTGTCTCTGATCTTGAAATCCATGTGTTTTTAGATGTTCAACAATCCTATCCTTTAACATGGTTTCCATCACTTTCCCCACTACTGAAGGCACAACATTCGCTAACTTCCAATCTTCTGGGACTACTCCTGTTAACAATGATTGGTTAAATAAATCTGTTAATGGTTTTGCTAGTACACCACTAAGCTCTTTTAATAGCTTTGCATTCCATCAGGTCCCATTGATTTTATTTGTCTTTACTTTTGACAGTTGAAATAGAACCTCTTCCCTCTGTAAACTCACGTGTAATAAATGACTTCATTTATCCTTTTTCTCAACTGAGGTCCTTTCCTTCATTTTCATCTGTAAATACAGAACAAAAATATTCATTGAGGCAGTCAGCTAGACCTTTATCCTCTTCTACATACCTTCCTTCTTTTGTTTTTAATCTAATTAATCCTTGTTTTACTTTTCTTTTCTCATTTATGTATCTAAAAATGTTTTATCCCCCTTTTTTACTGACTGTGCTATTTTCTCTTCTGTGTGTGATTTGGAAGCTCTTATAACTTGCTTAGCCTCTTTCTGCCTAATCTTATAGATCATTTTGTCTTCCTCACTCTGGGTTTTTTTATAATTCCTAAATGCTAACTTTTTGTTTTAACTATTTTGGCCACATCTGCGGAGTACCACAGTGGTTTCTTGAATTTTTTGCTTTTACTGACAAGCCTAATGCAATTTTCTGTTGCCTTCAATAGTGCAACTTTTAAATAATCCCATTTTTCTTGGACTCCATTTAAATTGCTCCAGTCTGATAATGACTCCTCTACCCATATTCTAATTTTAGAAAAGTCTGTTTTTCTAAAGTCTAAAACTTTTGTTTTTGTGTGGTGTGACTCAGTCACTGTTCTTATATTAAACCACACTGACTGATGATCACTGGATCCTAAACTTTCACCTACAGTAATATCTGATACCAAATCTCCATTTGTTAACACTAAATCTAGTATGGCCTCTTTACGAGTTGGCTCCTCAACAACTTGTTTTAGAGACAATCCCAGTAGGGAGTTTAGAATATGTGTGCTCCTGGCACAAGTAGCTAATTTTGTTTTCCAATTTACATCAGGAAGATTAAAGTCACCCATGATGATAACTTCCCCTTCATTGTCATTTTAGCTATTTCCTCAACTAGTAGATTATCTAACTCTTCAATTTGTCCTGGGGGCCTATAAATCACACCTACACGAGTTACTGTGTGATTACCAAATTCTAACGTAGCCCAAACGGACTCTATGTTTGCCTCACTAACTTTTATTAGGCTAGATTTTATGCTATCCTTCACATACAAGGCCACCCCTCCCCCTTTCTTGCCTTCCCTATCTTTCCTATATAAAGAGTACCCTGGTATTGCTATGTCCCAGTCATTTTTCTCATTATTCCACACTTCATGACCGATACTCTCGTATCGATTACCTTTTCATCAGACAGGAGGGCCTTTCCCGCTTATTAAAAGCCTGAGCTTGAGTCTCCCCCTTTTCGGCCCTCGACATGTACATAGAGGCTCAATGAGGCCTTGCTCTTGGAACCCGAGGTCCGGAGCAGGTCTCCCAAGCACTGGACCTTTACTTTCAGGAAAACGGTACGCCGGACACCTCACCAATCTCGATCTGGGAGGTTCATAAGAGTGTCATTCAGGGCACACTCATATGCATCCCTTTCCATAAAATAAAAGGTAGCTCTAAGGGAGATGGCTGACCTCTACCAATCAATCTCAACCCTGGAACTCCAACCTGAATGATCTCAGGTGATGGAAACTTATGGGGAGCTGATGCGAGCTCGAAGACAGCTAATGGAACTCCTAACGGGACGATATCTTCGCTTTCTACAGCATTCCAGGGGTTTCTTCTATGCCCATGCCAACAAAGGGGGTAGATTCCTCGCTCGTCTTCTGAAAGATAAAACCCCTTGAACGCCGCTTCGTAAATTACACTTATCGACGGGCTCGACATCATCTTTTCCAACCGACATAGCGGAAGAATTTAGGACATACTATTGATCCCTATACAACCTTGCCACTCACATACATGACTATTTACACAGTAATGTTGCGAGACAGGCAAGCAGGGACACGGCGGCGATACTGGATGTCCAGATTAACATGGAAGAACTCTCAGCTGCTTTAAAGATGACCAAAAAGGGCAAAGCACTTGGCAATTCTCTAGGGGATACTATAAGACCTTCTCAATGTTGCTCATACCGTGGTTAACAAAAACCCTCAACACTGTTGAGGAGGGGGGGACCTTCGAGATGGAGTCTTTGGCTGCAACTATAACTGTTCTTCCAAAACCCGGAAAAGACCTGCTGAACTGTAGCAGCTACTGCCCGATCTCACTGCTGAATGTGGACACCAAGCTGTTTACGAAGGTGCTGGCATCTAGACTCCAGGCTGTCCTGCCATCTTTGATACACGCTGACCAGAGAGGGTTTATTCCGGGGCGAGAGGCGCGAGATAGCACACTACGGCTGTTCTCAATACAACACCATGCGAGGAAGTCACGGCCTCCTATTTCTCTCAACTAACGCTGAGAAGGCGTTTGAGGAAAATGGTATTGGGACAGAGACTCCTTGCCTGGATCACTGCCTTGTATAGTAACCAACGCATTGCGGTAAGGGTCAACGGGGCCTTTACGACCGACTTTGGGATTAACAACGGAACAAGGCAGGGATGCCACTTATCCCCGCTGTTATTTGCTATGTCACTGGAACCTCTGCTCCAGGCGCTCCGCCAGCACCCAGATATCCGGGGTTATACCTGGCAGGGGGTGGAACATAAGGTCGCCGCCTCTAGCCCTCGGACCACGATGCCCTGCCTCCTCTCAGAATTTGAACGATTCGGCAGAATCTCGGTTTTTAAACTTAACCTGTCCAAGTGTGAAGTGCTGAACATAACACTTCCTATTGAGGAATATACTGCCCTGGACCCACTGTTACTATTCCGTTGGTGCTATGGCAAAATGAAGTACCTCGGGATTTGGGTAACATCAGACCCAGGAGACATGTACCAACATAACTCCATTCCTCTGCTGAAGACACTACTGGCAGACAAATGGACATACCCACATGTGTCGTGGCACATGCGAATAGCAGTTCATAAAATGAATATACTCCCACGGTCCTTTATCTCTTTTAGATCATCCCGCTAGCCTTACCGGCATCCTTTTTCTCCTCCTTAAAATCAGCGGTCATCTGATACTTATGGCGGGGGGAAAGATCAAGACTCTGACATGACTTACTCTGTCTACCTAGACATTGTGGAGGCCTGGCATTGCCCGACTTTAAAAAGTACCATCAGGCTGCGGTCATGCAGCGTATACTGTAATGGCACATGGGCTCCTCGCAAAAACAATTGGTGGCCCTAGACAAAGAGGGAACTAATACCACCCTGGAGTCAACCATATGGAGGGGGTTCTGGATATCTTGAACGCAGGGACGGAGCGGGACCAGTGACGCAAACCCTACGCAGCTGGAAGGCACTGAGGGAACAACCACACGTCTCACCCATGCTCAGCCCTTTACTCCCGGTCACTCACAATTGCACACTGGGAGGGGGACTTCCGCCAAAAGCCTGGCCCTTTTTGGAGGGACGGGAATATATACCCATCCATAAAGCCTTACATGGTGGGACGATACGGAGCCTGGACTCGCTGCTAGAGGGTAGACCACGAACTCCTCTGGCTGCCTTCAGATACATGCAACAGAAGCATTATTACGACTCACTTCCTCATAACGACCGGTTACACAGAGATCTTACCTGGTTTGAAGAAATCTGTGAACAGGGTGACACACTTGATAGGGCAGTGTCCGCACTCTACCAATATCTCTTAGTCGGGCACTAGACGGCGAACAACAACTTTTGCAGACAATGGGAAGAAATTTTGGGCAAGACCTTCTCATCTCAACAATAGGACAAAGCTTTAGTTTAGCAACATAAGAGCTCCAATAGCTCGCAATACTAGGAGATGAACTATAAACTAATATCACTGTGGTAAAAAAAAAACAACCCTACTCCATAGAGTATTTCCGATGACCCCTCTAATATGCTGGAGATGCCAAGTGAAGAGGGGGATGATGATACACATTTGGTGGAATGCTGTGACATTGTCCCATATTGGGAGATGGTTAGGGCTAAAGTGACGGAGATCTTGGGGGACTCGACCGACTGGTCGGCTGAACTGGCCCTTTTGCATATTTCATCCCAACCTGTATCACTATACAAGAAAACGATTCTACGACACTTATGCGGCCATGGCACTTATCCTAGTTTACTGGAGGCGGACGGAGATACCCTGCGAGGAGGAGTGGATCCGCAGAGTCAAGGACATTTAGGGGGCTGAGGGGCCTGACAGGGAGGGGGAGTAAACACGCGGAGACATGGCGACAGGGGTGTATCTATCACGAGGCAAACAAGGCATTTCCCTTGGGCGGCACTTGCCAATGTGGTGGCAAAATGCCTTGTTTGCCTAGTGAGAGATACATATTTCAGCTTTAGATAAAAGCTGTAAGAAAAAAAAAACCACAATCAATCTGACACCCCTTGCACTTCCCGCCCTCTCTCTGCTCTGCTTTGTTCCTGCTTCCTGATTAATGTCTGTTGCCATGGAGAGCAGAGAGCAAGCCTACCTCCCACAAGAAGCAGCATGCACCCTTCAGAGCCTCCTTCCATTTTAGCCGGGCAGCACGTGTGGTGTGTGGAGGAGGAGTGGAGACGTGCTGTCTGCTTACTGAAGCTCAGCTGAGCTGTGTCAGGGAGAAACCGGGAAAAGCTGCAGACATGGACGTCCGCAGGAGTTTTTCCAGGGGGAGGGGGCATAATTGTAATGACATCTATGCTTGGCCCCTTTTTGACAGTGTCATGAAGGGGTGGAGCATAGTCATTATCACATAAAGCCATGGTGAATAGCGTTTTCACAACTATGGTGTCAGGAATAAGTTTGTTTTCCTGACACTATAGTGTTCCTTTAATCAAATCAAAGGAACATTCTGGTCATCATAACAACTTAATCTAAATGAAAATGCTATGATGCAAGGAGGCCCCTGGGCATTTTCTTTCCTTTAAAGGGTGAACCGCTCTTAAATTGTTTAACCCCAAAGGTTTCCTCCAGCTCCAGGTCGCTCAGTGGTATTCTGCTTCTGAAACAGAGTGTCAGTAAGTGCAGATTGAAGTCAGGCATCGGTGCCGCTGAATGACTGGAAAGGTCAGCTGGCGCTCTAAGCCAATCGCTAGTTCCTGATTCATAATTTTTTTAAAGTTTTTATGAATGGGGAGCTACTGATTGGCTTAGAGTGCCAGCTGACCTTTGTAGCCAATCAGCGGCACCCCTACCTAGAAGCCCTCTGTGTTTCCTGACACTCAGTAAATAAAAGTGAACACGTTAACACTGATATATTTTTTACCTGGGGAGATGAGAAGGTCCAAAGTTTCCTGCCAGGCCCAGGTACCAAAGCCTTATGATGTGGTGTCCAGAATGAAGTGAAGGGATCACTTCACTTGTCCTTCCTGCTCCAATCTCATTTTCTTCTCCATTTGACACAGTCTTCTTGCAGACCCTTCCTGCTCCTTGCTGCCCCTTTCTGCATCCTCCTGCTTCTTGCAGACCCTTCCTGCTTCTTGCTGCTCCTTCCTGTTCCTTGCTGCTCATTTATGTTCCTTTTCCAACTTTACCTTTGTGCTCATTCTGCCCCTTCCAGATAATTGTTGACCTTTTCTGCTCCTTGATTTCCCTTCCTGCTCATTTCTGCTCATTGCAGACCCTTCCTCCTTCTTGCTACCATCTCCATGTAGTCTCTTTCTGTTCCTTGTAGATGCTTTCTGTTCCTTCTCCTACTTTACCTCGGTGCTCCTTCTGATTCTTTCTGCTCCTTGGTGCCCCTTCTTTCTCCTTGCTGCCCCTTCCTGCTCCTTGCAGACCCTTCCTGCTCCTTACAGACCCTTCCTACTCCTTGCTTCCTCTTCCTATTCCTTGCTGACCCCTCCTGCCCCTTGCAGACCTTTCCTACTCCTTGCGGACCCCTCCTACCCTAGCTGACCCCTTGCAGACCCTTCCTACTCCTTGCTGACCCATCCTACTAATTGCTGACCCCTCCTGCCCATTGCAGAGCCTTCTTCTCCTTTCTGACCCCTCCTGCCCCTTGCTGACCACTCCTGCCCCTTGCAGACTCTTCCTACTCCTTGCTGGCCCCTCCTGCTCCTTGATGGCCCCTCCTGCTCCTTGCTGCCCCTTCCTGCTCATTTCTGCTCCTTCCTGCTCCTTGCAAACCTTTGCTACCCCTTCCTGCTTCTTGCTGCCCCTTCCGCTCTTCCTATTTCTTGCTGACCTCTCCTGCCCCTTGCAGAACCTTTCTGCTCCTTCTACTTTACCTTCCTGTAGGCTGTCTCCCCCCCCATCCCTCACTTACCTGATCTGTATGCTGCCCCCCCATGCCTCACTTACCTGATCTGTAGACTGCTCCCCCATGCCTCACTTACCTGATCTGAAGGCTGCCCCCGCAATGTCTCACTTACCTGATCTGTAGGCTGCCCCCCCATGTCTCACTTACCTGATCTGTAGGCTCCCACCCCCCCCATGCTTGCTGGCTGCACTCTGTGCTGCTTCCCTGTGGATGCAGTCAGGAGAAAGAAGCAGGGATAAGCTGTAGCTTCCTATCCATGCCTTTCTCCATTCACAGCAGTATTGCAGTTTATTATCACACATACGAAAATCCGGGGGGGGGGGGGAGAGGCAAGTGCCCCCCTTGCCTCCCCCCTGCGGACGCCCATAGCTGCAGACTGTGTGTTTCTGTTTTGAACTCTGCAGAGTAGGTGAGTAATTTAAATTGAACATATGTCTTTTTTTTTATTTTAACAGCAATAAATCCCCCATATATATATATATTTTTGGGCACTGTTTAAAAAACAAACCCCTTATTCCCAAAACTTGTATTTTCTAAGTCTTTTGTAGTAATGCAATTTTTTCTTTATTATTTTTTATTATTATTAATTTTATTATGATATAATTATAATAAAATGTAATGTATAATTATTATATAATTTATTTATTTATTTATATTATTACTACTTTTTTTTAAGGGTAAATTGACTGTCCTCAAAAGTCACAACAGGTTCTCCCCTGATTGCCCCCATAAGCACCCCCCGGTCCTGCACAAATTTAGTCAGGACATCCAGACATGCTATGTCTGTTGATTTTCACTGAAGCTATGTCAGTTGATTTTCACTGTCGTTATATCTGTTGATTTTCACTGAAGCTATGTCGCTTGATTTTCACTGACGCTATGTCGGTTGATTTTTATTGACACTACGTCTGTTGATTTTCACTGACGCTACGTCTGTTGATTATTATTGACGTTATGTCTGTTGATTTTTACTTATTGGGGGCGACCGTGGTTCCCATATGTGTCCCACGGCCTGTGACATGTGAGGGTTCCCCGGAACCGGGGGGCACACACTGGGGGACCTGACCTCTCCTAGCAATGACCACACCATCTTCTTTTCTACATGCTACTTCTATACCTATACTCTCTATACTATATCACGACATAGATTCATTCCCTGTAAACTGAGGCCAGGTAGGGGGTAGAGCTGAAGGGGATATTAAGCTTTTCACAGAACGTATACTATTTAGTGAAAATTATCCTTTATTTTCCTTTTTTTTTTTTTTTTATATATTTGACTAAATCAGGAGGTTCCGCAATGTAACCTGCACTCTTCTCATTCTTTGACTATGTCTTTTGTAACAGATAATACAATAACTGAGCTAACAGTGGAATATTTACATGTAGTGACAAACCTGCGTGACGAGAAGCTGTGAGTTTACTTTTGTAAAAAACCTGGTAGTGTAGATATAAAGGCTCACTCTGAGGCTTAGCTGGACACGATGACTGTTTTTAAGCTATATGTTGCTAAATATGATGTATAATTTTGCTTCAACTGTTATCACCTCGACATTCTGGATCTCTGTACACTATACCTTTTCGTACTTCCTGTCATACAAAACTAAAGATTCAATAAAAAAAAAAAAATTACTGGGCTAGTTTTTATCCCCGGTTCGGCACTAATACGGTGAGATGTCCCAGTGTTATGTTTGTAACAAGGTGTGATTTATAAATGTTGTGCTTGCAATAAGGTGTAATGGCCTGTGTTGTGCTGGTGATAAGGTGTGATGTGCTTGTACTATGCTTGCAATACGGTGACAAGCATTCCTCTGGGACATTACCATAATCATACAAGTCTAAATATGTGTGTGTAAAATATATATTTATGATTTGTGGTTGATAACAGATTATTATTGGCATTATTGGGAAAGCAGTGTATATGGAGCTTTGCTATTTCATGTGTACGAGTTCTCCTTGCAGTGATTTCATATAGTGCGGAGGGCTTTGAGTGACAGCAGGAAACCTCAGGAACTTTCAATTTCTTTTAATAATTTTTTTATGAGTCAGGGAGGATAAGGAAACAAAATATAATGCTACATATGTTTCTTTAGTTTTCCTTTACATGGTGGAGAACTTAGGAGTCATGCTATGTGGAACAGCACCTTTAAAAATGTAAAATGAGTTCCAGAATGGGATACAGCATGTTTAGCCAAAATCAGATTTGTGTAGTATGCTGGCTATGGAAATGCAGACAATAGAAAATGATTAAAATTGATCTAAACAAGAAAAAAAATGATCATTTATACTTTTTCATGATGGGGGGAGGGGAGATACAGGGGTGCATGAATATCCCCCTTTTATCTATCTCCACCCACCCTTTTTATCCATACCTCCCTCCCCTCTATCATCCATATAAACTCCCTTGCCAACTTCCCCGCTTTCATCCATATCTTCCCCCCTTGCCAACCTCCCCCCTTTAATCAATATCCCTCCCCCTTCCCTGGGGACTATTCATGGCTGCAGACCATGCTTGGAACTCCAACCAGCACAAACACATTTACGAGCAACTCTGAAAAAATAACTGACACACAACACAATCTCAAATCATATCTTGAAGTTTATTGGCTTCAGTCAGGGTTTATATAAAAAAACAGAAGATGGTTACTGAGCACATATTACACAGAGTCAGCAAATATTTTGGATCATTGATAGAAAAATCCGTTCATGGTCACAAGGTAGACAGGTCATTGCCAAAGTTAGACATCACTTGATAAGATGGCAGGTCACTGCTTTCTAGAAATATAATTGTACATCTTTCATTTAATTGCAGACATTGTTTCATAACATATTTGATCATCTTGCAGAATATATATATTTCTGATACTTCCTCAAAGTATCTTCCTGGACATGTACTTCCCCTTTTGGAGAATATCTGTACGTAGATGGAACAGAACACTTTAATTAACAAATAAATAATACTTAATATTTTATTCTGTCCTTATAAAAGATAACAGCTTTTTAGCAATACACTAGAAAAATAGAACCAGATTTATAATGGCTAATGCTTATGAAATGGCGGCTGACTTAAATGGCAACTGATTATAAAATGGCTGCCGGTTATAAAATCAAACTTAACAGTCCCTTATTTTATTCTGTGTAAGAATAACTAACAATTCAAGGAATATGATTAGTAGATATTATATACAACAGAGGGTGCAAGAGGGGGCTTTAACATTACTATCAGTTTTGATAATCCATGTCTCCCGTCCCTTAATCCATATCTCCCACCCTTTCATCCATATCTCCCCCCCTTTCATCCATATATCCCACCCCTTTTATCCATATCTCCCCCCATTTCATTCATATCTCCCCCCTTTCATCCATATATTCCACCCCTTTTATCCATATCTCCCCCCTTTCATCCATATCTCCCAACCCTTTCATCAATAACTCCCCCCTTTCATCCATATCTCTCCTCCCTTGCCAACCTCCCCCTTTCATCCATATATATCCCCTTTGCAAACCTCCCCCCTTTCATCCATATATCTCCCCTTTGCCAACCTCCCCCTTTCATCCATATCTCATCCCCCCTTGCCAACCTCCCCCCTTTCAGCTATATCTCTCCCACCTTGCCAACCTCCCCCCTTTCATTCTAATCCCCTTCATCCATATCTCTCCCCTGCCAACCTCCCCTTTCATCCATATAGCCCTTCATCCATATATCCCCTTTCATCCATATCTCCCCCCCCTTTTATCCATATCTCCCCCCTTTCATCCAGATCTCCCCACTTTCATCCATATCACCCCCTCTACAAACCTACCCCCTTTCATCCAAATCACACACCTTGCCAACCTCCCTCCTTTCATCCATATTCCCCCCTTTCCTCCCTATCTCCTCCTTCATCCATATGTCTCCCCCTTTCATCCATATGATCCCCCTTTTATCCATATCTCCCCCATTTTCATCAATTTCTCCTCCCTTTTATCCATATCTCCGCATCCTTTCATTCATATCTCCCCCTTCATCCATATTCCCCCCCTTTTATCTATATCTCCGCCCTCCATCCATATTTCTCCTTGCCAGCCTCCCCTTTCATCCATATCACCTCCCTTGCCAATCTCCCCATTTCATTGACATCTTCCCCTTGCCAATCCATTTCCTTTTATCCATATATCCCCCTTTTCATCAATTTCTCCCACCCTTTTATCCATATCTCCCCTCCCCCCTCTTTCATTTATATATCCCCTTTCATCCATATTCCTTTCATCCATATCTTCCCCTTGTCAACCTCCCCCTTTTTATCCATATCTCTCCCCCCTTGCCAGCCTCCCCCTTTCATCCATATCTCTCCCCTTTGTCAACCTCCCCCTTTTTATTCATATCTTTCCCCCTTGCCAACCTTCCCCCTTTCATCCATATTCACCCCTTTTATCCATATCCCCCTTTTCATCAATTTCTCCCACCCTTTTATCCATATCTCCCCCCTCTTTCATTCATATATACCCCCCTTTTAACCATATCGCTCCCCTTGTTAACCTCCCTTTTTATCCATATCTTCCCCTTGCCAGCCTCCCCTTTCATCCATATCTCCCTTTGCCAACCTCCCCCCTTTTATCCATATCTCCCCCCTTTCATCCATATCTCTCCCCCCTTGCCAACCTCCCCTGACTACCTACCAATGCAATCCTCGTCCAACGCAGCACTCAGAGAACCGGCGGCCCAGTGGAAGGCTCTCCTCACTTGCTTTCCTCCCTACCGTTTTGCCTGGCATATACAACTTTTTGTATTATACTACATAAGAGAATCTGAAGTGGATTAAAACTCCTTTCTATCTAAGGAAGCTCTTTAGATATATTTATATGTGGTGTTCTGCTACCCCCCATTCTTCCCCTTCTTCTATCAAATTAGAGTAACTATTTATTACTCCCCATGAATTTATACAGGATCAATTTAACTATGTACTCCTCTTTATAATCTTATTGGAGTGTATGTGTAGAATTGATGAATGTACCATCCATTTATGGATATACAAGCTAGAGGTGTCAATTTCTACACTTTATATATCATGCATACACAGGACTTTTGTAAGTTACATATTGCATCATTGTAATCAATATAGCTACTTTACTTTTTATCTTGTTTATGAGGATTTCTAACGCTCTATCTGACATACCAAACGCTAATTAGCTATACTATTTTAAGGATCTATGTATCACATCTTTTCACTTTAATCACTTGTAGTTCACTGATTGTATGTCCATTATCCCAATCAGGAGTTAATAAAATAGTTATCATTATTTTGTATGTATTTATGTGGGGTTTTTTTCACTATTGTTTGGCTCTTTGAGCTTTCATTGTTGAATATCTACTGATGTGTGGATAATTCTATTGGTATCGTATCCTCTTTTTTGAGGCCTGATCCAATCTAGCTATCAATTTGTATGTTTGGTTATGCCCTTAATTACCCTACAACCAATACAAACTTTGTAACAGTTTTCTTGTGACTCCATCATGTAGTTTTGTCTTATATCAATTTAGTTACCTTATATGATCATACATTGCAGAAGCCTGCCACAATGTCAATGTACCCTATTCTTGGCAGGTTCTACACTAGCATCCTAATACCTGCATTTATGAGATTTACCCCCTTACTTGGGAAATGCACACACTCACTAAGTAAACATAAAATGCAAATTTCTCCAAAAGCACTTGTGCAAAGTCACGCACACACACATATAGTTTTTTTAATGAAGATTTGTTTATTGCAGGGGTGTACCTAGAGCATTTGGCACCCGGGGCGGATCCTGGGCTTGGCACACACACAAAGTCACAAACACAGTTACAGGAAGACAGTTTTACAGACACAGTCAAACACACACTATTACTTACAGACAGGAGCTGGAGGAGGAGTGGATTCCCTGAAGTCCTTCCTTGGAGCTGTGGGGATATTTATGGGATAATAATAGTAAACAGTGAGAATTGCCCTCTAATTCAATTCTCAGATCCCAAAGATCGTTATCGTGTAATTTGAAAAGTATTTCATATAAATAAAATCACAATTTGTTATAAAAATAGATTTATTTTTATTGTAACAAATGAACTAACAATAACATGTAACATGCGTGACAATAATCAATGAATATCCAGTATAAAATGATATGCAATACAAAATGCCAATTTTGTACTTCCACTGGTTAACACAGTATAGAATCTACAACATTAGCTGTCAAGAGAAGATTTATGACTGTCTTTCACAGAGAGAAAGAAAAAGTTTCACGCAGAGAACAGAATTCTTCAAAGTGCAGCGTAAGGTCGTAAAGTTTAGCTGACAGTTAGAATAACCCTTTCAATGCTGACTAGACCTCCTAGGTAATTAAGATCTATTCTTATGTAATTTTAAATAAAATAACATTTAAACCAGTTCATTAGTCATTTCCTGGAACCATCCAATAAGAGAATCTACCATGTTATATAAGCAGAGTTTAATTTGTCTAAAAGATATCTTATCTTTTATTAGAGCAAATCAATACACCTGGATAAAAACAGCGGTATGCTAACATGTGATACTATCACATTAATATATAATTATTCTTAATTCCACCTGCAGAATGGAATGTTTATAACTATATCTTCTTTAATTAACTAAGATTTCTTAATATGGAAATCTGACCGTGATTTATCCAGTCATATATCATGCTATTAGTAAATTTTAATTAATTTAACCCCTTAAGGACCAAACTTCTGGAATAAAAGTGAATCATGGCATGTGTACTTAAGGGGTTAAATTAATTAAATAAAACCAGCATAATTACCAGTTATGTAGGTATTCTCATCAGATGAGTAGGTAGTCTCAGGAACTTATTTGGATGTCTCTCTGCATGGAGGTGTGTAGGAATTTCTGAATGTCCTAGAGTGGATATCTGTCATAGGCCTCTCTGCATTTCTCCCGACTGTTCACTTCTTTGCTTCCTTTGTATACCCTTGTATTCCTCGCCTACCTCTTTCTTCTCCTTTCTCTTCCCTTTGTCTTAACTTTTTAAAGGGAAAATTCACTAGTTGATAGACCAATAGGAACACTGGGGTGTGGTTACCTTCCAGATAGCAATTTAGTATTTGGTCTATAGAGGGCAGTCTTGTCCCACTAAACATACCTATCCAGGAAAGAGTTAACTTTTCTTGGTGGCTATTTTGACGTCATTTTGCTTTATCTTTATAGTTGCCATAACTTACGTTTTCTTTCACTTCAAAGGGTTTTCTCTTAGTTTTGTCCAGACTTAGTGTCCGCAATTCCTGCTATAATTTCTAATATGACAGTTCGTAAACTAAGTTTCACCTTAAACTACAATGGGAGGTTATACAATATAAAAAGTAAAATTAAATTATTTAATCTTCTCTGTCACAAATGTCTGGGTTTAGAATTGATTATATTCCATTAGCATTTAGACAGTCTGTCCAACCCCCGTTCTCCTTATCACTTGGTTTGTATATACTATGCATTCCTTTAGCTCTGGGAAAGTGGTTAGTTTTACAGATAGAAATCTTGTGTCTCTTGTTAGCTTGAAAATAACAAAATGGAGTCTGCTCTATTCAAAGTGACTCAGCATATACACTTTTAATTTCTATCATGGCACAAGATGTCTGCCGATATAAATACCCTGACAGAGCCTGTTAGGTGGAGAGGCAGGGATTCCTTCTTGCTGCACCTCCATGTGCAGCAGTAACAGCCATATTAAGCCCCGCCCCCACTGCCAATTTGGCTGCGCCCAGATTCTGCTTAGCCCTGCCCCCACTTTCCTTCCGTGCGGCCAGTTCAGCTGCTCCTTGCGTGTGTGAGCTGTTCTGGCCGCACGGCACCCTAACTACCATGGGGCATTGTGCGGCCACAGCCTACACAGCCCCCACACCAGGGTCATGGCACCCCCCACCCAGTGGCACCCGGGGCGGACAGCCCCCTCCGCTCCCCCCCCCTTTGTACGCCACTGGTTTATTGGACTTGGATGAGTGCCTTAGACTAATGTGCCTAAATGCCCTCCAGATGTACATCTTGACCTGCACACTGAACTAATAATGTTTTTATTAATAATAAAACTGTGCAGAGCATTTACATCATGATGTCATGAGAAGAGACACTATATTGAAAAAATGATGTTCCCTGCCTGAAACTTTGCAGAATTACAAATAACAGAATGATTCAAGTGGTTAAATATTGATATTGCTGTTTTACGATTGAAATATTATATCACTTAAACAAACATTGGTATGTTGCTTTAGTAAATATCTCACATGTAATAAAACGTATTATAAGGCTTGCTAACTCAATTCTGTTTTTTTTCTAGGTATTGTAGGTCTTTGGTCTCTGGCAATTTTGGCCTTTGAGAGGTATTTGGTAATCTGCAAACCCATGGGGGATTTCCGCTTCCAGCAGCGACACGCAGTCCTTGGGTGCACTTTCACTTGGGTTTGGTCTTTCATTTGGACATGTCCACCTCTTTTTGGATGGTGCAGCTATGTTCCTGAAGGTTTGCGTCCTTAAATACCTAGAATATGAAAGAACAGTGAATAAATATAGAAATATCTATCGTTTGCTCCATCTCTTTGTTTGTATGTCCAACAACACCTACAGCAACATCATTGGGGCTTGATTAGCCAGTCTGGAACAAGAGTTCTGGACTGACTTATGTCAATTCTGTTCATATTGGACATCTGTCATCATCACACACAGCATGCTGGCAACAAACATCCAATGTCCTGCCCTCAGTCCGTCCTCCCCCTATATCGCCACCCTGGCAGCTAGGAGGAGGGTCTTAAACTACTGTTGTTTTTTGGTTGGAGTAATCCTTTTACCACTAAATCAGACCTCAAATCCTCTTGCTTCACCTTGTGGTTCTCCAGAGGTTAAAAAACAGGCACATCATATTCATCAACACCCAGGCAACAGCCCACAATAAGTTGTTTACTGTAATGGAATCAACTTTCTCAGTAAAGTAGAGGTCCAACTGACATTGAAAGCAACCAAATTACGGCATTTTCAAAATGCTATTGAAATGTTAATTATATTAAAGATTTGGTCACTAGGTTCCTATTGTAAACTTAATTTGGGTCTAGCCAACAATAACAGATTAAAAAAGACTGATGCTATAACATTACAGCCTTACTAAAACGATGAAGGATCACATTACATTTTGAATTTTAACAATGAAGATCTTTTGAAAAGTTAGTTTTGAAAACTAATTAGATTATATCAGTAATTGTAATATCTTATTCTTTAGGACTGCGGACATCTTGTGGACCCAATTGGTACTCCGGTGGTAATAATAACAACAGTTACATCATGGCATTATTTACAACATGCTTTATCATGCCTTTAAGTACCATCATTTTTTCTTATTCAAACCTGTTAATGGCACTGAGAGCTGTAAGTACAAACATATTAAACGTGTAAATGCATATCATTACTATTTTAGTCAAGTTTCATGGTTATTAACTAAAGTGTGCATAGTTGCGATTCAAGCTAGATTGCAAATTTTAGGCCACAATAGTGGATAATAAAAATTCTCCAAGTCTCTATGTTTCGGGTTTGACTATTTAGTCCTAAAATGTCAAATCCTATTAGAATTCTCTGTAAATCCGTGAATCACAATAAATTCATCAAAGCTGTGGAATCCCTGTGGAACATTGTATCATGTAATAAGCTTTGCTAATTAAATGGCAAGCTAACTAAGTTTTTGATTGAATTACATTGTAAAAACCAGGTGATAACTACCGACTGTATTTGATTGGGTTCTTTGTCCTTCAGAATTTCGGCTGGATTTAACCTCTTAACACCATTACAGCGTTCTATGCTGTCCCGCATTTAATGGTCTCTAAAGCTGTTGCGGTGGCATAGAACACCTTAACAGGTTTTTGCCTGGAGCACCCAGGATCCTTACCTTCTCAGGGGTCAGCTTCGGGAAGGATGCCTAGCAGCCGAGGCAGTCCTCCCACGGCAAAACAAGGCCCTCCGGGGGCCAGGTGATCGCTCTTAAAGAGCGATCACTTGGCCGCAATAGCCCAAAAAATAATTATTCCACACATTAAAATAATTATATATATATGTGTGTATATATATATATATATATATATATATATATTTGTGTGTATATTATTTATATATATATATATATATATATATATATAACTTCTTACCTAGTGTATTTTAATATTAATATAATTACATATATTAGTATTAAAATACACTTAGAATGAAGTTACATATATATAAGATATAAATATCTGCAAGTTATAGGGCTATCGGTACAAATAGGAAATTGCGGTTTCAAAATATATATATTTTTTTAAATGTATCAGTAGTGACATTGTAACACTATTATTTGTCATAAATCTCTGAATCACACCTCACATGTACATATTTTTTTAAAGTACACAACCCAGGGTATTCAATATGGGGTATGTCCAGTCTTTTTTAGTAGCCACTTAGTCACAAACACTGGCCAAAGTTAGCATTTATATTTGTCTGTGTGTTAAAAATGCAAAAAACGCTAACTTTGGCCAGTGTTTGTGACTAAGTGGCTACTAAAAAAGGCTGAACATACCCCATTTGCAATACTTTGGGTTGTCTTCTTTTGCAAATGGTATGCCATCATGGGGGTAATTCTCATTCCTGGGCTACCATACACTCTCAAAAGGCAACAAAACCAATCTGACAAATTTCAATGAAAAAAGCCCACTTAAAATTTAATAAACTAGAAATTTCACTTTTTTTACCTTTAGAGATCCCAACCCCCAGCACTTCACATTTGGATAAATTTACTTTGAAATTAGAGACATCTCCATATTTATTTAATTCAATATTCACCTGAGCCAAGGAGCTCCTAGGATCAGTTACTGTTAATAAAACATCATCAGCTAATGCTGATATTTTTAATTCTCCTCCTGAAAATCCAAATCCTTTAATTTGAGGGTGTTTCCTTATTGACTGTAATAAAGGCTAATGGCCAAAACAAAGAGGAGAGGGGGATAAAGAACATCCCTGCCTTGTTTCAATCTTGATATAAAAGGGATTTAAATCTTGCCCATTCACCTCGATACTAGCTGTGGGTTCTGAGTACAATGTCTGTACCCAAAATCTAAACCTCTCGCCAAGCCTAATTGCCTCTAAAATGCTGAATAGATAGGACCAATCCACCCTTTCAAAGGTCTTCTCTGCATCTATGGCAAGCAGGACTGTGGACGTCCTTGACATTGTTGCTCCATGTATTACACTAAGTATCTTAGTGGTGTTATCCCTTACCTCCTTGCCTGTCACAAAGCCTGCCTGATCAAGATGGATTAGTCCAGGCAAATAGGGCATTAAGCATAAGGCCAACATCTTTGCAAAGAGTTTTAGGTCTGTGTTTATTAAGGAAATTGTCTTATAACTCCCACATTTATAAGTATCCTTCCCTTTTTTAGAAGCACTATGATTGAGGCTCGTAACATGGGAGGGGGTAAAGCACTTTCAGGGCCCATAGAGTTGAATGCATTAACAAAATGTGCTGCTAATTGTGATTGAAAAGTTTTGTAATAAAATACTGTGAAGCCATCTGGCCCTGGGCTTTTCCCTTGTGGCATATTTTTTATTACCCTTCCAAATTCCTCTGTTAATGGAATCTCTAAGCTATTAATCTGATCGTTCAATATTCTCTGAGGTAGATTCAAATTTATATATTCATACCTAAAGTTCTTTTTTTTTTTTTTTAATTCTTTATTTTTCGCAGACAACTTAATGATAGACATTGCGTATAACATAATCTTCAGAGCAAAACATTTCGATTAACAATATACATGCATTTGTTGATTAACAATATACATGCATTTGTTAGGGTCTCATTGATTGTGGATGTTATTTTAATAAAGTAGCTTTATACCGCCGTATACATGCCTCAAGTGTTTGCTTTAATAGCTGTAGATGTCTAAGGCATATTTGGCCTTGTGGTAACAAGAAATAAAAGTTTAAATGGTGTGTATCTAGAGCGGACTGGGCGCTGTGTGAATACAGCTCCACAGAGTTGAGTGGATGTATGTTGGTACTAGCATGGAGCTGGGGGGTAGGTGGTATAGAAGGAGCTAGTGTACCCAGGGTTATCCCGGTCATGGCCCGCTTAGGCCTGAAAGGTAGCAGGGGTGGGTAAGGCCCTTCCCTGCAAGTAGTGCATAGCTTATTATATAATGTAGTACTTAAGAGGTGCATAAACAAAGGAAAATTCAACATTAAACTGTAAACTTATGCTTCATCAGAGATGCATATGGAAAAGGCTGGCACCATGGGGAGCATGGGCCTTAAAACATAAAAAGGTAAAACTTAAGAATAATCGCAAAGTCAAGTAATCGCCCTGGTGGATAAGTTCCGATTCGCTGGGGTGAATGGGACGATGTTAGCTGGGTCCCACTCTGTAGGTGCAGGTGTTGCAGGCGTTGCGGTGTGGTTCAGGCCTAGAGTAGTCAGGGCCACCTCGATCTCCAATGCCTCTGTCACCCTGAGCTTCGTGTTCTGATGTTTGATGAGGAGGAAGCGTGTCAGACAACAATGGTATTTGATACCCTTTGATGTCAGTATGGACGTGAGGGGACGCAGTGTTTTCCACCACTGTAAGGTCGGGCGGGAGAGGTCAGAGTAAAAGGTAATGTCCATCTCCTCAAACCGAAACGGGGGTTTTCCTCTTACTGCACTCATGATGGCAGCCTTGTCCTGGCCATTTTGAAATTTGATCAATAGGTCGCTGGTGTTGGAGGCTGTGGCTGACGGAGGCTTGGGGAGATGGAACATCCCATCCGATGTGATGCCCCTCGCTTGTTTGGGAGATAGAAGGGCTGCAAAGAGCCTGCGCAGAAGGTGTGGTAGTTCTGCCTGGGTGATGCTGTCTGCGAGAACCCTAATTTTCAGGTGTTTCCACCGTCTTCTATCTTCCATGGCTGCAAGCTGGTGGCTCAGCATGTTGGAGCTGTGGTAAGGGTGCCTATCTGTTGCTGCAACTCCAGAATGTGTGCTGCGTGCGTTATGGTGGTATGTTCGACTGCGTCCAGGCGTCCATTGAACCCCTTGAGGTATTTCTGATGAGAGGTTTTGGCGGAGATCCGCCAGGAGACTGGTAAGGATTTCCGTGGTGAGTGGCGATGAACCCTTGTTTGCTGGCAGGGTAGGCCTGTGTGGCTTTAATACCAAATCCTCCATATTGTGGAGAGAGTAGTCCTCTGATGCATCAGAGAAATCTCCCTGATCTGCTGCCATGTCAGATCTCCCTGCACCATGCAGCCCTGTCAAGAGGTCCCCAATATCGGCGCAGAATCTGGGTCGATCCAGTCGGGGCTTTTTTAGTTTTCCGCCCCATCGTCTGACAACACCCTCCGGCATGTGTTGAGGGGAATACACCCCGTATCTCCACTTATTTTGGTTGCTTTTTGTGCCGGGCTATCGGAGCTCAGGAAGCCTGCGGCCGTTGTGGTTAAGAGCTAGCCCCGCCCCCTATAGTCCTTTTTATTTATTTTTTAAATTTGTATTTTATTGGGTTTTGTACACACAGTATACATTTTTCCATTATATGGGTTATTATATGGGTTATAACAGGATCTAGTAACATTTAGTTGGGTTACAAACATAGCAATAATCACGGAATCGGTTAAATATCAGTTAAGTATGTACGGTAGCATTGCGAGGAACCAGGTTACACGTTTCTATCTTTATACGGAGACCCCTGCTTAGTGAGGTTGCGTGATTCTAGCATTTTCAACAGACTTATTCTGTGTATGCAAAGTCAGGTAATTAGGGCATAGACTTGGATTAGTGGGTTAAAAATATAAGGATACTCCCTCTGACTCTATAAACATATATACACATGAAAAACATTACTATAATAATAAACATGACAAGTGTTGAGTTTCTCAGTCCACTTGTCATGTTTATTATTATAGTAATGTTTTTCATGTGTAAATATGTTTATAGAGTCAGAGGGAGTATCCTTATATTTTTAATGGACTAGGGAGATTGTATAATTTTTGATAATATGAATGGAAAGCATCCGCTATTGCGTCTGTCGTCATATGCAATTTCCCTGAGTCATCTATAATTTTTTCTATGTATGAGTTTTGACATTTACATACTATATTGACAAGGTAACTTTCCAAAACACCAGAAAACCTGTTCATTAGGGGTACTGTTGTACTTGTGAAACATCGCTGAATACAAATATGTGCATTTTATTGCAGTAAAAGCTAACGGTATTATGACATTCACAGTTAAAATGAAAAAAATTCTTAGTTTCTAACACTTTTTTAGATTTTATTCATAATAATTATATATATGAATAGTTGCTGTGAAATGAAAACCCTGTTTCTCCTGAACAAAATTATATATATATAATAAGTGTGGGTGCACTTAATGAAAGAGGTAAATTATGGTTGAATATACAGTGCAAATTCCAGGTTTTGTTTACGTTTTGTTTTGATCAGAATGTGTAGAATTGACTCAGTCCTTAAGGGGTTAATGTCAGACGCAGGCAGCTGAACCTAATAAATTGGTGTGCAACTCAACATAAAATCTCTGATAAATGTGCATCAAAAGCACAATTATAGACCCTTTTTAATCATTTACCTTGTTGGTCATTAAAAAAGAAATTCAAAGAAGCCTAGGGGGTCAAAATGACCCCACACTATAGTATGATGTGGACAGACATGTGTACAAACCAGTGAGCAACCAGTGGCTGCACATTTTAATAAAAAAATAGCGACTGGGTAGCTATTGCTGCCCACTCACTAATAAAATGAAAAATATTCCCACAAAAGTCTCAAGAAAAAACAATTGCATAGAGTGGGAAACTCCTTAAAAATGCTTTTCCTGACATGCAAGTTAATTCTACGCAGAGCCAGTCACTGCTAACCTTAAATTAATGTTTAATGCTTTGTGGGGTCTTTCTGTTGGAATGTACATCTTCCTTATATATTTTATTAATACCTCCACCCATTGCCCATTGGTGGGAGCTGTGGGGGACATGAGGTCTCCCCAAATTAAGAGATTATTAGCCACACCTACTGCCTATGGGTGTGGGCCGAGGGGCCATTAGGTCCCCCTGTTATTTAATTATTAGCATTATCTTCCTGAGTCTACCCCAGTCATTATATGTATTACCCTGCCAATCCCCCTCACCCTAATAATAGTGCAATCAATACACAGAAGGAATAAACTAAATATCTAAAAATGTAAAAATGTAATACTTACCATTAGATTTTTTTTTTCTAAAAACTTTTATTTTTTTCAGCCCAAAAAAGGCTAAATAAAAGTCCATAAAGCTCATCGAGCTAATAAAATTTAAAAAAAAGACTCGATCGCATTAAAAAAATGCTAGCCAAAAAAAAAAAATCCCGACAATAAAAAATAACCCATCTTCACCCATGGAGGGCTCTGCGCAAAGTGAACTCTGCTGGGTGGGAAAAAGGCTTATAAAGTCTTCCCATGCCAATCAATTTGAATCAGAGTGCTCTGACAGGTAAATCTTGAGCCTTGCAGAGCTCCCCGCCACTTCTATTTTTACACATTACAAGGAGGGAGCCGGTAGAGTTCATTCATAAGCATTTACAGTACATTCATAGAAATATTTGGATAAGAGCTCAAATGGCAGTTTATATTAGATGTTTAGTGTTCACCTACTTCACAGCTGATCACTGTTTACATATGGAGGAGCAGTATCAGTAGATAGCATTTTAACTCAATATCACACTTATCAAGGGGACAGAACCAGTGCCAGTGAGAACGAGAGAGAGATTCTGACTGACATCCCAATTGGCTATAACCTTCAATTGGGGTAGAAATTGTAAACAGACGATAGGATGGAAGTAAAAAAAACAAAACTGGTTGATCTGGGTTCCTGCAACATAGGTGCACTGCTCTGCCAGACTCCACAGCCTATCCAAAACAAAGCTTGACAAAGGCCTCTGTTTAGGCCAAAATGTTGCTCCTTTGTTCCTATAAATCTGCCTTTTGCAATATCCATTGTGTCTGGACCTAAATTTCTTCATACCCAGACAAAGATGGCACCTGGAGAGATTTATTATTCTGATGACTATGGCATGAATGATAATCCTGTGGCTTTACCACTACCATGCGTAGGAACATCTTCTTTTTCCAGCCCAAGGGGATAAGCTCATTTAACTAAGTCATATATTAAAGCCCTGCTGATAGATATAAAAGCTATGTTCCAGGCTGACATGGCTGTAGTCAGAGAGGAAGTTTTACGCTCATATAATAAACATTTTTTGTTGCTTGTAATTTCATTGTGTTATAATGGCTAAACTATGTAGGTTACCATCTATTTTGTTACTTAATTAAATGTGTTTTCTCCTCCACATTCATTGTTATATAGATTTATTTTATTTTATCTTATTATTTCAAAACTGTGTAATCTACTATGTGTCCGTTCTTATGAAGGAGTTCAGATTCACTTATGTTCTGTTATTATGCTGATATTGTGTGGATCATTTTGCTTGTTTGTGACTAAGCACTAATCAGCTAATGCAGCTCCTGGTCTCAAAGTATTAACATGGATAGATATGAAATGTTAATATAGTGTTAAGACCAAACATAATATCTGTAATTAAAGCCACTGAGAAATAAGAGCAAATTTTACCTCCAAAGGAGTTCTTTCTGAAATATTGTTAATTAGTCACTGACTCTGCTAGCAATTGCAATTAAGAAAACAGTTCTTCATTACTGCATTTCCTTAGCTAGATATGCATCTCCTATTGGTATTGAATTTATAATTCTTCATAATTCTTATTAAAATTGTCCTTGACAAGATGCTATACCCACCTTCCCCCTCTTTATTTCTCATTTGAAGAGTTGATTTAATATTTTATTGTCATGAGAATGAAGTTTGAAACTTGATGCAAACTAAAACTTGAAATATCAACTGGCTTAGTAGGAGATTTTTATTATTAATCAGATTTTCTCCTAATTAATAATGCATTCCTTGCACATAATAACCTCCTTTGATATTGATATGAATCTCTAAGTTGCTGTATTTGTACAAACTTTATACCGGTCAGCAGGCCATTTGGGAGTTCAACAGTTTTGTTCAGTTTTAGCTCCAAATATTTTAATTGTTTTCACATGGACATGGTCCATTTCAATAATTTAATTGTCCTGAGATTCTTATGTGATAGAAAGATATTAATGTAATCAATATACTTTATATTTAAATATTTCTATAGGTAGCAGCACAGCAGAAAGATTCAGAAACAACTCAGCGGGCTGAGCGAGAAGTAACCAGGATGGTTATTGCCATGGTGCTAGCATTCCTTATCTGCTGGTGTCCCTATGCTGCCTTTGCCGTGGTGGTAGCATCCAATAAGGACATTGTAATTGAACCCACCTTAGCCTCAATGCCTTCATACTTCTCAAAAACTGCCACTGTGTACAATCCAGTTATCTACGTCTTCATGAATAAGCAGGTCTGTATGAACTGAGGATCTGACTGCTTGCCACATTGTAGGTTGTAAAAACTATATCACTAATATTAAGCATGTGCCTTAATGCAAACCTTAACCAATACTTGTTAAAGTACACTGTAGGCACATTTAGTGCTTCATCTCATTTAAGTGGTTATAGTACATAAAGTACACTGATGTCATCCTTCCATGCAGTGTTAAATGATCTTTAATATTTTAATGCTAAACGAGAGTCCCCAGAATCCAATCCTCTCTGTGCTGCTCAAGATAATGAGGACACGCTTGCCTAAACAGCATTGGTCAGCTGGGATTGCCTGAGACTGACAGATGATTGGTTTCAGCCTATCACAGCACCCATAGCTAATATGAATTGGTATGGTTTGAAGAAAGTCTGTAATCTCTACCTAAGCCATACTTCCAATGGGGACTAGGATTTGGTGGCCAGGGACCCTTATTCAGTGGTAACCTGTTCAAAAAATAATTTAGTACTGAATGGAGGGACAGTGCCAGGGGATTCTAGGCACTATAACCAATTTAATGAGATTACATGATTATAGTGTCTAAAATGCCTCTTTTACTTACAAATTCAAAAACCTGTTTTTTCTATAAATCTGGGTTACCAACAGGTAGACCCCAGGGATTGTAAAAATACTACGTCTCAACACAATGCCAGACCTTATTTAGCAATGCAGATGACTTTACCGTGAACTTCAATTTTGTAAGAAACCTAGCATTCGTTTTATTGATGAGTTTGCTTTTATTCAAACTCAGAATAACCTCCACATAATAACCTATAGGGTCTCTCTTTCTTTGTAGTTCCGCAATTGTTTAATGAGCATTTTGTGTTGTGGACGCAACCCGTTTGGAGATGATGAGTCAAGTACAGTAAGTGGTCGTACAGATGTCACTTCAGTGTCTGAAGGGGGTGGAAATAAGGTCACACCAGCATAAGCCTACTGATCTCCAGTTCCAGACTACCAAAAATCCTTTAGAAGAAGACAGAAAAAGTGTTGTTTTTCTTTTCTAATTATTGCAATAAAGCATTATTTGAATTATATGTATTTCTTTCAATTCTCATTATATTCATTATGAATTAAATTATTCACAACAACAGTCTGAAGGAGAATTTGTATACGTATGTTAAACCAGATTTCTATCCGTGAATAGCCTTGTCATGATACTTAAACTTGACTAATAAAACAACTTAAAAGACTTCATGGAAAATAAGTCCCTTTATAATGATGTGTGTTTCTGCCGATACATTGCACTAGCCAAAATGATACTAGCCAGATGTTTATCAAATGTATAGTTTCCTCCATTGTTGGTTATAGTGATATCCTCTGTGTTCATGCACCTAAACTGATGTGAATTGTAATCTGTCCATGTTCAATGCCTGTGAGCACAGATTATAAATATTCCTGCATACATGCATACACAAAAAGCATCCATGTTGCCTGTAAGTTTGCAGAGTGTGGACAGGTGATTCTAAATGCCCTCCAACTATACAAGTATTTATACATTTGTTAGTCTAAAAAATATGTTTTGCAGGTATCTGGTTCATTTACACTAGCAATCTGGTTAACAATCTTTTCATGATGTTGCAGAACATTTTAAGCAAAATATATACCTTACCAGCTGTATAATTGTAATTCTCCCTCTACAGTAATTTTGTACCCACTATTCTTTTATGCTTAGAAGTATTACAGGTAGGGCATCCTCTCCTTTTCATTTTTACTCTCTCCTTAGGGCCTTTACTGGTGCGCTATTTTATTTTTTCCACTTATTTACAAACACACAACTACATTCAAATGTCAACACTACACACAAATACATCTATTCACATGCAAAACTAAACTCCATACAAAAACATGCTTACATTAAAACACATAGACATTGCTCGCAAATACAACCATGCAAACATGGGCATTGATAGCTGGCGGGAAGAATAGGCTAGAGCCTCAATGTGGGGCCCAATAGAAGGGCCCTATCGGTGAGTCTAGGAGTCAGCAGGGAGCAGAAGCAATGCTGTGGTAGAGACACACAGGGAATATAATAGATTTTCATATTTCCTGAGTGTGTCTCTATCACTGCACTTGTTCTGCTCCCAGCTGAGCGTCACTGAGGAGACAGGGTGCAGCCAGGGAGAGAAGAGCAGCCTGGCAGAAGAGAAGACAGGGAGACCACAAAGCGCAAGGCTGGCAACACACTGACTGAGTGTTCTCTCTACAGTAGGCTTGTTGTCATCGGCCTTGCTGAAACAGAGACAAGGTACCACTGGAAAGGTACAGAGACATCCTTTTTATTATAAATATGTATGTCTGTCTATGTCTGTGTACCCATGTGTTCTGTGCCTGCCTGTCTTTGAGTGTATATCTGTACGTAACTATGAGTGTGCCAAGAGGTGTATTAAGTAGTGGAATTGGGGAGGGGCAGAGGTGGGGCTTTAGGAAGGAGCCACCAAATTAGTTTGTCCCACCAGTGTCTGTCCTCCTAGCAATGTCCCTGCATGCAAATATGGACAAATGATGATGCTCAGCTGGCAAAGCATCGTGAGAGTTTTAGGACAGGTGAGGTTCTAACTTTTGGCAACCATTACATCAGAAGGGAGCCCAAAGAAAATTATTTTACCCGGCCTTTTCTAGATTAGTTCTGACACTGTCAGTGTTATTAGTAAAGTGAGAATTAACAGTGAATACTGAATTGAAAGTGAATTTAAAATTTCAGACCAAAATTGCATTTGGAAAAAGTCTCTTAGTCAACTATACTTCAAGTTCGGCTGCTTTGGTCTAAAATATTACATTCTATTTGAATTCCCACTTCTCCAAGTAACCCTGAGTGTGTCCTCTGTGGTGTAATTCTTAGCTGCCAGAGACTTTTCCTAATAAGTGACTGGCATATGTTTTGTTTTCAGTATTTTCATGTTTTACATTGTTAAAATTGCTTAGACACATATCTTGCTTCCTCACTACTGTAACATATATAATAATCTGTCACAGGATGTCACACGCAGGCCCTGGATAATGAGCTGTCAGGGTTTTGAAATGCTGTATCTTGTTTCTAAAGTACTCCATTCTCATAAAAGCAAACAGTGTATTTTCGATATACAGTACTTTAAGGCCCAATGCATGACTTCATCAATAGGCTTGTTCCTAAGTCTGTTTGTCAGCTACATAGAATAAAGTGTGTTTGTGATATATTGGAGAAAACAAATCATGTAATATAACAGCATTATTGATCTCAAGAGAAATTCTACCATACGAGATCTTCATGCTTCATTACACTGAAAGAGGTAATACTTCACAGGGGAGATCACTGTGTTCTGCAGGGTATGACAGCATGGTTAAGCAAGGTGTCTATATAAATATTTTTACTCTGTGTAAAGCATACATATGCCATCTACTGGTACTGTGTTGTACTATAAATACTTGGATACAGATATTGTTTATAATAAAACTGCTGCCTTTTTTTCCACAGATAATACCAGAGCCATAGTATACCTTAAAGCAAAATCTGCAAAGGTGGGCCCCAAAACCTATTTCCCTTTTTTTTTAATAGTAAACAATCATTTATTATTATTATTACTAAAAGGTGAATGCACGAGGCTCAGACAACCACGGGGGGCAGGCATGGGCCTTTTAATGCAATATAACTTGTAGGTGAGACTTAACAGATCACAATGTGGAATTCTGACAGTCAAAGCCCTATAGCCAGGGACGTATTAGCCGCGAGGCAAACAAGGCATTTGCCTTGGGCGGCATTTTTCAGGGGGCGGCAAAAAACGCCGCCCCCCAAATGCCCAGGGCAGATGCCTTGTTAGCCTTGCGGCTAACTGACATCCCGAGCGGGCGGGCGGCACTGGCAGGCGGGCGGCCGGCGAGGGAGCACTTCCCATGAGCTGACTGCTCAGCTCCCTCGCGCACCGCAAAGTGAGGCTGGGAGCCGGAAGATGACGTCATCTTCCGGTTCCCAGCCTCACTCTGCAGCCGACGCGCGAGGGAGCTGAGCAGTCAGGCCATGGGAAGTGCTCCCTCGCCGGCCGCCCACCTGCCAGCGCCGCACGCCCTGCAGCCACTGGACCACCAGGGAGAGAGACCCCCTCCCAGCACTCCAAAAGGTAAGGAGGTTGGGGGGGGGATTTAAATTAAAAAAAAGTTAATGTGTGTGTGTGTTTGTGTCTGACTGTGTGTGTGTTTGTGTCTGACTGTGTGTGTTTGTGAGTGTGTGTTTGTGTCTGTGTATGTGTCTGACTGTGTATGTGTGTGTTTGTGTCTGACTGTGTTTGTGTCTGTGTATGTGTCTGACTGTGTGTGTGTGTGTTTGTGTCTGACTGTGTTTGTGTCTGTGTATGTGTCTGACTGTGTGTGTGTGTGTGTTTGTGTCTGACTGTGTGTGTGTATGTGACTGTGTGTGTCTGTGTGTTTGTGTCTGACTGTGTGTGTCTGACTGTGTGTGTGTGTTTGTGTCTGACTGTGTGTGTGTGTGTGTTTGTGTCTGACTGTGTCTGTGTATGTGTCTGACTGTGTGTGTGTGTGTTTGTGTATGTGTCTGACTGTGTGTGTGTGTGTGTTTGTGTATGTGTCTGACTGTGTGTGTGTGTGTATTTAGAAGGTGGGGCGGGGGGAAGGGTTGGGTGGGGGTGGCGCGGGGGGGAGGGGGGCGCCTGAGTTTTGTCCTGCCTAGGGCAGCACAAAACCAGGATACACCACTGCCTATAGCAGGGCTGCATTGAAAGCTCCCATACTACCTCTGCTCAGCAGTGTAATGTAAGAACACTTTCTGTCACTGCATGGAGACATTTGTGCAGCATAGGCGTAGATTATATGGTTTGCAGTCTGATCCCCAGTGGACCCCATGGAAGCATGTGTGCATGTAGTATGTCATATGTACGTTGCCTGTTTGCATATGTGTGTTGTCAGGTCACCCAGAAGGTAACGACATTCCTCTGGATAGCGATTCAGGAACCAGGTGTAAGTTTAAAACTTTTATTAGGGCAAAAAGTAATAAAAAACAGGCACAATGTGTTTCGACCTTCTCAATAGGTCTTTCTCAGGTGCATATGATATAACAAGTGAACCTAACATACTTATATACCACACAAAAAATCACTACAAAATAAACACACGTGTGTATATTAAAACAAACCTAACCCAAAAGCAACCTAAAGTTCCCAGAATGTCTCCGGAATGGAATCTAACCTGAAAGCGGAGATGACCAACTCTGCATGGTTGGAAGTCCCCTAAGTATCCTTTTCTATGCAGTAAAATGGACCTTGCAATCAGGGCCGGACTGGGAAAAAAATTAGGCCCGGGCATTTTTCAATCAGAGCGGCCCCCTAAGAAGGGGGCGGGGCCAGAGAGAGGGTGTGTTTTGTCATCACTAATGACAAGCACGCCTCCTCTCAAAGTGAGCATGTTGGTTCAATGCGCAGAGCTGCGCTGAAGAGCTCTGGCATTAGAAAAAGGCCTTGTATTTGTTCTGCGCAGCGCAAGCAAATCTAATAACATGCTTGCGCTGTGTTTGCTTTTAAATTGTCTCTGGTGTCTCAACAAGTGGGATACCAGAGGACAAAAGGGCCAGGAAAGTGTATGGTGCATGTGTTTGGAGCCTGCTTGTGGGATTGCCTGTGTGTAGAGTGTGGTGTGGTATTGTGTAAATAGGTCAATTTCATTTGTGTTTGTGGTGTAATATGTGTGGCTAGGGGCTGTAGAGAGTGTGTGTATAGGGGGCATAGTGTTATAGGGGATGTAGCGAGTGTGTGCATACGGGCTGTAGTGTGTGTGTGTAGGGGTTGTAGAGAGGGTGTGTTTAGAGAATGTTGTATGTGTTTGCTGACAAGGAATGTAGTGTGTGTGTAGGTGGTGCAGTGTGTGTGTAGGAGATCTAGTGTGTAAAGGACCCAGAGTGTGTATAGGAGATTGTGTGTGTGTGTGTGTGTATAGAGGATTAAGAGTGCATATAAGGTAAGGGATCTAGCGTGTATCTGGAGTGTAATGTATGTAGTGCTGTAGTGTGTGTGTGTGTGTGTATATATATATATATATACATACATATATATATTTGGACGTATTGTATGTGTGAGGGGCGCAGTGTGTGTGTATGTAAGAGGGGTGCTGTGTGTGAGGGTGTTTTTATCTGCCGTCACATTCTAATTTTCTTTGTCTGTTAACTTACTGAGGGTTATTTTATATGTTATATATATATATCTGTAAATATATATATATATACATACACATACATACACACACATATATATATATGTGTGTGTGTGAGCGAGGGTGCTGTCTGTCTGAGGGTGCTGTGTGTGAGTGAGGGTGCTGTGTGCCTGAGTGCGCTGTGTGTGTCTGGGTGCGCTGTGTGTGTTTGCTGTGTGTGTCTGGGTGCTGTGTGTGTCTGCTGTGTGGGGGTGCTGTGTGTTTCTGGGGGTGCTGTGTGTGTCTGGGGTGCTGTGTGTGTGTGTGTGTGGGTGCTGTGTGGAGTGTGTCTGGGGGTGCTGTGCGTTCTCAGGGGTGCTGTGTGTGTCTGGGGGTGCTGTGTGTGCTGTGTGTTTCTGGAGGGTGCTGTGTGTGTCTGGGTGCTGTGTGTCTGGGGTGCTGTGTGTGTCTGGGGTGCTGTGTGTGTCTGGGGGTGCTGTGTGTGTCTGGGGATGCTGTGTGTCTGGGGGTGCTGTGTGTGTCTGGGGGTGCTGTGTGTGTCTGGGGGTGCTGTGTGTCTGGGGGTGCTGTGTGTGTCTGGGGGTGCTGTGTGTCTGGGGGTGATGTGTGTGTGTGTGTGTGTGTGTGAGTGTGATTTTTTTAATTTAAATTTTTATTTTTTTAATTAATAATAATAATTTTAAAAAAAAGTTATATCCCCCCCTCCCTTCTTACCTTTAGCCTGGGAGGGGGGGAACCGTTTTGCCTGTGACGGGGGGAGCCGTTCTGCCGTGGGAGAGCCATGCTGCCTGATCCCTGGTGGTCCTAGTGGTGAGCGTGAACTCTAGCCTGTAGGCTAGAGTTCACTCTCGCGAGATCTGAGCGTTGCCGCGGTAACCGCGGCAACGCTCAGAATCCCGCGAGAGGACCCGGCGGAGCTGCTGGATGGAGCTCCGCCGGTCCTCTCCTCCCTCCCTCACACCCCAGCAAGCGGCCGCCTGGAAGTGTCTCTGGGCCGGTAAAGGGAGATCTTTGATCTCCCCACCGGCCCAGGGAGGCACTATGCAGGGCCGGCGCTTGGATAGCGCTGGCCCTGCAGGAGCCGGCCGGGGAGATCCTGTGATCTCCCCTGCCGGCCTCGGCCCCACGGCCATCGCGGCCCACCGGGCATTTGCCCGGTATGCCCGATGGCCAGTCCGGGCCTGCTTGCAATGACCACAGGTACCGTATAATAGCCACCCACTCTACGCTAAAACTCACCGCAGTTGAGATATAATTTTGTTCATATTGTTACTGTTAACCCTTTGTTCATGTAAAAGCTGCAGCCTACCATAACTACTATGCAGGGGTGACGCTTGTTGCCCTGCCCCTGTACCTATATAATGGAACTACCGCTCAGCTGCTGGCATTGGTTGCTGTAAATACTGCAATATATATGCTCAGTGTACCCTGTATGCCACTGCAGAAAGTTTTGAGCTCTCTGCTACCACTAAACCTTAGATAAGGTTCATAGCTCCGCACTACTTCACCACTCTTATGGTGAGGCTCACCCCCACGACCCCCACCTTCTGCGACCGAGTCCATCTCGGCGCACGTTGGCTCACAGATGTGGAGCCGTACAGGGCATGTTGCCCATGAGTTTGTTATGCCCCTCCAGTTTACCCCCTTTGTGTGTTACCCTACCCCTCCGACACCCAGTCTCATAAAGTGCATAACATACATTTCACTGGCCTTGCTAATTACTCTAAGTTAATCCTCCTAACATGGATCAAACTATACCAAGTGCTGACTAAAAAGCAGGGAGTTCCCATTTAGGGGCTATATCATAAGCGAATGTTATCCATGGTTACCATAACATGAAACTTGTTTCTCATAATGTTAAGGGTTTAAATACCCCAGGTAAATGCAGACTGCTTCTCCCGGACTTGACCACACAAGGGAAAGGTATAGCCTGTATCCAGGAAACGCGTTTTAGAAACGATCACACCCCGGCCATATTCAACAAAAAAATACCCCACCCAGTATCACTCACTAGCTAGTACCAAATCCAAAGGTGTCTCAATACGGATTCACAGAGATGTAGCCTATACGCTCCAACGACAATGTATAGACCAAAGTGGAAGGTATATCATATATCATTAGTGAGCCTGTTTAACTGCACACAACTAACGCTAGTGGCAGCCTACATCCCAAATGAGAACCCCAGAAACTACCTGCAATCACTCCTTCGTAAAATTTAAAAAACTTTGACAAGGTAATGTGATACTGTGCAAAGAATTTAATTGCATCTAATCACCCATCCTCAACACAACCGCTGCTCTCACAGGCAATAACAAACAGAGGTCTGAAGCCTTGAGTAAGTCATTTACTAAACTGATAGACCAAAACGACCTGTACGATGCCTGGAGATCGTTGCACCCGATGGATAGAAATTATTTATTTTATTCAAGAGTGCACAGCACATACACATGCATACATACATTCTTCCTAGATAGAACACTCCTAGCCCAATTATCTCGGTGTACCATAGGGGACATAAAATGGTCAGACCACGGCCCGCTCTACCTAGACCTCCTTGACACATCCCAATTTCGAGGCCGGGGCTCCTGGCGTCTGAATGACTCCCTGATATTGGACACTCCCTTTGGGAACGAGGTCCTGGTGGCATTACAGGAATACTTTACAATAAATGTGGGTGACGAAGTCTCAGACCTCACAGTCTGGTCAGCGCATAAAGCAGTAGTGCGGAGTTTATTCATCAGATGCACCGTCTTTCTGAAAAAACAACACCAAACAAACCTTCTAGACTGCCATAAGCAAATAGCCATAACCACTAAGCAGAATAAACGACAACCCTCCCCAGAATTAGCAACAAAACTAAACGCACTACATGCACGCTTAACAGAACACCAAAACCCTGCTCCACAAGCTGCGAGCTAATGTTTATCATAGCAGAATAAACACATAATAAACAGAATAAAGCCACAAAATACCTGGCCTCTAGACTCCACAACAGATACTCCAGCTCTAAAATTGGCCATATTATAGGAGAAGACGGCATTAAGAAAGTTACCCCCTCCGACATTAGCCAAGAATTCGCTGAATTTTACTCCAAATTGTATAACCTGAAAACCTCAGGGGATACCCATAATGCCAGTGAGGAAAAAACTGATCAATACCTGACAAAAGCTAATCTCCCCCAGATCACCCAGACACAGACAGAAGTGCTGCTCAAACCGATTAATTTACCGAGGCGTTAGATGTCACAGCGGGGTTGCCAGTGGGAAAGTCGCCAGGAGCAGATGGACTAACAAATGCCTACTATAAAATGTATGCAAAGGAGCTAGCCCAACACCTACTAAAAATGTACCAAGCTGGCACTATCACAGGGGCTTTGCCACCTGAGATGCTCCTTGCTACAGTAGTGACCATCCCGAAACCCGATACATCTCCAGACCAATGCAAAAACTACCACCCCATGTCGTTGCTGAATACAGATGGTAAGATCTATGCGAAGATTCTGATGAACAGGCTCAGCTGCATTTTGCCATCCCTTATCTGAGATGACCAAACAGGGTTTATACAGGGTAGACAGGGACTGGACAATACCCGAAAGCTGTCACTGATCTTGGAGGGCCTAAGGAGGGCCTTGGCAGGACCAGTGGAGGCGGTCTACTGTTGGCACTGGACGTAGAAAAAGCCTTCGACCACCTCAGCTGGCTCTTCCTACGACAAGCATACAAGTCTACTGGTTCCCCCCACAAATGGTTAGACACATTTTAGCCCTATACTCCTGCCCATCAGCTCAGGTGCTGCAGGCGGGATTTATGTCTAACCCATTCACCATCACCAATGGGATGAGACAGGGCTGCCCACTGCCCCACCATTTGTATGTGCTTCCCATGTGGGAACACCCTGGCATCCAAGGTATAAAGGCGAAAGGTATAGAATACAAAATCAGCACCTTCCAGATGACACCCTTCTTTACATGTCAGACCCACACAAACCCTCCACCCCCCTTATGCGGCTAATAAAATACTATGGCCTCTGTAACTGACCGTTTTGCCCACAGCTACTGCAGAACACCAATCCACTGAACAGGAAACCATATGAATGCCGTAAACAGCCGAATAGGAAAAACCATCCGAATAGGTTTACACTCCTAGCAGTCAAACTGGAAAAGCATACAGTAAATCCCCCCAAAAACGAGACAAAGCTCCATGTTGGGGGTCAAGCAGTGAACAGTCAGAGCTGTGGGTTTATTGTTCTTATATACACATTAGTACCACCCACAGGGTTTTGAAACACAACCAATAAACACATACAATACACTCAGACACTCCCACACAAAATCGTCCCCTTTGCCAGTGATTCAATTACCTTACACAATGGGTAATGTAATTATAACAAGCAGAGAAATACAATTTTTCCACATTATTCATAACTTGAAAAGTATGCATCACATTCACATAAAACTTACAGAATCAGCATACTCCAAATACAAACATATGTCAAAATCATCCAAATTGGTCCAGTGGTTCACAAGATAGATCGTAGTCCTTTGTGACCAAAGGAAGCATGGCTTTTCTGCCCAAAATCAGTTCCACAGAGTCTTCTATCCTGGAGATAATTGGGAAGTAATCCAATTATCTCCAAGGACGGAGGCAAAACTCCATTGAACACATGGCAGCAAAAGACAATAAAACACATAAAAACATAAAACTGTGCAGCCATTGCACAAAACAGGTACATTCAACATATCCCCAGATAGCTCAAATCTGAGCGCACATTATTACCTAAACCTCTCAGACCCCACTTGAAAACTATATCAGCCCAGATAGCCTTAATGTTACAGGCCTGGGACATGCACAGACCTAAACTGAGCAACAGTAGTAGAATCTCCCGGGCAACCCCTATCTTAGCCCTCAAGTACTGCATCCCTAATTTCCATGCCAAACCGTGGCATGAAAAAAGGCCTCACCCACCTGACCCACGTCTACTCAGGAACACAGCTTAAGGTCTTTAATGCACTCAGGACAACACATGGGATTGCTACAACCATCACAATTCTCATACAGACAACTGCAATCATTCCTACACAAAAACGAAACACCCTCATGACATGGGAAACTATATGTGTCAACAAACGTTTGCCCGCAACATGTAAGCCAATCTCCATGTGTTACCAACTACTTCTAGAACACACACCACTGCCAGAAGCCGCACCTGCGAAACAGTGGGCAAGAGAGCTCACAAGCAAGCTCATACAAAGACAGTGGGTTGCAATAATCACCACCCCAAAAAAACAAAAAAAATCAAATCAGCCACACTCCTAGAACAACACAAGAAAATGCTGTACTGCTGGTACATGGTACCAGAGAGGATTCATAAAATATTTCCCTCTAGCTCCCCGACCTGCTGGAGATGCAATTCAAATATAGGATCCGTACTGCATATATGGTGGCACTGCACGCTGATCCAACCATTTTTGGATTCTATCTGAACTTTCTTATTAGATTTCACAAAAATAGAAATACCCATATAGAAATATGACCTAGCCACTTACCTACTACTGCATATACTGGTTGGAATACCCAAATACACCCAAAAACTGATCTACCATTCAGTTCTAACAGCTCAAACTATAATAGCACGAGCTTGGAAATCCCAACGCACCCCTACTACATTACAATCGGAATTAGATAACCAGAGAATATACAAATGCTGCTTTAACAGTTTATGCCCTCCCAATTAGATATCTCTAGCGGCTTGGGAGAATTGGGGTGCATGGAGATTGGCACATCCTAAATAATTAAACTTGTACTCCATAATGCACTACCGAATGTTATGTTAATGAGATATGATTCCTGTAATGACAGGGTCCAGGGATCAATGTATATCTGTAGATATATAGGATGTATTCGCATATTAAAGCATATGCGCAATGTGAAAGGCCACTGACTTACCGGCATTTGTTATGAACATGAAACTCGGAACAAAACTAGTTCCAGCCCCACCCCCATCCTACCTCCCTTATTTCCTTCTGTATCCCCACCCCTGTTCCCCACTTCTATTTTACAGATATAAAAAATAGTCAAAAAAACAAAAAAACCCTAACCCCTTGTCCATATGAGGAATTTCCGGCTCATATTTGCCACATTCAATGTGGGGGGCGAAACAGCTTTTCTCTATGGACGTCCAAGAAACCTTCCCAAGATGGCCGCTTGTTGCTGCTAATCACATGTGACGGCTAACTTCTGGTTACGTCTGGCATGTATACTTCGCTGGCCGTCATCATAATATATATATGTAATCTCCGTCGAAACATCCTTATCATTCAAAAGGGCATGTGATAATAGTCCCTTACGCCCATAATGCTCAAACAAGCAATTTCTGGAAGTGCCATAGTGGAAGAGGGAAAAAGTAAGGGCAAGGGGATTGGTGAATAAAAACCAATTAGTATTTATACCAGGAGTCAAAAAGAAATAACAAATTCGATAAGACAATCAAGAACTTTAAAAAAAATAAACTAATTAATAGATGAGGATCAAACCAGACTCGTATATAAAAATAAAAAGTGACAAAAAATGATTTTATGTATATAATGTACATAAAATAAAGAAAAGGAGATGTAATAAAAAAGGGTTATATTGAGTTAATACGTTAGAGGATTGGTCTAATTTCGAAATCAATATACAGCCCCTTAGGGCATAACGTTTGTAGCTCTTTTTTACTTAAATTGCAGGCATCGTCCCCACCTCTCCAGTGGGTTAATACTTTTTGGAGAGCCATAAACTCCATTTCTTTCGGATTGAAGTTATGGATCTCCAACAAGTGCTTGGACAAACTGTGATTTAAAAATCTGTTTTTTTATATTTCTAAAATGCTCATTTATTCGGGTTTTGAGAGATGTCTTCCCTATATATTGTAACCCGCATGTATATTTTAATAAATAAATCATGTTTTTCTACTCCTTCTCTAACAGCCTAATGTTCGCTCTTATGAGATTTACCCACTTACATGGGGAAAAAATTCCATCTGGGGCTCTCCGCAGTACAAGGCTAAATAGGACCCTGGAATGAGGAACCTGTGACAGGGAGGGGTGGAAAACCAAGGAGTTGGCTAGACTCCCAAATATATATATATATATATATATATATATATATATGTGTGAAACCTAGGGCTGCACTCACCTGAACATGCATAAATGGGGTGCTGCTGGGGGCCAAATTATACAATACAGAAAGATCCAGCGCACTCACTAGCCACTAAACAGCAACTTCAATGCTGACAAATTTTATTAGTTTTTTAAAAACACCTAATCTAGGCAAAAATAATGGGGGTTTAGTTACATTATATAATCATACATTGCATAAGCCTGCCACAGCTTCAATGTACCCCATCTTTGGCAGTGTAACCACGTCTACAGTGATGTCCCGAACTGTTCGCTGGTGAATAGTTCCTGGCGAACATCGCTTGTTCGCGTTCGCCACGGATGACGAACATATGCGCTGTTCGGTCCGCCCCCTATTCGTCATCATTGTGTAAACTTTGACCCTGTACCTCACAGTCAGCAGACACATTCCAGCCAATCAGCAGCAGACCCTCCCTCCCAGACCCTGCCACCTCCTGGACAGCATCCATTTTACATTCATTGTGAAGCTGCATTCTTAGTGAGAGGAGGGACAGTGTAGCTGCTGCTGATTTGATAGGGAAATTGATAGCTAGGCTAGTGTATTCAGTGTCCACTACAGTCCTGAAGGACTCATCTGATCTCTGCTGTAAGGACAGCACCCCAAAAAGCCCTTTTTAGGGCTAGAACATCAGTCTGCTTTTTTTTTTCTGTGTAATGTAATTGCAGTTTGCCTGCCTGCCAGCCTGTGTGTCAGGCTCACAGCATATACTGTGCCCACTTGCCCAGTGCCACCACTCACTCACTGGTGTCACAATAGCTTGCATTTAAAAAAAGCAAAACTTTTTTGACTGTAATATAATAGCAGTTAGTTTCCTTCAGTAGTGTGCGTTTCAGGGCCTGCCCAGTGCCACCACTCACTCACTGGTGTCCCAATAGCTTACATTTAAAAAAAAACAAAAACTTTTTTGACTGTAATATAATAGCAGTCAGTTTTCTTCACTAGTGTGCGTTTCAGGGCCTGCCCAGTGCCACCACTCACTCACTGGTGTCCCAATAGCTTGCACCAGTGCAACTCATATCTGGTGTAACAGTAGTCTACATTTAAAAAAAATAAATTTTTTTTGACTGTAATAGATTGAATAGCAGTTAGTTGTCTGCCAGTGTGTGTGTCAGGCTCACAGCGTATACTGTGCCCACTTGCCCAGTGCCACCACTCATATCCGGTGTCACAATAGCTTGCATTTAACAAAAACTAAACTTTTTGGACTGTAATATAATAGCAGTCAGTTTCCTTCACGCGTGTGCGTTTCAGGGCCTGCCAGGGCACAGTGTCACACCAGTGCAACTCATATCTAGTGTAACAGTAGTGTACATTTAAAAAACTGTAATAGATTGAATAGCAGTTAGTTGTCTGCCAGCGTGTGTGTCAGGCTCACACACTGGCGGATCCAGGGGGGGGCAACGGGGCAATTGCCCCCCCCGAGAAATCCGCCGGTCTCCCTCCCCTGTCAGCACATGCAGGTGCTAGCCCTGCAATGTGCCTGCGGACCAGAGGGGAGATCAGAGATCTCCCTCCCCGGTCCGCAGGCACTGTGCTGACAGCCGGCAGGGGAGGGAGAGGGAGGACCCGGGAGCTCAGTCTGCAGCTCCTCCGGGTCCTCCTCTCGCGAGATTTGGAGCGTTGCCGCGGTTACCACGGCAACGCTCCAAATCTCGCGAGAGTGAACTCTAGCCCGGGAGCGCGGGCTAGAGTTCACTGTAACCACTGGGACCACCAGGGAATCACCACTGGGACCACCAGGGAATCACCACTGGGACCACCAGGGATGAAAATATGTCCCCCCTCCTCCTCAATAAAGGTAAGAAGGGAGGGGGGGCATAGAATATTTGTTTTTTTTAATTAAATAAATAAAGATATATATTATAAAAAAAAGCCCCCCCCTACTCTTCAAACACACACACACACACACATAGCCCCCATACTGCCCCCCCATACACATGCTGCCCCCCATACACACATACTGCCCCC
>OW240912.1:220889634-220901129 GCA_933207985.1 Pelobates cultripes | reverse complement strand
TATGTGTAAATTTCAAAACTATACATACAGACATGTAATCTTTATAATTTATTATTAATAATAATACGACTAGACAGTTTTTCTGTAGAACAAGTGATTATCCTGATGCCTGTTGTTTACAAGTCTCCAATTCCTCCTGTTAAGAAACAGTATGCTTACATGACTGGTGTTTTTGAAATTTGCATTCACATGAAGTACAGCAGTTTGTTTACTGATACCCAATAAACAGGTTATTAAATCATTTTTATTGCTTTTTTTATTTTTGCATACTGTATATTGCAAAAATTAAATTTTATTTGTGCTATTTTACAATTTTTTACGAACCTGTATGACACATTGAAAGGCAAGAGATTCTGTGTAATTTCTTAAACTGTATACAGCTAAATCTTAATATTTCTGCAAATGTTTAAAATATATATTTTATGTAAATCACTGTTAAATAAATATTACAGTATGGTAGGGAAGAATTGTTAAAACCAGATAATCTGTTTTACATAAGAAACAAAATAATATATATATATATATATATATAATCCAGAGCCACAGTCCTTATATGATAAAAATGTTCCCATTATTGTCCATCTATCCTTGATGGACAATTATTAATAGTAGAATTTGTGTATGCTTACCTATAAAATCATTTGATTTCCCAATATCATAATCCCAAACGGTGACTTCTAATGTCTTTTTTGCGAGATCACTGTGTTTTATTTCATAGCAAAATTCCTGAGAAAGGGGAAAATGTAGTCACTTTAAATGCACATATATATATAGCAAAAACATAAAAAATAATATTCTCACTGTGACATTAACAATGTGCTTCTATTTGTTAAGAAATGTATATGGAGAGGAAATAATATTAACTAGTACACTTATCTCTTCCATCAGAATTTGATTTTACATTATGTTGCTACTTTAGATTATACATAATGTTCTGAAAGTTGCATGAGATTTATATATTCACAGTTTTAAGTGGATTCCAAAGTGGATACATACATTCCAACACCCACACAGCAGATTTCCCAGTCAATTGATGAGGAAGAGATAATAACCAAACAATGTAGATCATGCAGACTATCTTTAGCTTTATCAATGAAAAGGGGTACAAAAAAATTCCTCCAGGGCTGGATATGTTGGAAAATGTACATTTTCCTTTCTTCACAGCAATGGGTATCGTTGTTTACCGTGAGACAGTATAATCTTTAATATACATGCATGGTTTCATAAAAAAATACAAGAGGAGGAGTTTCCCTTTTTTGTCATTCATTTTTTGAGTGTAATGATTGCCCCACCTGGCAGGTAATTCTTGCTAAGACATCACAATCAAAGAGTAATTTTATTCTCACAAAGTGTTGGAATGGAGCCTTGGAGAAGCAATAAGCAGAATTTACAAAAGCCTAACAGCTGTACAAGGCTAGAATTTTCAGTGATACCCTTCCTCTCCAACATGCAGTTAAAGGACCACTATAGGCACTCAGACCACTTCAGCTTAATGAAGTGGTCTGGGTGCCTGGTCCATCTAGGATTAACCCTTTCTGCTGTAAACATAGCAGTTTCAGATAAACTGCTATGTTTACCTATGGGTTAATCCAGCCTTTTGTGGCTGTCTCATTGACAGCCGCTAGAGGCGCTTCCGCACTTCTCCCTTTGATTTTCACAGTGAGAAGATGCCAGCGTCCATAGGAAAGCATTCAGAATGCTTTCCTATGAGACTGGCTGAATGCGCACGCATGCGCATTCAGCCGATGACATCAGAAGAGGGATAAGAGAGTCCCAGCGCTGAGGGAGCCCGGTGCTGGAAAAAAAGGTAAGGGATTAACCCCTTCCTCCCCCTACAGCCTGGCAGGAGTGGGACCCTGAGGGTGGGGGCACCCTCAGGGCACTACAGTGCCAGGAAAACTAGTTTGTTTTCCTGGCACTATAGTGATCCTTTAAGTCTGGACATATCTGGACACTGACTGTTCTGTATACCACCACAATGGATTTGAAATATAAATAAAAATATTTTTACAGTTTTTGCAATAATAATGTGTGCATAATTAGTGCAGGTTAAGGAAAGTAATTAAAAATAAATTAATTTAGTTGTCCTGATTTACAGAATATATAATGTGTCTGGGATTTAAAGGTTTTTTTGGTAGTTACAGGTCACAAAGCACAAGGAGTAAAATAAACTTTTAATGTGGAGCGATTTTAGAATTTGGTATGTTTGTCTTGTAAGCTTCATAGCCATAAAAGAAAACAAAATTGTCACACAAAAGTATATATTTATAGAAAGTAGACATCACAGGCTATTTAACTAGGGTTGTTTTGACACTTTCTACATAGCCATTTCACCGCAAACCTCTGCTAAATATTGGAGTAAAATTGTGTTTTATTTAGTTTTTGGCACCCAAACTTATAACAAACAACTTCTTGTGTGTATTTTGTAAAGTTGGTGTGTGCTATTCCTGTACAAAGTTTTATTTTGTGTTCAGTTACATCTGCTGAATAAAATGACACCCCCATTGTATGTCTTTGGCACTATTTCATGAAGCTACAGTGCCATATAGGAGACCTGTCCTTTTCAGTACTCACAGTAGAATTTTGAGAGATGGATTTAATGAGCCTATGCTTCCGTTTGGGGTATTATAACAGTTTGACTGTTCAAAAAAAAAACCACAAAGGCCTACCATTTGTAAAAGTAGACACTCCAGGGTATCTCATAAGGTGCATATTGTGCCTTAACATGCCCCCATTTTTTCACCAATAAATGCCAAAGTATGTGGTAAAAAAGAATGTTGTGCGTTTTTTACATATGGATTGCATTTTTGCTGGGCATTTTGTTTTTTTAACATGTGCCACTAAGTTCAAATCCCCCAAATTATGTTTAGCTAAGTCTTCTAAGTAAAAGGACACCCCCATTGTATGTCTTTGGCACTATTTCATGAAGCTACAGTGCCATATAGGAGACCTGTCCTTTTCAGTACTCACAGTAGAATTTTGAGAGACGGATTTAATGAGCCTATGCTTCCGTTTGGGGTATTATAACAGTTTGACTGTTCAAAAAACCCCACAAAGGCCTACCATTTGTAAAAGTAGACACTCCAGGGTATCTCATAAGGTGCATATTGTGCCTTAACATGCCCCCATTTTTTCACCAATAAATGCCAAAGTATGTGGTAAAAAAGAATTTTGTGCATTTTTTACATATGGATTGCATTTTTGCTGGGCATTTTGTATTTTTCACATGTGCCACTAAGTTCAAACCCCCCAAATTATGTTCAGCTAAGTCTTCTGAGTAAAAAGACACCCCCATTGTATGTCTTTGGCACTATTTAGTGAAGCTACAGTGCCACATAGGAGACCTGTCCTTTTCAGTACTCACAGTAGAATTTTGAGAGACGGATTTAATGAGCCTATGCTTCCGTTTGGGGTATTATAACAGTTTGACTGTTCAAAAAAACCCACAAAGGCCTACCATTTGTAAAAGTAGACACTCCAGGGTATCTCATAAGGTGCATATTGTGCCTTAACATGCCCCCATTTTTTCACCAATAAATGCCAAAGTATGTGGTAAAAAAGAATTTTGTGCGTTTTTTACATATGGATTGCATTTTGGCTGGGCATTTTGTTTTTTTAACATGTGCCACTAAGTTCAAACCCCCCACATTATGTTCAGCTAAGTCTTCTGAGTAAAAAGACACCCCCATTGTATGTCTTTGGCACTATTTCGTGAAGCTACAGTGCCATACAGGAGACCTGTCCTTTTCAGTACTCACAGTAGAATTTTGAGAGACGGATTTAATGAGCCTATGCTTCCGTTTGGGGTATTATAACAGTTTGACTGTTCAAAAAACCCCCACAAAGGCCTACCATTTGTAAAAGTAGACACTCCAGGGTATCTCATAAGGTGCATATTGTGCCTTAACATGCCCCCATTTTTTCACCAATAAATGCCAAAGTATGTGGTAAAAAAGAATTTTGTGCGTTTTTTACATATGGATTGCATTTTGGCTGGGCATTTTGTTTTTTTAACATGTGCCACTAAGTTCAAACCCCCCACATTATGTTCAGCTATGTCTTCTGAGTAAAAGGACACCGCCATTGTATGTCTTTGGCACTATTTCGGGATGCTAAAGTGCCATATAGGAGACCAAGCCATTTCAGTTTTAACCGAATTTGAATTTTGACGCTGGGCCTATGTGCAATTTCCAAGCATCTTAGCAGGTTTTAAATTCAAACTACCCCACAAAGGCCTACCATTTCTTAAAGTAGATACCCCAGGGTATTTCAAAAGGTATATTCTAAACCTTAGTGTAGGATAATTTTTTTGTTAGTTTGTACCAAGTCTAGTTGCAATTAGCATTGTTTCTGCCTTTTTGACACACACTTGGAGATGTTACTGTATATTTTGCTATCCTTATGTGTGCTACGGCAGTATAACACCTAAAATGTTGCTCAGCTATGTCATCTTAGTGATACAATAACCCCATGTGTACCTTTTTCAGAGTTATGTGGATGTTGAAGGGGCACATTGGAGACCAAGTCATATCAGTTTTTACCGAACTTTGAATTTTGACGCTGGGTCTTTGTGCAATTTCCAAGCATCTTAGCAGGCTTTAAATTCAAACTACCCTACAAAGGCCTACCATTTCTTAAAGTAGATACCCCATGGTATTTCCAAAGGTATATTCTAAACCTTAGTGTAGGATAATTTTTTTGTTAGTTTGTACCAAGTCTAGTTGCAATTAGCATTGTTTCTGCCTTTTTGACACACACTTGGAGATGTTACTGTATATTTTGCTATCCTTATGTGTGCTAAGGCAGTGTAACACCTAATATGTTGCTCAGCTATGTCATGTTAGTGCAACGATAACCTAATGTGTACCTTTCTCAGGGTTATGTGGATGTTGAAGCGGCACATTGGAGACACACCACTTCCATATTTTTCAAAAGTGGATGCTGTGCCCAAGTCTCATTGTAGCAACTCAGGACTGCAAATTGCCTCTCAAAGGCCACATATATTTTTAAGTATAAGCAGCTCATCAATTCAAATTATGAACAAGTGCATACTATTTGCTGTGAAAAGGGGGAATAGTTGGGGTAAACTTATCCGGGGGTAGTACCCAGTCATCTGCATCCCGGGCAAAGCTGTCATGGATTCCGAAACCAAAACACAGACAAACAGACCACAAAGAGAGAGAACACAGAGAGAAACTTGTAATACCGGTCCTTAGAATGGCCGGGCTATACAAGCAGAGAATTGTCAAGGTACAAGCCGAGGTCAAAGGAGTAAAGAGAAACGGAACAACGATAGGACAAGCCGAGGTCAAGGAACAGAGAAGACAGGATAAGCGGGAGACAAAGCCAAGATTCGGTTACCAATCAGACAGATGACTAAAAAAAAAATCACAACCCAAAACTGGTCTACTTATTCGGCTTGGGTGTGAAAAAATTTAAAACAGTGGCCAATGCATAGGCCGGGCTGAGAGGGGCAATCGGGGCAGTAATAGCTGGTCTCAGCTCTTACGCCCCTCTTGTAACACACCCTGCACCTTTTCTGGGGGTTTTGTTTTTTAGGGGTTGGTGGAATCTTATAGCAGAAGTGACCTGCCTCCATTCTTCTGCTAGGCTCCACTGATGGTCTCCTTGTGTGGCACTCAAGTAGCCCAGTAATGAGGTTAAACTGGAACGAAAGAAAGGATATATTCAGCCCAGCATTTGCCTTTTTGAAAATGACAAATGCATTGTGTATTGCCATCTGCATCAGGTATATGCCCACTTTTTTATACCATGCCCTGGTCTTACGCATGATCAAATACGGCTGCATCAGTTGATCGGACAGGTCAACGCCCCCCATATGCCAATTATATTGCCGTATGCAGACTGGCACTCTCTCTGCCACGAACTGCGACCCTCCGAGTGTTTTCACCATGAATGGTGGTTAAGATGAAAATATCCTTTTTGTCCCTGTATTTGAGTGCCAGCAGTTCATTCTGGCAGAGAGCTGCTGTTTCCCCCCTTTTCATTTTTTTGTTTGCCAGAGCCTTTGGGAAACCTGTGCGAGTTTTTCGAATAGTGCCACAGGCCACAGTCTCAAAGCAGTATAACATTTTTAACAGTGGGATACTATTGTAAAAGTTATCAATGTATAAGTGATAACTGTAGTTAAGTAAGGGCATTATTAAATCCCAGACAATTTTCCCACTTGTCCCTACTATATCTGGGCAACCTGGGGGATCAAGGTGGCTATCCCTTCCTTCGTATACACGGAAGGTGTATACGTAGCCACTGCCACTTTCACACAGCTTATAAAATTTGATCTCATATCGGGATCTTTTGGATGGGATATATTGTTTAAATCCCAGTCTTCCCTTGAATTTCATGAGGGACTCATCAATGGAAATGTTTTTATTGGGGGTATATAAAGTGGCAAATTTATGGTTAAAGTGGGCAATTAAAGGGCGGATTTTATAAAGAAGATCATACTGCGGATCACCTTTTGGGGGGCACTTGCTATTATCACTAAAGTGCATAAATGCAGTATGTCTTCATATCTTTCCCTCGGCATTGTCTCGGCAAAAATGGGGGTATTACAAATAGGATGTTTGGACCAATACATCCTAATTGTGGGCTTTTTAATTAGCCCCATTAACATGGTCAGTGCCCAGAATTGTTTCAATTCTGGCACACTGGTTGGGTTCCATCTCTCTTTCCTGGAGATAAGAGAGTCTGGATTGCGTGCCAGATACTGCTCCGCATAGAGATTAGTCTGGGTGACTATCTCCTCAAAAATCTCATCCCCCAAGAAGAGCTGCATAACATCCAGCGCACTATAGCCAGACAGGTCAGCCTGTATGCCAGGATTGGCTGTAAACACTGGGATGTCTGGGGAAAAATTATTAGGGGGTACCCAGTCATTTGCGCCATGTTCAGCATTAGGGGAATCAGCGATTTCCCCTGATGGTCCTGCAGTATCTGGCACATAGTCCCCTGCGTCCCCTGCGTCCCCTGCGTCACTCTCTGAGGCAGTGTCTGTCGCCTCTGAGTCCGACGCTAACAGGGCATAAGCCTCTTCTGCGCTATACTTCCTAAACATTTTTAAATACAGTTAACAAAGCTAACAAAACTTTAACTAAATAACTAAAAAAAAAATTTAATTTTTTTTTTATTCCCTAATTCCCACTAAATTCCACCCACCCAAGTAACTAAATCGTACACTAATAAAATCAAATAATAAAATTTAACCCCTTAGGGTTAAAAAAACCCCAAAAGTTAACCCTTAAAAGTAAAAAAAAAAAATATCACAGTAAAGTACTGTGACCTGTATATTGATCACTGCTAGCAGTGATCAAACAGCAGGGAAAGGGTTAATTTTTTTTTTTAGACCGGGGGAAGGGGTAGGAAATTTTTATTACAACTTAGCTAATATTCAGGGAAACAATGTAGCACCGATCCGTCTCTCTCCACTTCACAAACCCACAAGAGGTGGAGGGAGGCGGATCAGATGTCCCAGCAGCATTGTGACCGCTGTGACTGGCTGTCACAGCGATCACATGAGCTGGGACATCGCGATTTGCTGTTGCTGGTCTGCCCCTGACTCGGAGGCACCCAGCAACAGCATTAACCCCGCGATCGCCGGCACCGCGGCGATCCGGGGTTAATTTTAACGCGTGACGGACGAGGTCCGTCACTCCATTAACGCTTTCCCCTGAGTGACGGACCTCGTCCGTCCACTCGTCCTAAGGGGTTAAAGGACCACTATAGGCACCCAGACCACTTCAGCTAATGAAGTGGTCTGGGTGCCAGGTCCACCTAGGGTTAACCCTTTTTTTTATAAACATAGCAGTTTCAGAGAAACTGCTATGTTTATAAATAGGTTAATCCAGCCTCTAAAGCCTCTAGTGGCTGTCTCATTGACAGCTGCTGAAGGTTTGCGTGCTTCTCACCGTGAAAATCACAGTGAGAAGACGCAAGCGTCCCATTATGAATGCTTTCCTATGAGACTGGCTGAATGCACGCGCAGCTCCTGCCGCGCATGCGCATTCAGCCGAATAGGAGGAGAGTAGGAGGAGAGCTCCCCGCCCGGCGCTGGAGAAAGAGGTAAGTTTAACCCCTTCCTCTCCCCAGAGCCCGGCGGGAGGGGGTCCCTGAGGGTGGGGGCACCCTCAGGGCACTATAGTGGTCCTTTAATACTTTGTCGAGAATCCTGGAACGCATGGATATCACCAAACGCTGGGTTTCCTCCTTTGTGATGCTTTGCCAGACCTTTACTGCAACAGTCTTTAGTTGTTGTTTATTCGTGGGACTTTCTGCCTTAAGTTTTGTCTTCAACAAGTGAAATGTATGCTCCATCAGGTTGAAATCAGATGACTGACTCGGCCATTGCAGAATATTCCACTTCTTTGCCTTAAAAAAAAACAAAACTCCAGGTTTGCTTTCACAGTATGTTTTGAGCTATCTGTATTTGCTCTCATGAAGTCTTCTCTTTATGGAGACTTGGATAATGATATGCCTACCTCCTGGAGAATGTTCTTCACTGGGCTGGATGTTGTCAAGGGTTTTTTGTTTACAATTGAAAGGATCCTAGGATCATCCATCACTGTTTTCCATGGATATTCAGGCAATTCTGTGTTGCAGAGCTCACCACTGCATTCTTTTGTGACGAGACCAATCTCGCCACATTGCATTGGAGAAGCCTGGTTGCTCGCCTGCTGCCTTTGGACTATGGCCCCCTTTTAAAAGACTTTATTTTTGCCTGCAGAAAAGCTGTATTCGTGCTTTTCTGCCTGGGTTTCAGTAGATTTGTTTGAATGTGTTATACCCCAGATGGGAATCCCATGGAGCCCGTTCGTATGAAACTGACTGTAAAGACTTTGGCTCCATGGTGATTAAACTGTATTTGTGTGGTCCGAGCGCCATTCACTTAATAATGTGCGCTCAGACCTGAGCTATCTGGGGATATGTGAAATGTCTGTGTTTTATGTATAAATGTGACTTTATGTATTTTAAAGTGCTTTGTGTCTTTTTGCAACCATGTGCTTAATGGAGTCTTGTGTCTGTCCTGGGAGATAATTCAATTACTTATCTCCAGGATAGAAGACTCTGAAACTGGTTTGGGCCAGAAAGCCATGCTTCATTTAGTCACAAAGGACTTTTTACTAACTTTTGAACCCCTTGTCTGATTTGTGCCATTTTTGAATATGTTGTTCCCCTGAATGGATTGATTGAGAATATGTAATTTTATGTGAATGTGATGTATGGTTTTGGAGTTATGAAAGTTGGGTAGAAAGTATGTTTTAACTGTTTGTATAATTGAGTTTCCTCTCAGGATAAGGGGAGGGAATATGTGGGATGTAACTGTGATATGATTGGTTGTTTTATCCCTCCCTGTGGGTGGTCCTGTATTTGAAACACTGTAATAAAAACCAGGCTGGGTGTGCCAGCACCTCAGACCACTGCTTGACCCTCAACACGGAGCCTTGTCTCGTCTTTGGGGGGATTTACTGTATGCTGCTAAGGACTGATTGCCAGGAGTGTAAGCCGCTTGGGAGCTTTTCCTGTTCGTCTGGTAGCAGCAATTCGTATGGTTCCTGTTCGTGTATTTGGAGTGCTACCTTATTCCCTTGTATGCCGTTCGGGAGTTTGGAGCATTCACTTGTATGCAGTTCGAGTGTTTGGACCATTCCCTTGTATGCAGTTCGAGTGTTTGGAGCATTCCCTTGTATGCCGTTAGGGAGTTTGGAGCATTCACTTGTATGCAGTTCGAGTGTTTGGACCATTCCCTTGTATGCAGTTCGAGTGTTTGGAGCATTCCCTTGTATGCCGTTCGGGAGTTTGGAGCATTCACTTGTATTCAGTTCATGAGTTTTGGTGATTCTACAGTAGCTGTGCCTGTCTCTGAAAGGGGGATTATCGTCTAAGCGGTTTTTTCCCCTTTTGTGCAAAACGGTCCGTTACATCTTTTATCTCAGAATGTACCAAATTGTTGATTTGGCCACTCCTGTTGTTCCTGCTATCTATGCCTAAGGATGGCCCGTTTCACTTGCATTGAGAGCTTTTTTGCCCACTTGTTGAGGGTTAACAGCAACAGCTTCCAAGTGTGAATACCACACTTGGAATCAACTCGAGACATTTTACCTGCTTGATTGATGAAGAAATAACTAAGGATTAGCTCACATCTGACCATGAAACTGTTTTTGAGTCAATTTTCCAATTACTTTTGGTCCCCTTGAAAAAGAGAGAGCTACATATCAAATAGCTGTAATTCATAAACCCTACCTCCAATTTGGATGTGGCAATTAGTAAATCTTTTTATTAAGGTGTTTTCCATATTGTAAAAAGCATTTAGTCGGTAAACAGTGTGAAACACGCAGGTTTCTGATGTTTGTAGGAGCATACGATATTTTGAGATACGCAGATCTCTGCGGAAGCTTTAATAGGGAGACTCGCAGGTCTCTTAGCAAGGTATGTATCTTGTTTACGGCCTTCAAAAGCCAGTTTGTAAGTCATCATTACCGATTTCAGGATGGTTGTCTTTAGTAGTTTACCTTTCGGGTTAACAGTGTGCAGATGTTGTGTTGCTATTTGCTCCTCTGTTAGCCTAGGGTTGTATGCTTAGGTTTTGATATCATCACAGTCTCAATGGTTGTTGGTGCAGTTAATTTTCTCGAGTCGTAGGGCTGTATGTTTTCCGGGGTAAGGGTGGGGTTGGTCCCTGTGGCTTCCCTCTTTTGGTCCCTGTGGCTTCAGTATAGGTCTTATCTTCTTTATCAAAGTTCAGGGCGTTTTGTGTGTGGTTTAGTGTGTGGTTTGACTTTTTCCTGTTTGTGTGTGTGGTTGGGGGTTGTTTCTAGTGCAATATTTCCATCTATTTGGTTGACTTCTTAGTGTTTTGCTACTGTTATCGTGATGTAGTGCAACTGGGGTTAAGGGGTGTGTGTCATTTTCCCACTGGTGTGTTACCTTCTCTTCCCTTCTCCTGTGTTGCCGGTCCCTGGGTGAATAGAGTCTTATTTGGTGTTTTCACAATCTTACCCCCCAGGGGGGCCAGGATAGGTTATGTGGGCACTGGTCTATCCCGCAGGAGCCCTGAGGTAGAGAGGGGTGGTGGTGGGGGGGGGCTGAGGGAGGTTGCGGTGTTTAGGTTATGCATTGTTCGTGTGTGCCTCATTTTCTCTTGTCGCGTCTCCTCCCTCCTTGTGCTCGTGAGTGTGTTAGGTACATGTACCATGGCCTCCATAGTTCTGTGTGTTTAGTGCTTCGTCCCTGTAAGTCTGCATTCTTTGCCTCTGCTGTGTGGATTTCTTCAACTTTCTGATGACATTGCACAATCGAGGGTGGTTGTGTGCTTTTCGACATCGTTGGGATTAGGGCTTTAGCCGCATTGAGTAGATGTCTCATAATGGATCTCTTGTATTGTGCAACGGATTGGTCCGTGTAGTGGAGTAGTGCGGTTTCAGTGCTGAGTTCTGTTATGTCACCTAAGATCTCGTTCAGTTCTTGTCGGATTTGTT